>CM038215.1:67792874-68392874 GCA_021442155.1 Cymbidium sinense
ATTATTTTCATTTTCTAATCAGTTTTTTGGTATTTAGAGAATATGATTATTACATTGATATTAGAAGCAATTTGGAGGCGATTGATTGGTTTTGGGAGATTGACGTATCGACTCTTTGTACTCTCATGAGAATTACAAATTATTTCATTTCTATGTTTTTTTAGCCTATTTAGAGAGAATATGTTTAATACATTCCATTAGCAATTTGGAGGTGATTGGTTGGTTTTAGAGATTTAAGATTTGCATCGTGTTCTCTACTCTCATGAGAATCTGATTATTTATTTTTACATTCCAGATTTTTTGGCTGTTTGGATAGAATATGTTTTATTACATTCTATTAGAAGTAATTTTGGAGGTTTGGGTTGATTGGTTTTAGGAGATTGACTTACGTACTCTCTGTTCTCTGAGAGTATAAATTATTTTCATTTTAAACCGATTTTTTGGCTGTTTGGAGAATATATTTATTACATTTCCATAGAAGTAATTTAGAGTGATTGGTTTAGTTTTTTAGATTTGTATATTTACCTCTCTAGTATTAACCCATTTTTGAACATTGCATGTGACATATTAGTGTTTTGCCTGAATCAGTAAATGAAGCGATCCTGATGTTGAAGGCTGTGGCCAAATATAAAACTCCTTAGCACCTTTGATGAAATGGAGCCTATACACTATATTGTGATTATGCACATCAAGCGGGTTCAATGTTAGGAAGGATCATACTAGTTATTGGTCAAACTCAGAAATTAAAATCAAAGATTTTTTTTATGTAAAAGGGTTGGAAGAAAGGTCAATCCAGCTTGAGTTAAATTCTAGAAAATAGATACAAAAGTGGTAGTTATTGACCATGATTAGATTTTTATTGATTTAGATGGAATTGGAAGGTTAAAAAACATAGAGAAAGTCATAATCATTTATTGGCAAAGCGGGGTGACCTACATCTTCTTAGATCATACAGAGGTGCTCAGCGATGAGAAGGAAGATGTGTTGAAGACAATGATGAGGAATTAGAACAGAGGATGTGTTTATCTAAGTGAGGAAGTTGTGGCGTGGAGAATCTATCTTTACAAAAGAGATACATTCAATTTCATCTAAAGAGAGAAGATCGAGAATAATGGTAATGCGTAATCTTAATACAATTTCAAGGAAAGAAAGCGGAGGATGAGATGTTTGTCCAAGTTGATGAGTCAGGATAGCTTGGTCAATTTTTTTTGGAGCGATGGCATGTCAAGGATAGAATATGATTATTTTGGGAGATGTCATAATTTTTGATACAAGCTATCGACTCAATAAATATAATCTTGTTTGTGCCCCTTTCGTTGGAGTGAGTCATCACTGGCAAAATATCTTATTTGGAGTAGCCTTTCTATCATAAGAGATAATTGAGTCATTCACATGGCTATTCAAAATATTTTTTTGGTTAATGAGTGACAGACATCTATAATAATATTCAATAATCAAGACGAGGCAAGCAAGCGAGATATCGAAATTACATTACCCCATACGTCATAGGTTGTGCCAATGGCATATTTCAAAAAAAAAGCTCTACTGAAGGTACGAAATTTTACTTTAAGTAATAAGACAGTGCAAAGTCTATTCTACACATGCATGAGCAAGTGTGACTCACAGGAGGAGTTCGAGCAAGCTTGGTCTACTATGCTAGATGAGGGCAATTTGCACGATCATGCTTGGCTGTTTGAGCTTTATAAAATTAGAAGCAAGTGGTCCACCGCATTCTGCAAAGACTCATTCTGTATGGAAATCTTGTCAATGCAATGTGAGTCCCATGAATATATGTTCGGAATCTAAACCAACAAGTTCAATTGATTATTTCTTGGGATTGGAGAAGGTTATCGACACATGGCGTGGAATGAACATGATGAAGATTTCAAGTGCAATCGACAATTCCATTGATTCAAACAAAATTTTGCTATGTTTTACACAAGAAAGCTTTATACAATGTTTGAGGAAGAATTTTTATATGGTATTGGAGGATTAGCAGCAAATGTGTCAGATGATAATCCCATGGAGTATTTGGTGAGAAACTTAAATAATAAGAGTTTTTCCAAAACATGAACTATTCATTTTGACAAGATAAAGCCTAAATATAACTTGTAGTTGTAAAAATTTGAAATGATGGGATTGCTTTATGCCCTACGTCAGAGTTCTTAGTCACAGAGATTGTAGCATTTGGATAAGTACCTTCTCTCATATTTGGTCTTTGAGCAAATATAGGGATATCTACTTTGACAATGCTCACAAGAACTTACAAGATGTGGAAGGCAATGATGGAAATAAAAGCTTCATTATTTTTGGAACCACATCAGTCGATATGCATATCAAACAACCACCACGACACAGGATAATAAGAAAGCAGAGGAGTACATGCTTGGATCGTTAAAAACACTATCTTATAATGTCGACTCTATATTATGTAGGAATTCACCTCCAGTTGACAGAACAGCTATGAAGAAGTCAACCATAGCAGATAAAGGAAATAACATTTTAAAGGATCCAGTTAAGCAGCGACAAAAGGGTGTTTCAAATGCAAGGCTTAAGGGATATTGGGAGAGAACCAAGAAACCCAAGAGTAATTTTTTATTTGCCTCTAAAGTTATAGTATTTATATATTATTTTTAAACTTTAAACCATCCTTCTTTTATTATTATAGAGTCAAAGAACAATTTGAGAGGGTGGAGAACATGTAGAGTCACAAATTATAACACCTTTTACGAGTGCTTTTCAGAGGTATGCATGGAACACCCATCAAATATGCTATTACATATCATTAACTAATATGATGTTCTATTTCTAGGAATTTAACTCAAGCTCAACAATCAATCAGTTGGTTGAAGGGTACACTAATCTGATAATGAATATCATTACAGGGAAACATTTTAGTGCATGACATCATTTTTTTGTGTGTTCTTATTTGTACACGTTAATGTCAATTTACAATCATAATTACGTTATTACAATCATTTTGTAAGAACAAAGAGATTCCTTGATGAGTTTCTTTTACTTAACAGGGCGAGCACTCATATCTAGGGGATTGAGGGAAGACTTTGTTAGAGTCATAGGCTTTCTTTGGCACTACTGTGAAATTATCTCTGGAAGTCAAGGCTAAAAAAAATAGGTAGTCCAATTTCCTTTTTTGAACTTTAAGAAGATCAATTTATGAATGACTCATTATATCGATAATTTACTCTCTTTAAGATTTCTAAAAATCTAGATAATCATTAAGCTTTTGGAACTGATTGGAATTAAATGATCTAGATTAGTTTGGAGATGTTGTGCGAGCAGCTACAAGAGAGTATAGAGAGGAGCTAAAGCTCTTCAATGCCCATAGACAGGGTGGTCATTACCCTATTAGCCTATTAGCTTGTGTGCCTGATGAAGATAAATTTAGAGCAATAAGTAGATGTAATAATGTTGATGCCGAAATGAATAAGTTAGGAGACATTGTTGTTGCTTTGTAATAATATTTCCTTTAGCTTTGAAATTTCTTGTGTGCTTGAACCAGGTTTGTTCAGGTAAATATGTTGTACTTCTCCTTTCTACTTTCGTTTGTAGCATTATGTATGTGAATAAGAATAATGGTTTATTAATGCACCTGGTTTGATGTAATTAAGTATCATTTACCAATGATTTTGTGTGATGATTTTTTTTTTCTATTATTTTGCATTATTATAGTTAGGGTTCATTAATTTGTGAAGCAAGGAAGATGAGAATCATGTTAAATAAATTATTTAAGGAGCAATTTCTGTCTATTCCATGCATTTTTTTTTTGCTTGTTTCTTCCTCAGCATTTATTTATTTACTTCTAGTTTATTTTTTCCTTGCTTTACAGTCCATTGATGTCATGGATTACTCATTGCTAATTGGTGTTGATGAGGGGAAAAAAGAATGGTTGTACAAATCATCAATTACATAAGGAAATTTTTTTTATCTTTTTCCAATTTGATTATCTATATTTGGATTTGCTTAACACCGGACATCAAGCTATGAGGTCACGGTGTCTTGATTGTTATTAATTTTTTTGTTGCTTGTTTATTTCTCGATGGAGGCTGTACAATGCGTTCCAACTGCTCAATATAGAGATGAAACCATTATTTCAATCAATTTGAGTGTTATTTTCATGAAAAATGTTCTTTAAATATACCAAATCATTATTTTTCAAATTTCTTTTTTATGCTACATGTCTAATATTTTCTGAAGGGTTTATAACAATGTGTACATGAAATGAAAATAAAATGTGTTAATCCTTCTTCATTCTTACACTTCTTAATAAATTTGGTAATTTGTAGTTCATTTGTTTCAATTTTTAGATAGATGATGATGAAGGCTTAGTAATGATGATGATGTTGAATCCAGGCTGTCAATTGAACTCACATTAAATAATTTTCAGAGAGAGAGAGAGAGAGAGAGAGAGAGAGAGAGAGAGAGAGTATATTGAATTGTGTAACTTTATATCAATCTTCGATCCTTTATTTTTAGATTTTGGTTGATATTGCTTGCGCTACAATGATCAGTCAGATGTGCAAAATTAAAAAAAAAATACAAGAAATCGTGTATCTCTTGATGTGGTTGATTCTCAAATTCTACTTGAGGTGTTCTAATGATTTAACAAATAGTTCGATTTGAGTTAACAATATTACAATATTGTCAATCTTCGTTATGATTGAACGACATCCTCATATATAGAAATAAGCATCAAAGCGGAGATAATTGTGCAAAATATACAATTTTAAGATAACTAAAACTAACCTAAAGATTACAAAAAAGCTATTAAGATCACTAAATACTATAAGCAAGAAAAGCTATTTGGAATTATTTTTATTTTAAATTTTCTATATTTTACTTTTATTTATATTTTCATTTAAAATAAATTTATTCGATAATGATAATTATTTTAAAACCATTCAAAATATATAAAAATTATTTCAAATATTTCTATAAATAATATTTTTATTTTAAAACAAAACAAAAAAATGTTTTTTTAAAACTTACTAAATAAAATGACTAACAAGAAACAAAAAAAAATGAAAGTAATCCCTATCATGCACTAAGCCATAAAATTAGAGCAATTCAAGTAAATTAAAGTTAAGTCATAACATTCCATAATGAGTTTTTTTTAATAAAATTTTTATTACGTTATTTATTCAAAATTATTAAGCACATTTTGTAATAAATTTAAGATAATAAACCTTTTATCTTAATTTATCGAAATAATATTTAAAAAAATTGAAATTAGAGCTTAATATCATTGTTTTTTATTAATTCACTTTCCAAAATTTATTTGAAATAATTTCAAGCATTTTTAGATTAAAAAAGCTAAAACTCATGCTCCAAATAGCTTATGATGGAATATAAAAAATATATTATCTCCAAATAGGCATGAAAAATTATGCATCTCTAAAATGTGAGAGAAGATCTGAAACAACAAAAGATCCGACCTCAAATTGCTTCACATGGTTTGTAGTTAACACATTCCCAAAATAATTGAAAAAATAACGAAATAATCACTACTCGGAGGTAGAGAGTACACTGAAAAATAGCTCAAAAAAGTAAATATTAAGGCTCCAATCAACTTAATTGAATATAGTAAATATTTCCTTTCCAAACAGGCTGAAAAAAGTGGAAAAATTGTGAAATTGGTCTGTACTATTATGAGAGTACAGAGAGTACAAATACAAAATAGCTCAAAAAAGCAACCCAAGAGCCTCCAAATTGCTCCAAATGATTTGTAGTAAACTCATTCTTCCCAGGCCAGAAAAATTGAAAAAAATAAGGAAATAATCGTACTCTGGAGAGTAGAGAACTTCAAAAAAAAGCTAATATTAAGGCTCAATCAACTTGTAATTGAATATAGTAAATTTCCTTTCCAAATAGGACAAAAGTGGAAAAAATTATGAAGTACTCTCGGAGATAGAGATCTGTAAAATAGCTTAAAAAAGTAACACAAATTGCTCCAAATGATTTGTAGTTTGGGGTGTAATTTCTCTAATTTTACTTTGTTTACCAATGCGAATATTTCTAAGCAATTAAGAGGGTTGTCTAATTTGGATAAACCTAGTTTGCCTTATGTTAGATTTTCTTAATTTTTCTTCTTTTTTTTTTCTTTTTCATTTTTGTTGTTGGTTTTTTTGGGGCTTCTACTTGGGAGCTTCTGGTGGTTTTGGTTTGTTTGATTGCCGTTGGCTCCTGTTCTTTCTTGGGGGCTTTATGTTATTGTATTTTTCCTATACTTTATAGGTTGGAATGTTGGCTTCTGGTGTTTTGGATGTCCGGCTATTGTCGTTTGCTACTCCTACTTTTAATGTGGTATCTCTTGGGGGCTTATTCTTTGGGTTTTGGTTGGTTGTTTGTTTTTCTTTGGTGGCTTTGTGGTTGGTATCGTTGAGCTTCCTGGTTTTTGGGTTCCTTCTTTGGATGAGATGTTGGTTGTGCTTCTCTTCATTCTGTTTCCTTTTAGCTAATTGTGATGATTTGGTTTTGGGTGTGGCTATTGCTTTCCTTTGTGGCTTTGGGGCCTTATTTTTTCTTACTTTGTTTTGTGGCTGCTATATGCATGCTCATTTTTTATCTTTGTTGTGTCTTAAAAAACTTGTTGTGTTACTTGGTTGATGAAATGACAAAGAAAAAAATCTTGAATCTAAATTTATTCTCTGTTAAGAAAAAAAAAATCATAAGCCTATAACCTTAAACCTTACTAAACCCTAAACATAAACCCTAAACCTAAAATCATAAACCCTAAATCAAAACCCTAAACCCTAAAGCAACAATAAGAAAAAAATTGAGAAAAAAGTCTGTACTCTCAAGAGAGTACAGAGAGTACACCTGCAAAATAGGTCAAAAAGGCTAATATTAATGCTCCAATAAACCTGTAATGGAATCTAGTTAATATTTCCTTTCCAAACAGGCTAACAAAAGTGGAAAAAATTATGTGTACTCTCTCCATGATAGGCAGATCTGAAAATAGCTTAAAAAATTAATCTAACGACTTTATTGCTTGATTTGTAGTAAACATATTCTTTCCAAAACCACAATAAGAAAAAATTGAGAAAAATTTGTACTCTCAAGAGAGTACAAAGAATACACCTACAAAATAGGTCAAAAAGGCTAATATTACTGCTCTAATAAACTTATAATGGAATCTAGTTAATATTTTCTTTCCAAACAGGCTAACAAAAGTAAAAAAAATTGTGAAATTATTCTGTACTCTCATGAGAGGTCTGAGATACAAAAGCGACTTAAAAAAGTAACCCAACAGCTTCCAAATTGCTCCAAATGATTTGTAGTAAACATATTCTTTCCAAATAGGCCACAATAAGGAAAAAAATTGAGAAAAAAGTATGTACTCTCAAGAGAGAGTGAGACAAGCAGTCAAAAGGCTAATATTAATGCTCTAATAAACTGTAATGGAATCTAGTTAATATTCCCTTTCCAAACAAGCTAATAAAGTGGAAAAATTATGAATTGGTCCACTCTCATGAGGTATAGAGAATCTGATACAAAATAGCAGCCCAACACATTGCTCCAAATGGTTTGTAGTAAACATATTCTTTCCAAGAAAAAAACTAAGAAAAAAGTCTGTACTCCAAGAGAGTACAGAAAGTACACCTATAAAATAGGTTAAAAAGGCTAATATTAATTCTTAATTCTTCAATGATGGAATCTAGTTAATATTTCCTTTCCAAATAGGCCAAAATTACAGAGAGTACAGATGTGAAATTGGTTTGTACTCTCATGAGAGTACAGAGAGTACAGATGCAAAATAGCTCCAAAAAATAATCCAACAGTCTCAAAATTGCTTCAAATGGTTTGCAGATAACATATTCTTTCCAAACATGCCCAAAAAGCAAGAAGAAATTATGAAATTGGTATGTACTCTCATGTTAGTACATAGAGTACAAATACAAAATAGGTCAAAAAAGCAACCCCTCAGCCACCAAATTGCTTGAAATGGTATGTCATAAACTTTTTTTCTTCAAACAAGCCAGATTAAGTGAAAAAAAATTAAGAAAATAGTCTGTACTCTCAGGAGAGTACAGATAATATACATTCTAAACAGCTCAAAAAGGCTAATATTAAGGCTCCAATCAACCTGTATTAGAACCCAATAAATATTTTCTTTCCAAACAGGCTAAAAAACTAGAAAAATTTGTGAATTTGGTCTGTACTCTCATGGAGAGTTATGATGAAAATAACTCAAAAAAGTAACCCATCAGCCTCCAAATTACTTCAAATGGTATGTCATGAATATTTTTCCTCCAAACAGGCCAAAGAAAGGTTAAAAAAATTGAGGAAATAGTGTGTACTCTCGAGAGTACAGACTATACCTAGCTCAAAGAAACTAATATTCGGGATCCCAACTACATGTAATGGAATCTTTTAAAGATATTTCTCTCCAAAATAATATGGAATGATGAGTCACTCTCATGAGAGTGTCTAGAGTACAATCCAAACCAACAAGCATCAACCAACCTATTACGTTAGAGGTTAAAATAGCTAAAAAGGGGTCCTAAAGCTCCACATTTGTTATCTACTCAACATGACATCTACTAGACATGTTATCAGAAAGTTTCAAAAAGCAAAATAGTAGCTTCTAATGGCATCCACAAACACATTAGACAAATACATTTCTAAAGTGATTTCCAACATATCAAAGTTATTAATTGTCGCATCATATTACGAAGAGAGCGAACTCATCAGGCAATTCATCTTCTTTTGGCTATTTGGATCAGTGGTCTTTCCTTCCATGTATTTGCGACAAACATCCAGGTCGACCTTAGATTGGTAGTCCACTCATCATGATTAACCATTTTTGTGGGATCTCGAAAAGCATCTTCGACAAGTAATTTGATCTATATAGTAAGAAATATAGTTAATAAGTAGGCATAAAATATCCAAAATAGGCAAACTGAAATGAGAACAGTTCTTTTAATCTCAGGAAGAATGGCCTTATGAGTTGGGTTGGACAATGAATCATAAAATAAAGCACCTTGCTTAATATGCCCAACTAGGAGTGTCAGTCTTTGATTATTTATAAGCTGAAGTAAGTAGCTCGACCCTCGATACTACTGCGTGACATGTTGGATGAACATTTTGCTTTCCTTTTGTAGGCCATATTTAGCATAACTCTGCAAGAAGTGAAGGAAAAGTTTATAATTAGTGGCTTCTAACAATCTAAACTAGAAAAGGATCATATTACCCAAAGTTTTATGGAATAACTTAGCCAGTGCAGGCATAAAATATATAAATAGGGGACATATAGCCCAGGACATAGCGAGTACTTCTAAGCAGTAAAAGAGGCATCAACATGTCACTAACGATCACGATCTCAAGAACTCATCAACCGCCTCACACAATGATGATATTCCCAGCCGTGAATATGTTATAATCCCTACATGTGAGAAATATGGGAATATGAGCCTAATTAAATGAATAGGTGATTTTATGTATAAAAAAGAGTTGAATGAAAAATGACTTACTTCTCCTTAGATGGGAGCAAGAGGTGTCGATGAGTTTGAAGCATTGGCATGGGACATCTCTTGATGAAAAATGATGATTTGATGTGCCTCAGCTAGCTACAAAGAAATTAGTGATGAAAAGCTAGATTCACTATGAAGTAAGGCTCAATCTGCTAAGTTCATGCATACCTCCGCCTAATGCTCCTCAACCACCACGACAGTAGTCGGTGGTTCAGCCACTGATATTGGAGCATCTTTGCAAACCTATAAAAATTTTTAGTGAAATCATATTTGCAAACCTCTGAAGATGTAGAGCGTACCATTAGAAGACTGACAAAGTCACTCATGTACCAAGGTGCCTTACATTATGCGAATCTTTGATGTAATACCATCAAATTATGAAACTAGAAAGGCCCAATGGCTCCCAATTGTACTCAAAATTTGTCTATCTTCTACATAGGCAATCAATTGATGTCACTCAGTAGTTGTGATATATAAAAAGATTTGAAAGTAAAATATATGTACAATGCGCAATACATGAGTTAAGAAGCAATCCAAATCCTCAGTTTATCCTTAAAGTCCAGAACTTTGATAGTGGGGATTACGCCATATGACCTTCTCCCCTCATTTGGCATCCCTACAATTAATGCAACTTCATTTGAAAGGAATGCATTGGCCACCAAAGAGAATGCTTACTTTTCTATATCCCAACAAGAAAGGATTGAAGTGATGGCAAGTCTTTCCATGTAGTCTAATTGCAAATGAAACCTCCTTAAAATATCAATAACTTCATTATTAAAGCATGTTGAGATATTATCGAACACCGCTCTAATGGTGGTAGGTATGCATATGGAAGTTATCCTTTTCCCAGACATGTTAAACTTCAAAATAAAAATTCAATTAATGAGATTTTTATCGACAATGGAGCTAGAGGTAGACAAACGCGACCACTAAGCGGGGATTAATAGGCTGGAAAAATTGAGAAAATATTCTATACTCTCATGAGACTACAGAGTACAAATGACAAACTACTCAAAGAAACTACCATCGACCTCAAATTACTTTAACTGTATGCAAGCATATTTTCTCCAAACAGCCAAAAAATTTAGAAAAAAATATGGTCTATACTCTCGAGTACATAGAGTACACACAAATCTCTAAAAAAACTAACTAATTAGCCAAATTCTTTACTTATGGAATGTAATAAATATATTCTCTCCAAACAAGTCAAAAAAATATGACAGAAAATGAAAAAAATAATTTGTACTCTCATGAGAGTACAGAGAGTATATACAAATCTCTCTAAAACTAATCAAATTTTTGGAATGTAATCAACATATTCTCTCCAAAGCCAAAAATTTGTGACAAAATAATATGTACTCTCATGATGCTAGAGAAAAGATCTCAAAACACCCCTAAAATTAACCATGACCTCCAAATTACTTTTTAATGAAATGTAATAAACATATTTTCTCCAAAAGGCCAAAAAATCGTGAAAAATGAAAATGTATGCTCTCATGAGAGTACGAGGAGAGTATAAATGATAATCTCCCCTAAAAATTAATCAGTCTACCTCCAAATTACTTCTAATAGAATGTAATAAATATATTCTCTCCAAACAGGCCAAAAAATGGAAAATAAAAAATAATGCACTATCTGTGAAAGTCTTGAGTATGATGCATCTCCCAAAACTAATCAATCATCAATTGAATAAATGTAATAAACATATTCTCTCCAAAGCAGGGCCAAAATCGATAGAAAATAAAAAAAATAATCTGTACTCTCATGAGAATATTGAGAGTATAGATGTCAATCCCCCCTAAAAACTAATCAATAAGCCACCAAATTACTTTTAATGCAATGTAATAAACATCCTCTCCAAAGCCAAAAATTTGGCGAGATATTGAAAAATAATCTACTCTCATGAGAATGAGCAGTCTGATGTAAACACCCTAAAATCAATCAATTAGCCTCAAAATTACTTAGTGGAATTTAATAAACATATTCTCTCCAAAAGGCCAAAAAAATTAATTAATAATATGTACTCTCAGAGTAGTCAATCTGGTCCCAAAATTAATAAATCATCCTCTAAATTACTTGTGGAATGTTATAAACTTATTCTCTTGAATAGGCTAAAAATGGATAGAAATTGAAAAATAATATGTACTCTCCTTACGAGTGATGCAAATCTTTCCTAAAACCAACCACTCGATCTAATTTGCTTTTAATGGAATGTAATTAACTTATTCTCTCCAAATAGTAAAAAATTTGATAGAATTGAGAAAATAATCTATACTCTCAGAGTCTGAGTACATATGATCTCTCTCCCAACCAATGACAAATTACTTTTAGTAGAATGTAATAAATATATTCTCTCCAAAATCTAAATGAAAAAAAAATAGTACTCTCATGAGAGTCAGGAGATCTGAATGCAAAATACTAAAATCACCAATTCTTACAATAATGTAATAAACATATTCTCTCAAACATGCCAAAAATTTAGAGAAAATGAAAAATAATTTGTACTCTCAGAGAGTATAGAGAGTACGGTCAAATCTCTTCTAAAAACCAATCGACCTCCAAATTGCTTAATATAATAAATATATTACATCCAAAGGCCAAAAATTTGATAGAATTTGAAAAATAATTTGTACTCTCATGAGAGGTATAGAGTATAGATACTCTTAAAACTAATGATATTATCTTACTTAATGGAATGTAATACATATTCTCTCAAAAGGCTAAACAATTTGATAGAAAATGAAAAAATAATCGGGTACTCTAATGAGAGTCGATCTTGATGAATACACGAAAAATAACCAATAATCAAATTGCATCTAATGGAATGTAATAAATATATTCTCTCAAGCGGGGAAAAAAATCAGAGAAAATGATAAAATAATCACTCTCATGAAGGAATCTAATCACCTAAAATAACCAATGATGCCTCCAAATTATTTTTGGTGGAATGTAATAAACATATTATCTTCAAAGCCAAAGCAAAATCGACAACAACAACAACAATTAAATAATATGTCTAGAGTACATAGATTCTGAATCTGATACCCCTAAAATAAGTCAATCAATACTTCCCATGGAATGTAATAAACATATTCTCTCAAAGCGGGCCAAAAAATCCGAGAAAATTAAAAAAATGTATATGTACTCTCATGAGAGTACGAGACTACGATCCAAAATACTCTAAAAATTAACCAATCGACCTCCAAATTACTTAGCGTAATAAACATATTCTCTCCAAAAGGCCAAAAATCGACAAAATTGAAAAAATAATCTGTCTCATGAGAGTCTAAATCTTAATCTGCAAACCAACCAATCATCCTCCAAATTGCTTTTTTAATGTAATAAACTTATTCTCTCCAAACAAGCCAAAAAAATGGATAGAAATTGAAAAGTAATATGTACTATGAGAGTATGAAATGCAGATACAAATCTCTCATAAAACCAACTCAACCTTCAAATTACTTCAATGGAATGTAATAAACTTATTCTCTCTCAAACATGCCAAAAAATTTGATAGAAATTGAGAAAATAGTACTCTCATGAGAAGAGACAGTGCGGATCAAATCTCTCCTAAAAATGAACCAATCACCTTACAAATTACTTTTAGTAGAATGTAATAAACATATTCTCTCCAAACAGACTAAATAATTTGGCAGAAAATGAAAAAAATAATTTGTACTCATGATGCAGGAGAGTACTGATCAAAAATCTGAAAATCAACTCAAATCTAATAGAATGTAATAAATATATTCTCTACAAATGATTTAAAAACTAAAAAAATTAGAAAATTAGGGTGCACTCTCAAGAGTACAAAGAGTATACATACAAAATAGAGAAACTAACCAATAATCATTCAATCTACAAATAGCCATCAAGCAACCCAAATAATTATAATGTCATCGAACATAATTATATCCAAACAAACCCATTTTATCAAATCCTTCATGAAGCACTAAACATTCGACAATGGGATATACTAAACATATGACAAGCCCCACGGTTCAAAATTATGAAAGTACAGAGATTACACATGCAAAACATACTATACTAAAATATGCTCCTTTCCTTTAAAGAACTCAAATGTTCTAAATGTTCTCTTATTAGATGATGAGAACAACAGAAAATTCATTACAATTGAGAATGCATGAAGAAATACCTCATGTAGTCCTATAATACCTAAATTTTTAATTTTAAGCCCAAGATCTTGAGGGAAGGTCGAAGCAGGAGAGAGGGTGAGTTGAGAATAATTTCTACACAAAAAAAATCCTTAATGGTCTAAGAATATGGGCAATATTTATCTTCTCCCACTGTTTGAAGGTAGACCGGTGAACGCGTAGTTAAGTGCAGATCCAATAACGGTTTTGTTTAAAAAACATTTTTTTTAATAATGGTGTTCGTTGTTATTGGAATCGGGATAAATTTCGTCTCTCATCGTAATATTTTCTCCTATATCACAAGAAGTAATGTGTCATTCATGCTAACTACTCATGGATAAAATCTCTAGCTAATAATGTTTGTACTAAAAGTAAAAAAATGCTCTAAAATGAGTGTTACTACTTACTTTTTTTACACTATAGTTTCAAGTGTATTGATACACATGTTTTCCTTAATGCAAAATAATGAGTGATATGGCTCCTCGTAACTCCCAAAAATTATTTTGATTCTTTTTCTAAGTGCATTTCATTATTTAATATATGTAATTTTAATATTAAATTTTGACTCTATTTGGTCGATTTTTCTCTATTGATCCAATATTTGTCATATCATATCAGCCAATATATAACGACAGATAAACTTGCAAGTATAATTCTCATGATCATCAGATATTATTAAATGCACATATGTGTGTGGTTCTCCAATTGAATAAACTTTCTAAGATTTATGCAACTGTTAGTTGCAAGATGAACATCATTGACATGGCTAGGATGGAAAATAAACAAACTCTAAAATATCTCATGAAGGGAAAAATAAGTATGACGCAAGTGGAGAAGGAAGCACAACATGAGTTCTCGAGCGAGACAATAGTTGAGGGAGGTAGAACGAAGAGGAGAGGAGATGGCAGCGAGGTAGAGTGAAGGGAAGCCTGATCAGGGAAGTAAAAGGTATCAAAACACCCTTTATTATAAAGCAGAAGGCCAAAAATCACACGGCAATAGGTGGCCATGCGAGCACTATGGCTTCACACTGGTGAGAAAGGAAGCAACAGACATTGGGCTCATGTAGGCAGAAGCAGAAACTGGAAAGGGCGGGGAAAGGGTGAAAATGCTACTTACAATAGCGTTCTCAATAAAGTGTTAGAAGTAAATAGTTTTCTTGAAAGCTCGTATCCTTAGAGGTGTTTGGGGTCATTTTTATTTTTTATTTTTTTGATTTCTAGATTATTTTTAAAATATATTTATTCCGTATAAATTTTAAATATTTTTATTTTTTAATTTTAAAAATAAATAACATTATTTTAAAAATATTTAAAATAATTTTTTTGAATACTTTTAAAAAAATAATAATTGTCATTAAACATATTTTATTTTAAAATAAAATATAAATAAACTAAAATAATATAAAATAAAAATAAAATAAAAGTCATCTAAAAGGACCCTTAGTATTTTCTTAAAACTCCACTTCTAATTACATTTTAAAGAAATTTTAAAATCTACATTATTTTAAAATATTTAACAAAATCAACTATTTAAAAAAAATATTTAGAAATGGACATTGATTAACCACACATATGGTATCAATGTGGCACCATTCGACACCTAGATTGCCAACATGATGCCCGTTGACACTGAGACCCACCAACAATACTTGCAATTTTTTTTTTTTAAATGTATAGGTTTAGAAATTAAGTTATTATTATTTATCTATTAACTTAATATATATTTTAAATATAAATATTAAATTTATACTATTTATTATTATTTATTTGTTAATTATTATAATATATTTGAGACATTATATTATATATTTTTTAAATATAAAATGTATAATATTTATTATAATTATTAACATTGGGATTATACAATTCAATTACTTTAATTAATATAAGTTCTAAAATATAAAGTTTAGAGAAAGTTAATTATTATTTAAATTTTTTTATAAAATGAATTTCATTTAAAATAAATTAATAATTAGAGGAATTTTATATTAAAATTAAGGTAAATAATATTTATTTAATAATATATACAAAAAAATTTTTTTTTAGAACCTAAAATTTATCATATTTAATTGGATTAAAATTGTTGATTATGTTAGAAGATTTTCAAAAAAAAAAAAAAAAGATCAAGTTAAAATACTTTTCTAAGTTTTTTATTATTTTTTAATGTTAATATTACTATTATTATTAAAAATATTTAAGATATTAGAATGAATTTAATTGTGGATATTAAATTTATTTGAAATATTTACATATATTAATCTAAATATCATATTTAAAAATTATGCTTTTGTTTACATATTTAAAGAAGAAAATATTTAAGAAGAGGTAGTAGAAAAATATTACATATTTTAAGATATTAGAATGAATTTAATTATTGATATTAAATTTATTTGAAATATTTGCATATATTAATCTAAATATCATATTTAAAAATTATGCTTTTGTTTACCTATTTAAAGAAGAAAATATTTAAGAAGAGGTAGTACAAAAAAATATGAAATTACTGACATGAAACTATTATCACCTATAAAAAAAATATAACAACTGAAAATGAAGTCTAATACAACATATGTAAAAAAATAAAATAAAAAGTATAATACATGTCCTAGTCTAACTATCTACATCGATGTCTAGGTAGTATGGCTCCATTTGGTCAGTGCGAGCATGACTCTCTCAGCAAGTCATGCTGTTTGGGTGCTCGGTATCATATCGGTAATCGATGTACATGATCATGAACTATTCATGAACTCTCTTATGGTTGTGATCGTAAAAGCTCCCCAAAATTGCTATCCATGAGAGTGGAGTGGCAAGTGGGAATTCAAGACTACAACTCCATGTAGGACCCGCTTGGGGTCACTCAAGACCATGACGGTTCAGGCCGAAGAATGTTGAAGCAAGAAATGATAATTGTCTAGAAATGCCACCCACAGCGATCCTCCCCACTATGAGTCCTATGGTGTCCAAGCCGGGAGGTGCGGTATTGTGGGGGATGATAGGAATAGTAAAGGTGGAAGATCCATGATCCACATGGCTCGGACCTTGACTCCATCCTTTGGTGAGTCACACTACTCTAAATGGAATATGATTATGATCCTTCCATACGCACGCGGCTCTTTGATCTTGTCAATTAACTCATCTTGATCCTTGATCCTCACAACACGTCCTATGCCTCCAAAATCCACTCGTGATACAAAGAGAAATGTCATCAAAGTAATTAATATAAGCTAAATTATTATTCATAAATAAATAAAATTTTAAAACATGCCATGAATCGGTGACCTCCCTGTAATATGTATTTGTATTGTAGGAGCCTAAAGCAAGTATAATGTAAATGATGATCTATACCACAACATATAGCGGGTCACATCTATCCATGAGTCATCTATCCATGAGTCATCACGAGCAACAACGTAGGCTTTCCAATAAGTCTATGTATCGTAATCAACTCAACACCACCCCTTCCCTATCAACATGCTAGAAACCTACCTCCATTGACTCATGTCTACTCACACGGGCTTTCGAAAGCTGCTGCAGCTCTGGCTCAGGTGTGTCACTCACTCGACTAGCATCATCATTGACACTCTAGCCTCAAATGCTACTCGACAATGCACAAGTAGGCAACACATAAGTAGATCGGCGTGTTGTAAATCGGTTCATGATCAAATTTAGGTCATGTATGAGTCAAGAAAGGCGTGGAACTTCAGCAAGGTCTTTCTAAAGGCCTCTATATCTTGTGAAACATATGGTGCAACATAAATTATTTCAGACGTACTTGTAGGCGTAAAAGTTCATGAGTTCTTATTCAAAAAACTCAATAAATTCAGGTGCAGCATACTGTGATGAGGGTCCCACCGATGTCTCAGGCATTGTGTTTATGTGATTGGGTCCAATAACAACAGTGGTTTTCATTTTGGACGTAAAGAATTATGGTTTGCTTTGAAGCCTCTAAGAGAATATATTATGTGACTTCCCATCGTCTCAAAATATAACCTAACCATCATTGATTGAAAATCTCCATATAAGAGAGATATTACTCCTTATTGGATTAATAATGACAAGAATGATAATAATAATGAAAATAATAATAATAATAATAATAATAATAATAATAATAATAACAATGTTAATAATATTAATAATAATTGCAATAATAATGATACTAATTAGTAATATTTATGATGATATAAATTAAGTTGCCTCGATTTTAAAAATAAAAATTATAGTAACACATAAACATAATAATAATAATAAATAATAAATAATAACAATAATAATAATATTAATAGAAATAATAATAGTAATAATATAATAATAATAATAATGATAGTAATAATAATAATAATAATAATAAATAATAATAAAAAATAAAAATAATAGTAATAATTATTGCCCAATTGTAGAATAAAACTTCAAATGTTACATTGAAAAATTTAGCGCAGCACAGATAGTTGAAAATAGAATAAGGAACTCAAAAATTTTTACGTGAAAAAATCATAGGAAGATGGGGGAAAAACTCGGGACTTTTAGTAAAAATGCTTCACTCTATATCAGAGCACAAAATTTGAATCTTCAGATGCGAGGATTACAAGATAGTATGTGAGAAATCCGACAATGAAATTCCAAAATTATGTTACATACAGACGGTAATTTATAATGATGGTTTGGCGATGATGTAAAGCGGATCGGTGATATGATGGTGATGATGAACTGAACTTCTAGCTCTCTTTCGCCTCCTAAGTTTTCTTTTAGCTCCTTCCTCCTTTCATGACAAGAATGAGGTCTTATTTAGGATTAAAGAGGGCATTTTGTTCATTGTAGCCAAAATCCCAAAACACTCTATCGGATGGTTCATATCGATTTATTTGATCATGATAGTTTTATGATGATTATTATTCAAATAATCTTGATTTGAATGATCTTAGGCTTGTTGGATTTGTCTCGGTGCTCGATTTATATAAGCACGTCAAATTTGAAAGTCACTTGATCATCTAATTAGTGTATTAAAATTTTTTAGGTATAGCCTTTAAACTTAATTCAAGCTCATTTGGGCTGGTGAAGCATCTTTCTTGATAGGCCCCATGATTTTTCCCTCTTCAAATTTTTCTATGTAAAAATTATGAAGTTCCTTATTCTATTTTCAACTATGTGTTCTACATTTCCCAATGCTAAGGTGTGAAGCTTTATTCAAATGGTTTTCCGACAGCAGTTTGGCTCGTCATGAAAAACTAATTCTCATTACTTCATCATGTCAGACGACCAAGTTTCCCAACAAGATCAAAACTACCGTGTAAAAGTCACCTTTGAAGAGCATAAAAGAATGGAGGAACAATAGACTCAAATCCGATTTTGAATTTGGACAATGAGAAGGGCACCACATCTTGGAAGAAATCAACAATATCAACAAGATAGAGTTGATTTTATTGGACAAATTAATGAAGAACCCCAACATGATCATGTGAAAATTCCCCATGCTCATTCTAATATGATACCTAGTTTAACTCACCGTTCTTATGCAGTCAGACAACCTTCAATCCCCACACTTTGTTTGGGGTTAAATAAGTCACATTTTATTGGAATATCCCGTGAAGCCATTAGAAATGAATTGCGGCGTCTAGTAGAAGAGTTTCCTCAAAGAGATAGATAATTCATTCCTCATCGAAGCATTCAAGAATCTTCTCATTTGCATGATACAGTTATTCAGCAACCCATCCCGATGGGGTTTAAACTACCTAACATGGAGCCTTATGATGGGACTTTTGATCCTTATGAGCATATCGCTCATTATAGAACTATTATGCACATATAACAAGCCTCATGCTTTACTGCCAAGTTTTTCTAGTTACTCTCAAAGAACATGCGTGGTTCTATTCCCTCCTCGGAAACATTCTCAACTTCTCTCATTTGGCCAAACTCTTTGTTGAAAAATTCATTTCAAATCGACGAACCATTAAAGATCCAAGTCACCTTTAAGATACATTAGAAGGAGAAACACTAAAAGAGTATTTATTAAAGATTCTCGAGTGAAGCTCGACAAATTCAAGAGTAGACCACGAATTATTACAGGTGTTTTTTTACTAGGCTTGGACCATTCTAATCGTCATTAATGAGAGAAACAATTCTTTCTTATGGAGACCTCATCTGAGTAGAGTGAGATCATGGCAAATGAGGCCATCAATACCCATAAGAACAATTGAACATTCTTCTAAGAAGCATAAAGAATGATGAGTCTTCACGCATCTCAACCAAAAAAGCATGATCGCCAAAATTTGGAACCTAACCCCTAAGCTTGCCCAATCATCGGAGCGTCAAAAGAATATACACCCTTAAATGCCTCTCTGAACATTTAATGGCTAATCAAAATGAAAATAATATAAAATGGCCTAATCCCACAGGTGACACGAAAATGGGATCGATTATTACTTTCATCGAGAATCTGAATATACCAGGGCACTGACATCTAATGGAAGAAATCGAAGGTTGTTACAACATGGCTACTTCGATAGTTTGTTTAAAATCAACAAAGAAACAATAATAATCACTGGGAGCAAAATCAACCCCAGGGCAAAGAACCAAGACCGCAATAAAATCAATAAATAATGAGAAATCGAAACTATCACTAGCGGACCATAATTTTCTTCGGTTCTACTCACTGCAAGGGCAGAATGAAGAGGTCGAATTTATTAGTCTATCAAATTTGATGATTCTACTTCGAAGGGATACAAACTCCACATCAAGATTCCTTAATTATCAATGCAAGTATTAGAGATTCTTATTATAATGCTAACAGAATTTTGGTTGACAATGGTAGCTCTGTATTCTACTTAACATTCTTAAATTAGGTCTTGTAAGAGAAAAACTCCAATTAGCTGCTGGGTTGTTATATGACTTTGACAATCGATCGGAGGGTAGAAGGAACAATAACACTCCCAGTTACTCTTGGGAAATTCCCTAAAAAAACCATGCATTTGATTCAATTTATGGTAGTTAAATCAGAATCAACCTATAATACTATCATTGGAAGACACTTGCAATCAAGTTTTGGTGTTATCCTTCCATACTTCATCAAAATTTTCAACCTCGAATAGAATAGGTGAGGTTCATGGCAAGATAACCTGGGGCATTCAGCACCTCAACCCTCAAACATGAAGCATCAAAAATTTTGACTTAAGAGATACAAAAACACTCCAAAGAGCATCACTAGTCGAAGAGTTGATTAGCATCCCGTTATCAGAAGAATATCCTTAAAATAAATTACAAATAGGCTCATTGCTCTCTAAGGATGAAAGAATGGAATACATCAACTTTTATGTCAAAACCAAGATATTTTTTCTTGGAGTCCAATAGATATGCTAGGAATTGATCCCAAGGTCATATCTCATTCCCTCAAAATCAACTCAACTTTCAAGCCCATCATTCAAAAGAAAAGAAACTTAGAAATCATCTACAAGCAATTGGGCGGAAGTTGATAATTTTGGAGCAGGATTTATACGAGAAGTGCATTATCTATGTGGTTGTTGGCAAACATTGTCACGGTGAAGAAATCTAATGAAGCATGGAGAATGTGCCTACACCGACCTCAATAAAGCTTGCCCACAAGATAGTTTTCCTCTCTCGTGCATAGACCAGTTGGTCGACGCCACTTCAGGTCATCAAATGCTTAGTTTTATAGATACTTACTCTGGATATAATCAAATAAAGATGAATCTAGATGATGAAGAAGTCCTTTGATGACAAAAGGTTGGATTGTTATCAAGTAATATCATTTGGATTGAAAATATATAACGTATTAGCTTAATAAATAAAGTTTTCAAAACTCTTCTTGGTCATACTATGGAAGTATATGTGGATGATATGCTGGTTAAAAGTACTGAAAGAACAAAACATCTAAATGACCTTAAGCAATGATTCAAGCTTCTTCGGTAGTGAAATATATGCTTAAACCCCTATAAATGTGCTTTTGACATTACATTTGGAAAATTTTAGGGTTTATGGTCACTCATCGAGGATGATCTAGAAAAGATTAAGGTTATACAAGATATGATGCCCCAAAGAGCATAAAGGAGGTGGAAGCGCTGAATGGGAGGATGGTGACCTATCATGATTTCGAATGAGAGATAAATATTTACCGTTCTTTAGAATACTCATGAGTGCTCAAAATAATAGCTTTCAATGGGTGAACATCAACATGGCATTCAGCAACTCAAAAATATTTTCCTTATCATCATTATTATCAAAGCCAATCACGGGAGAAATGCTTTATTTATATCTCACTATCTCTCCTTATGAAATAAGCTTAGTGTTGGTCCGTGAAGAGGTTCGGGGGTAATGACCAATTTATTACATTAGTAAAATTCTAACCGTGAAGGAGGGGCGTTATCCTTTAGTATAAAACTACCTTAGCATTGGTGTTCTCGGCAAAAAAGCTACGCCCATATTTTTAAGCTCATTCTATCGGTGTTTATACATAACTTTCACTCAAAAGCATCCTCCAAAAACCAAAAGCTTCTAACATATTAGTTAAATGATCAATTGAATTGGAAGAATTTGATATTAACTTTTTGCCCAACCTAGATATTAAATCTTAGGTATTAAAAAATTTTATTATAAAATGCACCATCCTAGAATTTATTAAAATAAATTCTTCTCATTCAATATCATAACATTGGACTTTATTTGTTGATGGAGCATCGGAAACTAGTCTTTGGGCGGGAATTCTCATATCTCCTCAACAGATGTCTTTGGTATGAACGCTAAATTTAAAATTTTTGCTACTAATAATGTTGCAATATGAAGCCTTAATATGCAGGTTAAATTGGCTATTTGTGAAGTTTAAATCTTATAATTTGCATTGATTCTTGTGGTGGTTCAGTTGAATGATATTTCAATACTCACAATCATCTAGCATATACCTTTATATAGTAAAATCTCCATCGAATAAATAAATATCAAATTATTCACATTCCAAGAAATTAAAATGCTAGAGCTAATGGTCTTTCGAAACTTGCCACTTCAATATCCTTTGACATTTATAAGAGAAAGTATATGGAAGATATTCATTTTCCCAGCATACAAGGACCTGGAAAATATAGTTCGCTGATGAATTAGGGCAAGTTTCTTGGATAGATCAGATATTTGCCTTTTTATGTGATGGAGCTCTACTAGAAGATCCAATTGTTGCCATCCATATTCGACGATAAGCTGCAAACTTCAGCATTATCGGTGTTGAATTATATAAAAGGTCATTCATAGGACCATATTTCAAATGTCTTCCACCATCTGAAGTAGAGTATGTACTTCGAGAAGTCTATTCAGGTATTTGTGGAGAACACTTGGGAGGCAGAGCACTTGCCCACAAAATTCTGAGATAAGAGTTTTACTGTCCTACAATCAAAAATGCATTATATTTTGTAAAAAAATGTAACAATTATCAGATGCATTCTAATCTCAACCACATTCTACCGACTGAACTTTCATCTTTTCAGAGCCTTTGGCCTTTTGCTCAATAGAGAATATATATTATGGGACCATTCCTTAGCGGACAACAAAATTCATTATCATGGCGATATATTATTTCACTAAATGGGTTGAGGCAAAACCATTAGCAAAATCCGGCCAATGCTAAATAATTTGTTTGGAAAAATATTATTTATCATTTTAGAATTCATAAAATCATAATAGATAATGGGACTAAATTCAGGAAAATAATTCACTTCCTTTTGCAAAGATTTGCACATTCAATTGATTCATACATTTGCTTTTCACACCCCAGTCAAATTGAGGTTATGAATCGAACAATTCTAAAAGTCTTGAAGACACGTTTGGATAAGGCGGGGCAATGGGTGGATGAACTCCCTAATGTATTATGAGCTTACCAAACAACTACAAGAACACCAACTAGTGAGACACCTTATAATTTGTGTTTCGGGATGGAGACAATCATTCAGTTGACATCAGATCCCCAATCTAGGGTCTAGATTTTTTATGGAATAAATAATGAAGAAAAACTCTAATATCATCTAGATTTATTGCACGAAATAAGGAAGTAGAGTCGATAAAAAATCGCCTATCATCAGCGGATGCGTCACTTCAATCAGAGAGTGAAGCCCAGGCCTATCAATGTTGGAGATCTAGTTCTATGAGTTTAATATCTGCGGGAAAAGAACCACAATGTAACAAACTTTCACCTCTTTGGGAATGACCTTATTTGGTGGTTGCTATGGTTAAACCAGGAACTTTCAAGCTCAAAGATTCAGAAGGAAAATTTCTTTCGCGCACTTGGAATGCTGAGAACCTATGAAGATATTATCAATGAATTTACGATGTAACATTTGAATTGAACTCTATATTTTGATGTTTCATGTTTTTGTTTGAAAAGATGATAAATCAAAACAATAATAATGAGAAGAAAGAAAAATTGATCCTAGGTGGTTTCGATTAGACCTACTCCACACAGGTTAATGTCATCGAGCGAAAAATCTGACAAACAATCTCGGCTAGGTCAGAACTTCACACATACTCTACACAAGTTAATGTCATCAATTGAAAACTCTGAAAAATAACCTCGGATAGGTCAAAACTTCGCACCTACTCCACATAGGTTAAGGTCATCGGCAAAAAACAACGGATAGGTCAAAACCTCTCATACAGTTGGCGTCATTGAGTGAAAACTCTAGCAAACAACCTTGGATAGATCAAAACTTTTGCACTACTGCATACAAGTTAACATCATCAAGTGAAAACTTCGACAAATAAGATCAGATTGGTCAAAACTTTTACTCCACAGTTAAAACCGAGCAAAACTCGACAAATAAGCTCGGATGGGTTAGAAATCGTTCGATTTTTTCTTAAAATATACAACTAACATCAAGAATAACTTTCTAACATTTAAATCAGTAACAAATCATCATCAATCATTTATTTTAAAATAAAATTCAAAGTACAATGACACGGTAAACATGATCATATGTCATCTACTAAGAAGATCTCAAATTGAAATACAATTGAAATAAAAGAAATTGTAATTAAACAACATCCATCCGTCTTCATCGAGGAAGAAGTGCTCTATGCATCATCCACGGAGATGAATCTTTGAAACTTGACTCGGTGAAAGGCCTTCAATATCTCACTGTCATGAACCAGATGGGTCCCTTTCAAAAAATCATGAATAAAACCTTCTTTATGAAGCTGACGTTCCAGACCTTCACCTCAACATCATATATATGATCACGAGCTTCTTGAACTCGATCCTGAATTATACTCTTGAAGGCCGTGGATTTTTTGAAGCCCTCTATAATCTTCAAGTTGGTGTTAACTTTTATATTCTCCTTTTTTAGATCTGCTCTAGCCTTGTTCTTTGCCTTTAAGGTTTATATATAAGCATTGGTAGCTTCTAAGGTCTTCATAGTCTGATTTATTTCAGCTCGTGCATCCACTAGCTCATATCGAGTCCTATCGAACTCCTGACATTGAAATGAAAGGGAAGTCACCATGGTTGACAACAATTCACTTTTTCCACGATCCTCTAAGGCTATAACTTTTTTTAACTTTTAGACTATATGTATATATTCACCATGGAGATATTTGATCTTCACAAACTCAATATTTCATGTCTTCAAGTTATCATTTAATTGAGATCGATATTAGCCATCAATATCTACGGAAAAGAAGTAGAGTAGGAAGAGGAAGAGGAGAGAAAGAAGAGAGACAAAAGTTATAAAAAATGAAAAAAAACAATTCTTACCAACTTCGATTCCACGTTGGCAAAATTTAACACTTCTTCGAAATACAAATTTTTTACGGGATCATTTCACAGTTCTTATCAAAGGATCTTATCTGTGGGTTGTCCGACTTTTTTCTCTTGGAAGGAATTGGTACACATTCTCCTGCTGGTCGTGGAGGCTAGTGTGAATGAATGAGATCGGATCTTTCCTTACCCCTTATCGGACTTCTTGATTATAAGAGCATGGGATCTCCCAATTTGAATTGAAAGGCCTTCCTTCACATATTGAATACATTCTTAGCAGAATTAATATAGCAACAGAGATTATTCGACCTTCTTAAAGTCTTGATATATCCTCTTGACACACTTGAGAGAAGGATATCTCTTTTAATTTTCCCCACTTTTCAAGAAGCCCCCATTCATTTTTTTATAAAAAAATCTATTTACCAAATTTATTGGAGGATCTTTTGTGCAAAAAATCCAACCATTTACTCTACAGATATTGACCATGCACATCACAAGTGAATTTACAAATCTTAGCCAAAACCTCTAGAGTAAAAGTGTAGGCCATGAACAATCAACCCAATAATGATTGTCAGCTCGAAAAAATTGAGATTAATCAATCTCAAATGATGATAAAATAACGATATCGAGCCAAAGAAAATTGAAAACACATGGTAAGCTCATCTATAAATAGTAAAATTACTCAGGATGGAGGAGAATAAGCTTCGTTGCAATCTTCAGGAGGAATAGCTACAAATCATTTGGAAAATAAAACTTCTTTAGATTGTCAAAGTATCTGTTGATTTAGCATTAAAATGCGGATCTGTCTCGATGCCGCAACCCATCATCTTGTACCGATTTGCTTGAATCTTTAGGCGTTGTGATATCTATGGGAAGATGCTATAAAAATATTCTTTATTTTTTCAGGCCTGCTGATTCGGAGTCGCGTCGCTGCAGTCGTTAGAGATGGGAGGGGAGGCTGCGGGGAATTGATCTTGTATGGTGAGTTGGAGAATGAATGGAAGCCACACTAGGGTGGGATGTCCTAATCAGGTCAATTGAAACCGGATAAGGGGAGGCTGAGAGGAGTCCTGCATTCCTCTAGGTGATGCTACCAAAGAAAAGCCAACATTGGACTGGAGTGAATCACTATTCGAAATTGGTCGGAGAAGAGATGGAGCCTATTGGAGTCGATGACATACTGGAGCGGATCTGCCGATTGACCAGAGATCAGAAAAAGTCGAGCGGGGGTGACAGTATTATCGATATTGAGTGGAATTATCTGAGAAGAAAGAATAATGCGAATTTTTCCTTACCCTTTGGAGGGTATTTATACTAAAAAAAATAATTTTTCAAATTCCAAATAATAATAATAATATTAAATTGGGGGCCCAGGCCCCCTTTCTTTTAACAGTTTTATAAATATATATATATATATATATATATATATATATATATATATATATATATATATATATATATATATATATATATAATTATTAAAATATCAGTTTATATAATTATAAATTTGCTACATAAATGACTTTGATATATAAAATAAAAATATAATACTAACTAATTACATAAATAAATGAATTTGATACACATATATATATATATATATAATTATAAATCATAATAATTTTAACTAAAGTAATTTTATTTTTTTAAAATTAATATATTTTTGGATGAAATGAGTTTCATCAAAAATGGGCAAAATGATATATCATATAAAATTTTAAAATAATACATTATATTATTTTGCATAATAATTAAATGTCATAAAAGGTTCAGCGTCATTAGAAATGAGCAATAAGCTCAATTAAAATAAATGCTGCTTAAAAATTTCCATATACTAATTGGATGATCAAATGACTTTTAATTTGGCGTCTTTATCAAATCGAAAATTGGCTCTGATGATCAAGGCAGCGAATCGTAAGATCGTCAAAGGTGTTTGAGTAGTCAAATCAGAATAAGCATATGATCAAATATATGATATGAGTGTAGTGTTTTTTGGCTATGTGATCAAAATCTTTCTCGTAATCTTATAAATGGATACATTCTTGCTCATAAAAGGAGAATGAACTAGAAGTGAACTTGGGATAAAATTTTGAGAGTTCGAGATTCATTCATCCTGTGTGTCCGGTATTTATTATGGCATTGCTACTTTATTCTCATCTATTATAGTTATTATAGCACATTATAGAATTCATTCTCATTTTCTCTCATATTCTGTAATCCCACTATCAGGAAAATTTGAACTTTGTCTCGAAGTTGGTATATAGTCATCTTTTCTTTCAAATTTGCGTGATTTTTCGTCTTGCAGAATTTTTTAAAAATCAGGGTTCCTGTTTATTTTCAACTATTTAGGTGTGTACTGGATTCCCCAACGAAGTTAAGGCATGAAATTTTATTCTAATTTTTATAATAATAATAATATGATAATACACTGATGATGATAATAATAATAATAATAACAACAACAATAATAACAACCCCAATAATAATAATAATAATACTATGATTGCCAACATGGTGTGTTATTGAGAATGTCTATTTCTAATTTTTTTAAATCTTCGATTTTGTTAAATGTTTTTAAATAATGTCCACTTTTAAATTTACTCTTACATTTTTGCTTCTTCCTAAAAAATTTTAAATCATACTCCTATTGATAAATTACTTTTTTTTTTTTCATGTGCTCTATTTAAAATTTATCCAAGTTTTATCAAATATACTACTACTAAAATCGTGCATTATGTTGAAAATAAAAAATTACCCGCGAATAGATCATTTTCTCAACAAAACAACATAGAGATAAAAAAAAAAGCGAGAGAGAAGTATGAGTGTGATTTATTTATCACATGACACACGTCACATAAATCATTACTTTAAATACCTCTCATAATCAGAGTTTTTTTTAAATTTGTCAAATCATTAATGCTAATCATCCATATTAGCAGAAAATATCTAATCTATATATACTTTGTGATAAACATATTTTGCTTAGTAATTATCAAGAAGAATGAAATAAAATAAGCTTTTATTTATTTATTTTATATTTATGTATTAAGTATTTCATTTTTTTAAATTAAAATCTATGAATTTATTAGTAATAAAAATATGTGGAACTCGTTCGACTATGGAAACTTATCCGGAGTCCGCGAATGCTTCGTCTTTAAAGGCTTCTCGATTGCCTCAGCTTGACTGCAGAGTGCAGACTGTAAAAGTGGCTCAGCATTGGTGAGCTGATAGGTTATAGAAGATGAAGAAATTCCCATCACTAGTCTTCTTCCTCTTCCTCTTCCTCTTCCTCTTCCTCTTCTTCGTTCCAATCCGCGCAAGCAGCTCCATCGTCTTCACCACTCTTGGCCGCAGCCTCTACGGCTTCGACATCTTCGTCACCTCCATATCCCCTTCTCCTCCCAAATGAACTCCAGATTACCATGGCGTCTCCGCTACTGGCTTCTTCCCTCGTCCTTCTTCCCTTCTCTCCCTCTTCCCTCTTGCCTCTTATGAAACAATCTGTATCATGCCTCATCTACGTCACCGAGCGCTCCGGCTACTCCACTATTTACCTAGACATATGCCTCCTATTCATCCTCCCAATCCAATCGACGAGCCTTGATCCCCACCCGCCTCCACTTCCCCTTCTCCCCAGTCATGGCCGACCTCTGTCTCCATGAAGGACCGCCCTTCCCTCTCCGGCGATCGCCTCATCTTCGTCTCACCCACGGGCCTCTCTCACACTCCGAGGGCAGGTTGGGCCGCGGTGTATTCGACCCACCTCCCACCGGTGCCACCACCCGCCTCACTCCCGATGGCATGGATTTCAGCTGTCTCCCCTCTGGCCGATGGACGTCGCGTCTTCCGGCGAGCGGGGTGGACGAGGAGGCAGGAAAACACCGATATCTACATCTTCAAGACTATCGATGGATCGGCACGGACTTTGGTGGTTGAGCATGGCGGATGGCCTTGTTGGGCCGATGCTTCCACCATCTACTTCCATCGTCAGAGCTCCGATGGATGGTGGAGTGTCTACAGAGCAACTATTGGCACTCATGGAGACGCCTAATCTCCATTGATAGGATGACTCCCCGGTTTCCATGCTTTTACTCCAGCCGTGAGCGCTGCTGCTCCAGAGCTCCTAGCCGTGGCGACAGAAGGTCCAGCTCCCAGTTCCGGCATATTGAGCTAATAGATCTAAGAGATGGAAAGAATGCTTATGTTGAGGTGACTGGGTTACTTCCCTAATTCTCACCATTTCAACCCCTTCTTCTCTCCGGATGCTAGCAGGATTGGGTATCATAATGCCGGGGCCGCCGGAATGGCAGGGAACCCTCCTTTGCTTCTGGAGAGTATCAAGCTTATCGCCGGAGACGTTTTCACTATTCAGAATTGACGGATCTTTTCCTTCCTTCTCACCAGATGGTAGCAGGTCAACTTATGTGAATCTGCCTGGTCTGTATGTTGTTAATTCTGATGGCTCAAATCCATTAGAGATCTACAGCAATGCTTTTGGTACTGCTTGGGATTGGAAGAAAAGGGGTCATTTACACCAGCCATGGTCAAGAAAGTACTGAAGTAGACATCATTTCCATTACTCTGAGGTGAAGATGATGACAGCCCGAACCATAATCAAGAAACTAACTTCAGGAGGAAGAACAATGCCTTCCCTTCTCCATCACCTGCAAGTGGGTGGGTGGTGTTTCGTTCCGGCCGATCAGGTCACAGAATCTGTATGTAATGGATGCTGTGGAAGGAGAAACTGCAGAATCTATCAGCTCACAGAAGGGCCTTGGAGTGACACCATGTGTCTCTCCCTGATGGAGAATGGATGCCTTTTCATCTGATAGAGATAATCCTGGGAGGAGCTTCTCCATCTACATGGTTCACCCAAATGGAACCGGATTGAGGAAAGTCAGTGCATAGCAGGGGATGGAGGAGGACAAACCATGCTTGGTTCAGCCCAGACTCGGCAAGTCTGGTGTTCACATCGGACCCTACGCCGTGTCTCAGCAGACCTATCTCGAATCCTCACCATTACCAACCTTACGGAGAAATTTTCACAGTGAAGATTGATGGCTCTGAGATAAAAGCGTCTCACACACAACTCGTTCGAGGATGGTACTCCGACGTGAGTCCGTTCTTCTTGGAGCCGTCTGATGTCGCTGAATCCTTGCGAGGCGTCGCTCATTGCCGCTTTGATGATTGCCATTGGCTGAGCTCGCAGGATCAGATCAAGTCTTAAAGTCTTGAATGGTACCAGATGCTGAGTAATTTGGGGTTTAGTGTGTCAAGAAGATCGAAGAAGGCGTTAAGAGTTTAGTCAGACTGGTTGTATACATATTTGCCTCCGTTGGGTTACAGAGTTTATGTATGTAGAAGCATAGAATGGCAGATGATCGCACTTTAGTTTTTTTCCCATTTACTTTTGTGTTATTGTTGAAAATTTATAATGGTGTGGATGATTATATATATATATATATATATATATATGCATATTGACTGAATTATTGTGAAGCATTGGAGAAGATCTTTCATTCAGTTGTGTTTAGGGGTGTAAGCGAGGCTTGATTGAATGAAGACTCTTATTCTTGTTCTGAAACTTTTGAAATTTATTTTATTTTCAAGTTTTATATATGAGAAATGTCTCATTAATTTAGTTTAACTAAAATTAATGCTAAATATGATACATTCGCTCAATGAGAACTTTTTTGGAGGGAGGATGGTAGAGTCTACGTATGAAAGGAATATTAGATGACATTGTTTTGTTTGATATATGTAAATGTGTTCATATATATAAATAAAAATAATAGTAATAAAATAAAAATAATAATAATAATCATAAATAAAAATAATTGTAATAAAATAATAATAATAATAATAAATATAAATAATAGTAATGTCAAAATAATAATAATAATAACAACAATAATAATAATAATAGTAATAAATAATAATAATAATATAATATATAATTTTTTTTTATTTAAGTAGAAATCCAGTACAGAAAGTCAGACAAATAATTATTTTATATTCATTTCGTTTATATCCAGGCGGAAATGTCATTGGCTCGTTTAGTTAATGGGCCAATAAGAGGATCAGTTCACAATAAATGGCTGAACGGTTAGAATAATGAAACTTTTTTTTGACCATAATTGTGTTGGGTACTTTTTTTAGTTTTTTTATTGAAGTTATCGCACACTTGGATTACATACATAATGAGTTATATTTGATGATAGCCATTAAAGTTTGATATTTATAAATGTAGTAATTTTTATTATATTTTAAAAAGTATATTTTATTTAAAAAAATTAATGATGATGATATTTTTATGTAAAATAAAAGATTTGAATTTTATTTATATAAATATTAAAATTTAAGTGTTAAATAAGTAAATATATAAGAATTATATCTCTTTCTTTCTTAGCAGTTTTGGCATTCGAGATTGTGTTAAAGTTTAATTTATGTACGGCTCATTTATATTAGCTCATATCTAAAATTGACTTTTGTTCAAATTAATCTCATAAAAGATTTGTTCATGTCCATCTTGATATTATTTGAATTGGCTCATGTTGAGCTCTATTTATCAAATAAAAATAACTAAAATTAATTAAAAAATATTTAGACCAGGATTCAAATTTTTGTTCTTTCAAAATTTTCTGTTCTACTCTATAGAATTATTATGATTTGTTGTAAAAAATATATTGCGTAATATATATATTAAATTAATAAAATATTAAAAAATAATAAAAAAGATAAAGTCATTTAATCATAAAAATTAAATTAATTATTTAAATAACTCATATATGTCTAATTTATTTTATTATATATTAATAATCTTAATTAATAAAATTTATTATTAATTCTAAATTTATAAATTTAATTATATTTTTTTATAATAAATATGTTTTATAATATTCTCTTTCTTAGTCAAATCACATTCTTCAAATTCCTAAAATTTATTATAATAATTTATAATAAAATAAATTATATTTAAAAATATTTTATATAATATTAATTTAATTATTTAAGATATTCGTGTCCCTTCTAATTTTTAATATTTTCTTAAATCTAATACGACTCAGTTGTGCCTGACATATGTCCGTGTCCAACAGATATACTTCTTCTTTAGAAGTATTTGTGTATCATATATATATATATATATATATATACTTGTTCAATTCATTTATAAATAGAGCTTAAAATTAATATTTATTAAAGCGAGGGTGGTGAAATAAAATACCAACTAAAATAAGTCAAAATTAAAAAATTGATTTTCTAAACTAATTAATATATATATATATATATATATATATATATATATTATTAATAAATTCATAAAAATTATCTTATGTTATGTTTTGTAATATTATCTTGACAATCTTCATTATTAAAAATGAATGCGTAAGTTTTGCAGTTAAAACATATATTGTTAAAATCAGCATAATCAATTAATCATCAATAAAAAGAATATGTACGAAGATAAAAAATTTTGAAGAGATCCTTAAAAGCTTGTATTTAATGAGCTCCAAGCTCTGATTGAATTTCTAAGTATAGCATTTTTTTTATTAGAGAAGTCTTCAAAATAAAATTTATTTGCAAGTTGACAAATATCTTTAATTTCAAATGGTTGATATCCATTTTGAAGATTTAATAATGAGATGAGGATCAATAATTTTATAATATATTATATAAATTTATTATTTATTTCTTACAATGGTGTATTTATAATGCTTATAAAAAATAAAATTTATGATGATGCTCTATTATAACTATGTTTCTTGGGAGGCCTTGACCTTTCAATAAACAAAATATTTATGGAATATGTACATCTCACTTTCACAAAATAGGTTCACCTTTTGGAGCAAAGAATCCCATCTCTTTCTCTCTCTCTCTCTCTCTCTCTCTCTCTCACACACACACACACACACACACACACACACACACACACACACACTCACACACACACACACACACACAAACACACACACACATTTTTTAAAGTTATTTAATTTTAATGTTAAGTATAAAATTTAATTTTATTAAGAAAGATTTACATACATGCAACAAAAATCCTATGTATTTACATATCTAACACCTAAGTTAGATATTTACTTATCTAACCCTTTTCAATGCTTTAAAATATGTATTTCACTTTAAAAGAAATATGATATATTTCTTTAATATCAAGATGTTATATATATATAAATTAAAATTTAGGTGTTAGATATGTAAATATATAAAAATTATATGGTATGTATGTAAATCCCCCTTTTATTAATTATGTTGAATAAGATTTGTTTAATTTTTCAAGATTGGTACCACAAAGGTCTAATTGGAGGATTTCAAAAAATTCTTAAATGGTGACTATAAAATCTTAAATAGAGGCTATCATAATGTCCAAAATTATGATTTATCAAAAAAGTCAACAATACAAGCTACAAAAGCATTCAATACAACAACAACAACAACAACAAGCCTTAATCCCACTAGTGGCTACATGAATCCTTCGCCTCCATATATTATGTGTCAAATTCTCATCTAATTCAAGTATACTAAGATCATTATACATCTTAACCAAGTCTTTTTTGTCTACCTCTACCTTTCTTAACATAAGGAAAAATCTAATGCATCTACTCTCCTAATCTCATCGGACTCACGCTTTATGTGGCCAAACCATCTCGAATTCTCCCTAATCTTATCTACCACGGAGCTACTCCAACTTTTCCAACATACTCATTTTGCATTCTATCTCTAAGAGTAAAGCCACTCATCCACCTAAGCATCCTCATCTCTAACACTTAACTTAGTCTTATGCTTCTTTATTGGCCAACATTCTCGCATATAAGTCATTGCGTGTCTTACCACCATCTTATAAAATTTTTCCTTAAGTTTAAGTGGAACTTTTCTATCACATACAGCCGATGCATTCCTCCACTTCAACCATCCAACTTGAATTCTACTAATAACATCTCCATCTATTTCACCATCATTTTGGACAATAGAGCCTAAATATCTCAATCGCCACTCTTATTAATAACTTGATCACCTAAAGTCACAACACTATCACTAAAACTTCTACAACTAAAATTACACTATATATTCAGTTTTAGATCTACTTAAACGAAAACCTTGACTCTAAAGTTGACCTCCATAATTCAAGTTTCTTTGGACTCTCTAGTCTTATCAACAAGAAGAATGTCATCGCAAAAGCATACACCAAGGTACATCTTCTTGTAAATGCCTCGTAAGAACATCCATAACTAAAGTAAAAAAGATAAGGGCTTAATGTTGATCCTTGATGTAATCCAACTGAAATAGGAAAATATTTTGTCAATCCTCCTTGTGTTTGGACACAAGTAACAGCTCTAGTATACATATCCTTAATGACTTGAATATAACCAATATTAACTCTTTTCTTTTCTAGAACTCTCCAAAGAACATCTTGAGACTTTATCATAAGCTTTCTAAATCAATAAATATCATATGTAGATCCTTCTTATTTTCTATGCTTCTATCAAACCCTCTTAACAAATGTATAGCATCCATAGTAGATCTACTGCATGAAACCAAACTGACAGAAACTTCAGATCACATCGTAACCTATGCTCACTCTTCTCCCATAATTTTAATGACACATTAACTTCCTCTATAATTTGCACTTGTGCATCACCTTTATTCTTAAATATAGAACCAAAACTCTTTCTCCACTCATCTGCATCTTTTAGTCTTTAAAATAACATTAAAAAAGATTTGTAAGCCAAGAAATTCCTTGATCTCCTAAACATTTCACACTCTATTGGAATATTATCCGTCCTACGCTTTTCCACATTTCATTTTCTTTAAAGCTTCACTAACTGATTTACTAATATTAATGATAAAATGAAATTCTATTATTGTTTAGGTATTAAGGTTGCTAAAATCAATCGTATTTCAGATCCTTCATTGAAAAGTTTATCAAAATATCTCATCCACCTATTTTCAATATCTTTTCTAAGAAAAGCACTTTATTATTTTCATCCTTAGCACTTGAACTATGTCTTTACTTCTCCTATCTCTTGGCTAACTTATACATACATCTTTCACCTTCTTTGGTATCTAATCTATTGTATAAATCACTAAAAGCTAAATTTTTGCAACATATATTGCTTTCTTAGAATCTCTACAGCCATTTATATCTTTCCAATTCTCCAATTTTACATCTAAACCAAGTTTTATAACAATGCTTCTTATTTTTTATCTCTACAAAAGCATTCAATGTTGTTGATAATTAATGTTAGAACTGACCACTTCACTACATAAAACACATGTAAGCTTCACTTATAGAATCCATAAGGATAAGCACCAAAGAGAAGAGAGGAAGAGAAAGAGAGATGTGAAAGCCATCATCTAGAAAGAAGGGTTTTTTTTTGTCATCATAAGTGGAGTTACTTGAATTTTCAAAAAAGAAGTAGCTCTCATCTTTGTAATATGTGGTTGCAATTTCTTCTCGACCACATACACTAATATCTTTATCAATATCTTTAGTTTTGTATAAAGTATAATTCTTAATTTTTTTGAAATATAGTAAATGATTTTATCATTGTGTGATCATGGGTGTAGGTTTACTTAAATTAAATAATTTAGATTTTAGTATTTTTTTTTTATTTCTTGATCTCTTTTATAGTTACCTTATACTTTATCACACTTATTCTTAAATTGAAATCACTCTCTATCTTAATAATTAAAATTAGAGTGAAATTATGAAGAAGTATGATGACGATGAAGTAATTATAAATAAATTGGATGATTTAAATAGCTTTAATCTTTAGAGAATCCAAATGTTAGAAGCTCAATCATAAGATTAGAGATGCCAGATGGTTTTGGCCACATAAATACGGCTCCATGACCTAGTTAGAAGAGTAGATTTTAGATTCCTTATAAGAAAGGTAATAATAAAAGATTCTTAAGATGTATTAAAATGACCTTAGTATACTTGAATTAATTGAGAATTTGACACATAATAGACACTAAAGATGAAGGATTTATAGTAATTCCCACTTATGGATAAAGCTTGATTTTGTTGTATTAAAGCACTTATGAAGAATAGCAAGACATTTGAAATCATGTGTGAAGAAGATAATACAAATATGGAAAGCAATTCTCTCTTAGCAATTTATTTATATTTCACAAATGGGGTCTTAGTAAAGACATTAGAGGAAATAACTACAAATGATTTATAGCTTAAGTTAAAATCTTTGTACATGATCAAAAAAAGCTATATTTACATTGCATTTAGAAAGGTATTCCTATTAATTATCCTTAAATGAGTTTAATTCCATCAAGCAAGAATTGAGAAATATTGATATACTTATTGATAATGATGATTTAAGTTTATTATTAGTGCACTCTTTACATCAATTTTATAAATATTTTGAGATATCATATTATATCTTATAATATAATAAATTAGAGAATGTTAAGAAGTCATATTTTTTGAAGAAGATAAATTTTAAACTTGATATATATATATATATATATATATATATATATATATATATATATATATATATATATATATATATATATATATATATATAAAATAAATACATTGTTGCCTCCAACAAACATTGAGAATGGTTATAGTTTCATATAAAAATTTTTTCACTCATAATAATAATTAAAGGTAAATGCAAAGAATAATTTGTTAATGGGAGAGATATACGACAAAAATACAACAAAAAATCGCCATCCTTGCCGCTTGATATACGCTATTTGTAAGATTAATTGATTTGGAGGCTTATTTTGTGCTCTGCAAATACTGCTACTGCGTTGCCGCTGTAGACTATCGAAATGAAGAATTCTCTACCAGCTGTATTCCTGCTCTTCTTTCTATTCTTCATCTTCTTCTTCGTTGCAACCCGGTCGACCAGCTCCATCATTTTCTCCACTCTCGGCCGTAGTCTCTACGGCTTCGACATCTTCGCTACCAGCATATCCTCTGACTCCTCCCAGTTCGAGCTCCAGCTCACAGATGGCGTCTCTATCAACTATAACGGCTTCTTCCCCTCATCACCTTCTACTCTCCTATCCCTCATAGAACCCTCTTCTGCTTCTTCCTCTTCCACTGATTCTATTGACGCCCTTATCTACGTCACTGAGCGCAGCGGCCAGTCTACCATCTACCTCGACTTCTTCCCCACCTTATCCTCCCCATCGAATCGACGCGAAACCCTAGACCTCCCCGCTCGCCTCCACTTCCCTCTTCTTCCTCCACTCGACGGCCAACTCTCTGTCTCCATGAAGGACCGTCCTTCTCTCTTTGGTGATCGCCTCATATTCGTCTCCACCCATGAGCCGTCTCACTCTCCGAGGCAGAGTTGGGCCGCAGTGTATTCCACTCACCTCCCCACCGGAGCCACAACCCGCCTCACTCCCGATGGCATAGCGGATTTCAGCCCCGCCGTCTCGCCGTCCGGCCGATGGACCGCGGTCGCCTCTTCAGGTGAGCGGGGGTGGACGGGGGAAGTACAGGAACTAAACACTGACATTTACATCTTCAATACTAGCGATGGATCGGCACGGACTTTGGTGGTCAAGCATGGCGGATGGCCTTGTTGGGCCAATGACTCGACCATCTATTTCCATCGTCAGAGTTCAGATGGATGGTGGAGTGTTTACAGAGCAGCTATTACCACTCAAGGAGATGTCCCTTATCTTATCTCCATTGAGAGGATAACACCACCATGTTTCCATGCGTTCACTCCGGCGGTGAGTGCGATTGATCCGGAGCTTATAGCCGTGGCCACGAGGAGAACAAGTTCCCAGTTCCGACACATTGAGCTCATAAATCTCAGAGATGGAAGGAATCATTATATTGAGGTGACTAGCGCTATTTCCCCTAACGCTCACCATTTCAACCCCTTCTTCTCTCCGGATGGCCAAAGGATTGGCTATCATAGATGTCGAGGCAACCAGAACGATGGCAACACCCCGTTGCTTCTGGAGAACATCAAAACCATATCCCCGGAGACATTCTCATTGTTCAGGATTGATGGGACTTTTCCTTCCTTCTCACCTGATGGCAAGCGAATTGCCTATGTGAATTTCAATAGCGTGCATGTTGTCAATTCTGATGGCTCTAATCCGAGACAGGTTTTCACTGGCAGTGCTTTTGCTACTGCTTGGGATTGGAAGAGAGAAGGGGTTATTTACACTAGCCATGGTCCTACGTTTGCTGACGAAAGTGCTGGAGTTGATATCATTTCAATCACTCTGAGTGAAGACGATGACGAAGCTGAGCCTCCTCTTATAAAGAAACTAACTTCAGGATGGAACAACAATGCCTTCCCTTCTCCATCGCCTGATGGCAAGTGGGTGGTGTTTCGTTCCGGCCGATCAGGCTACAAGAATCTGTATATAATGGATTCTGCTGAAGGCGAAACTGCAGGAATCTATCAACTCACAGAAGGGCCTTGGACTGACACCATGTGTAACTGGTCTCCTGATGGAGAATGGATTGCCTTTGCTTCTGATAGAGAAAACACTGAAATTGGGAGCTTTTCAATTTACATGGTGCACCCAAATGGAACTGGATTGAGGAAAGTCGTGCATAGCGGGGATGGTGGGAGGACAAACCACCCTTGGTTTAGCCCAGACTCTACAAGTTTGGTGTTCACATCCGACTATGCTGGGGTCTCAGCTGAGCCCATCTCGAATCCTCACCATTTCCAACCTGCTGGTGAAATTTTCACAGTGAATATCGATGGCTCTGAGATAAGGCGTCTCACACACGACTCTTATGAGGATGGTACTCCAACATGGACTCCCTTCTTCTTGAAGCCGTCTGATGTTGCAGAATCTTTGCTGGGTGTTGCTTTTTGCGGCTTTGATGACTGTCACTGGCTCAGCTTGCAGAACCAAATCAATGATGGAACCATTTGCTAAGTAATTTGATGTGCATCTAGTATGTGAATAAAGCTTGGAGAAGTCTCAGAGTTTTAGCTGCGTCTTTGTTGGGCAACATCTAGGTCATCCTTCGAAAGGCAAACTTTCAAATATGTAATCCCCGTATTATTTCGTTATATGCATACATAATATATATATATATATCGACAAACTAACGGGCCGAAAATGTTCCAATTATAACTCGAGTTGATAAAAACTCACTAAGACCAATTGACTATCAGCCAATACTTTACCAAACTGAAAACTATTTGGGAGGAATTCAACAAATTTCAACCTATCTGCACCTACGGAAAGCGTTCTTGTGGAGGAGTAAAGCTGCTCATTACCCATCACCAATTGGAATACATGATATTCTTTCTCATTGGGCCTCAACGATTCTTTCGCACACACGTGAGGACAAATTCTTCTCATAGACCCCTTGCCTACCATCAGTTGTGACTTCGCCCTTGCATCTCAGGAAGAATGCCAATGAAATATAGGGTAGCAAGAAACAGTTCACCAACAACGGAATCCGCAAGAAGAATCGACCTTTTTACTTATTGCAACATTCTTGGCCATATGAGAGATAAGTGCTATAAACTCCATGATTTTTCACCTGGATATAAACACAAATTACACACTCAGCATCAACCCTCCTTTGCCTCCATTAATCAGGTCACTGCTGAACACTCTGAAGGAATCGATTCTGTTGAAAATTTTGTTAATAGTTTAGATAGAAATCAGTACACCTAGCTCATGCAAATGTTTACACAACATTTGCAAACTACAACACATGGTAACAACTCTTTTGCTAACGTGGTAGGTACATTTTTTCAGCTTCTTTAACTTCTCCATCTTCATACAAGCATTGGGTTATAGATTCGGGGGTTTCATGACACATCTGTTATGACCCCACCTTATTCACTCAGCTAAAACCTATTTATTACACTATCGTTACCTTGCCCAATCAAACTCAAGTTCAAGTTACTGCGGAGACATGCACCTTAGCCAACACCTTGTTTTACAAAATGTTTAATTCATATCATAATTTGGATTTAATATGTTTTCAATAAGTGTTTTCTTAACTAACAACAAAAATTATGCTGCTTATTTCTTTTGTGATCACTTTGTTATACAGTAGACCGACAGCCAGATCACGATTGGCAAGGGTGACAAAATAAATGGACTCTACATTCTTGATTTAGAGAGCTTAAACTACAATAACTCTGCCAACAACGCCTCCATTGATATTTGGCACAGTAGATTTGGACATCCTTCCATGAAGAAAATGGAACAGCTTAAACAACACATTTCATGTGATGTTTCTAGCTTTATTAAATTATCTTCTTGCTATATATGTCCTTTGGAAAACCAACGTAGATTACCTTTATTTCACAAAATAATATGTCTAAATCTACATTTGATTTGATTTGATTCATTGTGAGATTTGGGAACCATTTCATACTGTGTCTCATCATGGACATCATTATTTTCTTACTCCGTCGAAGCCAACTGAATCATCTCCAAGCCTTCCCGAGCATTGAAGATCAGAGTTCGATCGGAGCCGAAGCCTTTACGCATGTGGATTGGTCGAGCAAGAGCTCTACATCAAATTGAGACCCAAGCTTCTCAACAGGGCCTCGCCTCAACTAGGCGAAGCTACCTCCGTCGATTCACCACCGGACATTAGCTCCGGTGAGGTAATTTTACAAACCGAGTCTTGTATAGAAAACCGTTTGGTCTTTGTGAAGCAAATTGAATGTCATTGGATTTTAGCCGTTGGATGTGTGCCTCTCCCAAGGTGTGGGATCAATTTGCAATCCATTGAGTGAGCTCGGATTGAATAGGGAAAGACGGACTACATCCGCCGCCACAATGGATGGATCACGGACCGCTTCCACGCGGATCTAACGATCATGATCTAATCTCGCGTTAGATCCCTTAATTCCTTTCCTAAACCGCGGATTGAATCATGGCCGTCTAATTTTAGATCGGATGATCCTCGGAGTTGGCGCGTTCGCCGCAATCTGAGTCAGCAGCGGATGTGATAACTTAAATAGTCAATCCTATTGCGCCATGTGGAAAGCGCGTTGCGTCAGCTGTCACGTGGCCCGACGGGATTAAGGCTGTAATGAAGCTTAAATAATCTATTTTTAAGGTTGAAATTTTCTAAAATCATAACTAATCCTAGAAACATTGAAAAAATACAAACTTGGGCTCATTTTAAAGATATTTCAGAGTAGAATCTAGAAAAATTATTATTAATTGATTTTGAATAGTGATTTTGGCTTAATTAAGGTTTAATTAGAAATCTAATTAATTTAATTATTCATTAATTAATCACCCAATTGATCTCAAATTTCTTATGGATGATTAGGGGGATGACCTCTACCTCCTCTATTTTTCTGAGATTTTATTGGTTGTTTAATTAGAGAAATCAATTGATTAATCCTTAATCACTTTTTTAATTTAATTAGTGATAATTAGTAAATGAGCAGTGGCTTAATTAATTATTTAAGCCTAATTACTTTTGTTGAACATTAAAGGAGCTTAGGGAATGTGATTGGAGTATTATTCCTAATTCATTTCCTAAGTTTTCTTTACTTTTTGGAATCAAATTAATTAATGATTAATGAAGTAATTAATTGCTTAATTAATTAATTAATTCTCAAGAAAAAAAATCAAAGCTTAAGTGATCAAATATGAGACTTAGGGATTGAGATTAAGGCCTCTTCCTTGATCTCTTTCCTTAGGTTAATTCCATTTCATCATTTGAACATGCTTAATGCTTAATCAAATGAATTAATGGGCTTAATTAACTCAATCTAAAATCTATTCACACCTAATCACCTTTAATCAATCTCGGGTAGCTCTTTGGGTGTTCAATAACCTGAATAGAGAGTTAATGAAATTATGGTTGACTCACATGTGTGAGAAAATTATAAAAGTAGTTAAGTGAGATCCCTTAAACTTAATTAACTATTAATCATGAGCCAATTGCATTAGACCCCTTCCATTTCTTAGGAGCATTGCAAGTTCACTTTTCATGTGGTTGCATATCATATTGGCTCATTATTAATTAGTTAATTAACTTAAGGTGATGTAGGTAAGAGTTAATAAATTGACTTAATTCATACTCTAACCTAATTAAGACATAAAATCAACTTAATTATTCTTCATTAAACTAAATTAACTCACACATAGGGGATGAGATTAGGATTAGCAAATCTCTTTCACATTTCCTTAAATCGAATCAAACGTGAAAATGAAATGACATTAAAGAACCTTGGTTTATTTTAAATAATCTTATTTAGTTTGATTGTCCTTAGGACTTAGTTGATTTGAATGAAATCATATGCTTGTGTTGTTTTATTTCTTTCCAATCATGCTAAATATTGTATGTCATATGATTCATGCACCTATTTCTTTTAAAATTAATTAAGTCAAATAATTTCTTTTAAGTCAAATTGCATGTATTGATTTAAATTTAAAATATGTGCGGCTAGTATCATTATTAAATCTCAAATATATTTCAAAAGTTTACTAATGATTGAATATACATATATATTATAAATTTAGTTATATATATACATAAGAAATGTAAATGATTATAGATTTAGTGTGTGAAATAAAGTCTCTTCCTTACATTCATGTGTTGATTTGTATAAGTAAGAATGTTTGTGATATATTTGTCTGGACATCTCAGGGACACGCTGTTTAAGTAATCCTAAGGAGGTTCCTATCTTATTCCCTTGGTGTAGAATAATGGTGATGTATCTACTTAACATTCTTATGCATTTGGACATTAGAATCTAGATAGAATTTTAATTCATTTATACAAAATAAATCAATTAAAATCAAAATTTTTTGCATTTATTCTTGTAGTTGTTTATACATCCATATGTATCTGGGGTATATTAGTTGGACATTCCAGTGCCACTTTTAAGTAGCCCTAAGGAGGTTCATACCTCATTCTCTTAGTGCGGAATAATGCCGATGTACTCGCTTAAAATTTTTATACATGTGGATGTGTACTTAGGTAATGAATGAAAATCTTTTTTTTTTCAATTAAAAGACATACATTCATGGTTTGTTTGATTGGTTGAGTTGATTAGTCATGTGATTTAATGTTCTTTTCTTATGCTTTTACATAAGAATTTAGATAGAGGTTTAAATTTAATATGAAAAAATCATTCAACTAAATAAAATGTCAATTCCAAATACATTACTCACATTCATCATTTAAGTGTGCTAAGATACAAATTGCATGTATAGCTATGCTTAGGATTTAATTATATGTATGATATACATTATGGAAAGAAATGAATAAACATGTGTTATGTGATAGTAATTCATTGCAACTAACCTTATGATGCATTTCTTATTGAATGAGTTTATTTAAAATAATTCATTCACTAAAGAGAATTGATTAATTAATTTGCTTTAGATATGACTTAAGGTAGAGATAAAAGAGAGTGATCATCTCTTTCTTTCTCTTCATAATACTTAGTTGTTTTATGTAAGTCAAATGAAACCAAAGAAAATATTAAGTAAAATTTGTAAATTAATTAAACTATTTAAAGTGAAATCACCCTTTATAATTAAATCTCTTCACACTTAGAGAATGATAACCCTAAAGCCTAGTTAGGACATATCACACAAATCTTAATACACACATTAGATTAAGTCATCACTTTTAGCTTTATGTTAGAGCGGTGCATGGTTTAATGTATATTTTATTTTGATGTAATTGTGTATTAGATAGTAGATTGGATGTTATCGGTTAGCCTAATCATATTTTACAGAGATTATGCTTAAGAGGTGCTAAAATAAAATATAAATATTTTGCTATGCGTTGCTTAACCCTAAGCATAATCTATTAGACTGGGATTTGGTTACCCATGTGTAGGGTGCTAAGTCCAAATAATTCATATAACTACTTGGGTTGCATGACGTGTTTAGCTAACACTTATTTTGTAGGTGTAGTTAGATTTACTTTTTCTATTTTTAATGTGATTTTGCATTAGGAATTAGGATTAGTGTTATGTGAGCTTAGGATAAACGTTGGTTACAAGACCAAGTCTTATGTACCATGTGATCCTATGGAGCTTGACGAAAGTAAGAAATGAAGGAAAGAAGGAGCTTTGAAGATTTGAAGATCCCCCATAACTCCCATTCATTTGTTGTAATTAAATTGTAATTATTCTTTCATTATACCGGGATGTATAAGGGTAGAGCTTGACTACCCATTTCTTTTTTGTGGTGCACCAATCGCCACTCTTATTCTTTTGCATTAGTTTTATAAATTGTTTGATGTTTTGTTTTGCTTGTGCATTAGAAAAAACATGTCTCTTCATAGTTTATTTATTGTTGGTGATTGTTGTATGGCATGGATGCGATTAGGTTCTTAGCATAAAATAAATTTTTTATCCCAACAATAATTCATAATTAAATTTTTTAAAATAACTCATAACCTCACATAGAGCCTAGGCATTAAATCAAGATAATAAAATATTTAGCAACCACTTAGCGGATTTTGTATGCTTAATATCATGCATGTCATCTTGTTTCACTCTTGCTAAGAGAGGGTTTTCATCTTTGCTAGATAAAATAGGGCTTAACCTTTGAGAGCCTACGATGGAAAAATACCTCTTTCTCTTTTGATTTAGCCCATAACCTATTTTATCACACATTAAGGCATATAAAATTCTATAACCTGTGTCAAAATAATGAGTCCAAAATCAAATAAAAATTGATAAAATTTGCATTATACTAAGTCATTATTCATACCACTCATGCCTTAGTCTTTTAGAGAGTGGGTTTAAGGATTTTAGTATTCTTTCTAAATAATAACAATCTAGCCATCTTGCAAAAGTATATGACTTGCCTATATAGTTTTAAAATGTAGGAGTTAGCTAGTTGCCACTTCAGGCGGTTATAAGTCTTGCAGTCGGGTAGTTTACCCTCTCTTATGAAGGTGAACAATATACTCACTTTCTTCTTAGATTTAGGTTGTGCTTTAGCCTCGTCAAAAGCTCCCTAGATTTAGGATTTGAGGTTGTTATTTTTCTTTGGGGTTATAAGCATAAATCATCATCTCTTAGGCATTTTCACCATATTGTATTGTGGAATTATAAGTCCTAGATTTCTAATAAAAATTCAACTTAAATATATAAAGCCCAATCATAGGATAGTTTGGGATGCTCATTAAGTTTTCTAGTATCATGAGCATCCCCTACTCATCTCCTTTTGGCTTCGATAATAAGTCTTTCCTTTCGATCTATCCCATTTGATCTTTCAAACATAGCCAATTTATTAATAATCCTATTTTTGAATTCTTTGGAACATAATACCTACTTTAATCGAGTATTCCAGGAATTCACCTTCCTGATGATGTAATTAACTATGAGGGCTTGCCCTTATAAGAAACTTTAGAACTCGGTTTAAATAAATCATACTTTATTCATCCATGTAAAGTAGGGAAAAATTCTAGACATCCATCATGCCCAGAGTCTTATTAGGTGAGTCCATCGTAGTAGTGATTTCTATCTTTCGAGATTGTGCACTATTCCTTAATGTCGTACCTGATCACCTCAATAAGTACGCACATAGATATGCGTGGTCGTGGTTCCCCTCCCCCTCGCTCATATACACACACATACACATGGAACCAAAAAATAAACACCATAGATTTTTCTGGCGACTCTGCTGGGGATGGTTCCTCTCTCCATGTCTAGTAGACAATTGTTGTCTCCAAGCATCGATAGTGGACTTGTATTTCATATAAGTCCAAGACTATCTTTCCTTCTGTTGGCACTTAGCTTATTTCATTCTTAAGCAAAGCTAGCCAACATTCTCTAGGTTTTAGGACCTCACTCCTTGTAGGTCCTGGAACCTCTATTTGGTTTTCCCAATAGGTGAAAAATAAAATTAGCTCATGAAAGGAAATGATAAAAATTTGAAACCTTCTTATCACTAGCTTGGTGAGACAAGGTTCATCTTAATGATTAAGAAAATAAACTCTTTTTGCAAAGTGTTTCTTTCCAAAAGCACTCTTTCAAAACTCCATAATAAATAATTTTTCATAAAATTTTCAAAGAGCATAAAACTCATATAACCAAACCCCATCTAACGATCCCTATGATTATTACATGGAGGTTCTTTTCAAAATCAATATCAAAATCATCTTTTCAAAAGCACATTTTTGAAAATGACTATATTCATTCAACATACTCAAATTTGTTGGATGAGGAATCTATTTTCAAACAAAATCATAGCATAAAATTGAAACTCCATTTAACATATTTCATGTATGCTAAATTTGGAGTTTTCATATTTTCAAAAGCACATTTTTGAAAATGATCATATTCATTCAACATACTCAAAATTGTTGAATGAGGAGTCTATTTTCAAATAAGATCATAACATAAGTTTGAAACTTCAATCAACATACTTCACATATGCTAGAATTGAAGTTTCTCTCTAAATCACACATGAAAGCAAGACATGTCATTGAACTCTATTTAGCATACATAAAATTGTTAAATAGATTTTCCTTCTTTCAAAAATAACATACAAGTTTGGTTTCCACTTAACATACTTAATTTGTTAAGTGAGAGTCTCATTTTTAAAACATGAATTTGACCTCCACTTAACATACCCAATTTGTTAAGTGAGAGTTTTATCTTCAACACATACATTTAGCTTTTACTTAACATATCCAATTTATTAAGTGAGAGTCTCATTTTCAAAACATAAATTTGACCTTCACTTGACATACTAAATTTGTTAAGTGAGGGTCTCATTTTCAAAACATACATTTGGCTTTCACTTAACATACCCAATTTATTAAGTGAGAGTCTCATCTTTAAAATATAAATTTGACCTCCACTAAACATATCCAATTTGTTAACTGAGGGTCTCATTTTCAAACATCTTTGGCTTTCACTTAACATATCCATTTTGTTAAGTGAGAGTCTCATTTTTCAAGATATGAATTTGACTTTCACTTAACATATCCAAATTTATTAAGTGAATGTCTCATTTCCAAAATATACATTTGGCTTTCACTTAACATATCCAATTTGTTAAGTGAGAGTCTCATCTTCAAAATATAAATTTGACCTCCACTTAACATACCCAATTTGTTAAGTATGGGTCTCATTTTCAAACATATATTTGGCTCTCACTTAACATACTCAATTTATTAAGTGAGAGTCTTATCTTCAAAATATACATTTGGTCACACTTAACATATCAAATTTGTTAAGTGAGGATCATATTCTCAAATCACATTTACATTTAGTTCTACTTAACATATAAAAGTTGTTAAGTGAGAATCACATAATCATGTCATATTTGATTCCCACTTAACATATCAAATTTTTTAAGTGAGAATCTTATTTTCAAATCATATCACATTTGGTTATACTTAATATACCAAATTTGTTATGTGAGGATCATGTTTTCAAATCATATCACATTTGATTCCCACTTAACATACTAAATTTGTTAAGTGAGAATCATCTTTTCAAATCATCACACATTGGGTTCTAACTTGCAAATTTGTTAAGTAAGAATCATTTTCAAATCAGTCAAACATAATCAATGAAGCAAAGATTTTTTTCACAAAATTTTTAAAACATACAATCAGAATCTTTCCTTAGCATACCTAAATTTTCTAAGTAGAATCTTATAAAATCAAAATATTTTCAAACAAGATAACAACACAAACATCTTCAAATATCCGAACCCCACCCAACCTACTTAAATTGGTTGAGTATGAGTTCTAAATCAAAATCAAATGGTAAAGACTCTCCTCCAAATATCAAAATCTCTCCACTGAACCCTGCTTAACATATTTGAATTATTGAGTGTGGGTTCAAAATTCCAAATCTCTATTACTCTCTTGGGACAAGTATTAAGGCAGAGACTTGACTCAAGTTACATTTCAACACATGCAGAGATATAGTGCAGGCCGAGTGCTTATTTTGTATATGGCCTCCAGTTCATCTTTACCTTTCCATTCGGGATGGATTTGGCCTTGGATCGGGCCAGCCTCCCTCTGACTCCACCCACTTAGTTTTCTTTGGCCAAGGATTTGAGGGAACTGCATTAAGAGGGTGACCTCACCCTATCGGGATAAGGTGTGGTGGCGAAGCGGTCATCGCATTGACCCCCGATCGAGTATCCTTCCTAGGAAGAGGCGGTGAGGTTCCACCGGTCGGTTCAGTTCCACATCGGTTGCTCTACGCTCGGTGCGTACTAGCACCTCCTCGTTGGTCCCCTCTAAGGGGAAGGCTATCTTGACTTCAGAGATAGTCTCCCTACCTTCGTGGTAGGATCTAGTTCTCACACTACCCTACTCAACTGCACTACACGCCATAATAAGCCAAGATCAGCGGCATCACGAGTGTGCAGCCCGAAAGATGGACGCGGCATCCGATGTTGCTGAGGAGGGATCTTCTCGTGAGACATCTCCACTTGTTAGTGGTAATAGGTTTTACCCTCTCTTAGCATCGGATGGAGAGGAAGACTACAGGAGGATAGCTGCATCGCCTCCACCGCCCGCATACCACAAGGTTTTGGCTAGGGACATGAGGAAGTGCCATCTGAGGTACTACGGAGGTTGGCAGAGCCAGCAGAGTCCGACACTATTTGACTTGAGGTCGATCATCCCCAGGAGTGTTACCAGATAGATCTACAGGGATAGAGCATCAGAGGCCAGAGTAGCAGCTCAGTCAAGGAGTAGGGAGCAACGGAGGTTTGGCGTGCGACCTCACTTAGTTGATTTCCCGATCATGCCACACGGTGATGGGGCGACAATATAGTATTGGCCGTACCCAGGGAAAGCCGAGGGTGGAGCTGGTGTCGTCTCCATCACATCGATCCACTCCTTACCCTCCATCACCAATTCAAGTCCCACCATCCGTTGTTCCCACAAAGGCACAGAAGACAACATCTGGGGAGAAGAAAGCCCCTTTGGTGATCCGGCTACGGCCAAAGAATCCCACTCCATCTACTCCATAGGTGTGAGGAGTTCCCTACTCGACCTCTACTTCTGGTGAAGAAGGGTGAACCAACAGACATCGTGGTCACCACCACCCACCACCACCATCAGGGTAGGTGTAAAGGAGCAGGTTCCCATGGTAGATCCCCACAGAGATAGCACTCCATCGATAGTGGGCACATGAGCATATATCTTCTTAAGCATAGTCCCTCCAGAGATGTACTCAAGTGACAATGTTAGATGTATTTATATGTAATGACATACCTCGTGAGTCTTTCTTCAGTGCAAAGGGTAGGAGATCTTGGATGAGATTATGACCTACTATCGAAGAGGGAACTCTTAAATGATGATTATTCAGGATGAGAGGGTAGCATTTGATCGATGAGGATGACCTTCTTGAGGATTCTGAAGTCCACATGGTCGATACTAGAGCTCCCTCCATAGAGACCAAGGAGCCGGAAAGTAGTTGAAAGGATGACACTCCATTCAACTCAACACCTCTCCACCGGCTTAGGGAGATGATCATATAAAATGGGAAGAAGATTGAGGAGTTGATGATGGTGGTTTCAACATTGCGAGAATTCTCGATTTTCAGCCTTCTCCCATAGTAGCGAGTTGCACATACCTCAGATCATCTTTAGATGCATTCCTGCAGAGGAAGATATCAGTAGCTTGCATAAGAAGGTGGCGGATAGCACTTCTATGCATGAGAAGGATATCAAGCAATTGGTGGAGCAACATATGAGGGATGTGTTGGCGCAAGCCCGAGGTGGCTCATCTATTCTAAAGGGTAGATCATACCAAGAGGAATTTGATGTTGTCCAATATCCCAAGGGCTTTGTACCTCCTTCCTTCAAGATTTTTGACGGTAGTGGGAACCCTCGCCAACACATTGCACATTTCAAGGCCGACTGCTGCAACACTAGTGGTAGTGACACCCTTTTTTTAGATTGTTTGTTACCAGTCTAGCGGGTGTTGTTGCATTTGGTATATCTTTGAGCTACCGTTTTGGTAAAGATATTTTGAGTTAGCACCTCTTCATCAAGAGGTTTCTTTGGAGCTCATCAAAGGGTTATTGTAGCGATCTTGTTGTAGATGTAAGTCCCCAGTCCCTTGTTGATTACATTCTCGGTGAAACGAGTATGAAATCTAAAACTATAATGCTCACGAAGCATACATAGATTCTCTTAGAACATCCATGGCCAGTTGCTTTTATGCTCAGGGTTTTACAATCAAAACCGAAATTAATCAACAAGGTATAATCTACAAGAAGAGGCCAAATAGTTGCCTTTCGGGACTAGTGCCAAGTCAGACCTGAGGGTGTTTGAGAAGAAGCGAGGGTTGTGTTAGTGGATGAGAAGCGACTAGGCCAGTCATATAGAGACCTCGTGCTAGCCTCCTCACCATCTCGGACCTCAAGCCACCTGGGTTCCTTAGTGGCCACGCCTCCTCCTTCAGGCATCATCGGTAGTATTATTCCCTCATTGCAGTATTTACTTTACTCTTGTTGTGATTGAATAAACCTTATTCATTCAAGAGGATGGGAAGATCTTTAAGAATCTCTTAAAGAAGCGATTTTTTGATTCAGACAAGGCAGGAAGTGAGCAAGAGTCATGATCCAAATAATTTCCCCTATCACTGCATGTTAGGCCATGTCTTAGAAGATTGCATTGCCTTTAAGGACTAGCTTGAGCATAGCTTCAAGTCGGGTGACATTGTCATCCCCAAGGAATACTTATTAGAATAACCTTCTAGTTTTGTTAGGGTAATCCTTAGGGATACATGCGATCCTCTTAAGATAAAGAAAGGTTGGGATATCGCCCTATCCCGAACCTCCAAGAAAATTATTTCTAAGTGTTGACCTCATTTTTGGATGAGGTTAATTTGGAAATTAGAAATCCTAATCTCAAATAGGATTTTCTTAATGCTTAGGACACCTCATCTAGTGTCCTAGAAAATCTTTATGAGTTTATTCTAACTTATTTGATATAGGTAGAATCAATCCAAAATTTTAATTTGGATTAACTCAAATAAATCAAATTAAAACCAAATTAAAATGAATGAAATGATCCAAACCCATTACATTTGAATCAAATTGATCATTTGAACTCATTTGAAATCATACCTAACCCATTTCAGTTAAATGAGTTAAAATGATATTAAATTTAAAATCAATTCAAATTAAATGGTTTAATCAAATCATAATGTAATTGATCATCAATTGCATTATGGTTTAAAAAAATAAACTAAACAAATTCAAAGGGTAAAATTAAATCCAAATACTTTGCATCAAAGCATTTGGTTGGATTCAAATTCCCTAAGACAATTCAAATGGAATTAAATTTAATCTCAAATGCATTTTGAGATTAATTTGGGCATATCATACTTTAATCCAAACTAAAATGATAATGCCATATTGCATGGAAATAATAAAAGAAAAAAAGAAAAAGAAAAAGAGGAATTAAAAAATGGGTAATAAAAAAAAGAAGAGAAATGCTAATTTCCTTCTTCCATCTCTTCCCATGCAAACACCCTTCTTCCCACCTCATCCACTCCAAGATAAAAGCTACCTCTTAAAAGGTGGCTGCCTTCAAGTGAAGGCAATGAAGGCAATTAAGGCCAACGAAAATCTCCAAGAGTTTGCCTTAATCATAGCCAACCAAGGAAAAAAAAAGAAGAGGAAGAGGAGAAGAAGCTTTCGACCATGGATGAAAAACAAGCAAGGAAGCTCCTTACCTCTGATGTGAACATTCCATTATGTTCACAAGACCAAGGGAGGTTGATCCCACACCTTGACTGGCCTTGCCCACGGTGGAGTTCGACTTTTAAATTCCTCCTTATAGAGCTTTCGGCCATGGATGGAAAATAAGCAAGGAAGCTCCTTACCTCTGATGTGAACATTTCATTATGTTCACTAGGCCATAGGAAGTTGATCTCACACCTTAACCATCCTTGTCGCCGCCGATGGCCGAAGTTCGACTTTAAAATTCTTCCTTATGGAGCTTTCGACCATGGGTGGAAATCAACCAAGGAAGCTCCGTACTTGGGCTGTGAACATTCTAATATACTCACAAGGGTAAGGGGAGTTGATCTCACACCTTGACCGGCCTTGCCACTGCTAGTGGCCGGAGTTTGGCCACCAAAATTCTTCCTTATGGAGCTCTCGACCAACAATGGAAAGTGGGGAGGGGAGGCCTATTCCTTCCCCATTTTCATTCTAAAAGCTTCGCCAAGGCTAGGGAAGAAGATCCCGACCATGACCCGACCCCCTCGTCGCCGGCATGCCGGCGAACGGACAAAGTCCGAAAGCCCCTCCAATGGTGAAATCCAAGATAGGGAGTTCCACCTCAAATTGAAGCTACCAACACGTTCTAGAGCTTATGATGATCCAAAATGAAATCCTACCCGACCTCCATGCAAGCGACAAGCACCTCTGCATCGTTGGTTTAGGGACAATCCATGGGGAGGCAAGCCACCAAACTTCGTGCACACGTTTGTTGGGTTGAGGCAAAGCTAACGGGATCGGTCTCACCATCGGCCGAAATTCAGGTATGCATTTTCTCCCTCCCTCTATGCCGACAATTTTGGAGCTTTGTGAAGAAAGTTGGATCCTCAAATGGATCCAACCGTATGGATTGACCCTAATTCGATCCCTGATCGTTTTGGGATCGAAATCATGGCTTGATTCGCCTGCGATTGGCAAGAAATCACTGATGTCTTTCGCCACGAGCTTGATTTAATCCCGTCGTCGATCCTTCTCTTAGATTAGGCGCCATTTAGGAGCGGTTGATTTCATTTTTTAGACCGATCAATTTGGACCGTCGATTTTGATTGGACGTATATCCAGATTTTAACTTATGCCGCATGGGACCCCCCACTTAAAATCGTTAGGATTAGTTGTTTAACGGTTTAATTAATTAAATAAAATCTTGAAAACTTCAAAAAATCATATAAAATCAAAGAAAAATCAGAAAATTACAATTAAAAGTTCTATGGATTTGATGAGAGGAATCCATAGATATTAAAATTCCCAAATTTTATTAGGTAATTTTTTCTTAATTTAGGTTTAATTAAAAAATATTAAACTCTAATTACTCTCAAATTAATAATCTAATTAATTTGAAACTTTGGGGAAATGAAATTAAGCATAAAATACACCTTAGGTAAATTTTTGGGGATTTAATTCTCTGAATTCAAAGAAAATTATAATTTCATGTGTTTAACCTTTAAATTATTTAAATTAATTACCCTTTAATGAAATATTTAGAAAACTTTAATCTAATAACCTTAAATCAACATAATGAACATTAATGAACATCAAAATACTAATTAAACCTAATCAAATTTATATGAACCTAATAGATCACTAATTAACTTAATTAGATAATTAAATGAATTAAATAATTCAATTAAATAACCTGAACTTAGTTAAATCATAATAAATCAACCAGTTAACCAAAAATTATGAATAAACTTTCATTGGAAAGATATTTCAGTGAAGAATAAGTGAAAAATAAAATCCATTAATGAATCTTAACAAATTAGGCTTAATTTAAGTTTTAATGAAATAATTAAAACCTTAATTACATCCAAATTACATCTCTAATCAAGCTGAAACTTTAGGGATATAAAATTTCCATATAAACCTATGTGTCAGAAATATTTCAAGTCTAATTGATCTCTAGATTAGTAGTTCTTAAATTTCCAAATCCTTAGGTCAATGTTAATCAAATATTAGGTTAATTAAATTAATTAATATATTAAATAAAGTGGTAATTCAAACTAATCTCTATCAAACATAAAAAAACTATTAAGAAACTTCTCTAAATATCCTAAGCCAATTAAAGTGATCAAATTCAATCTTAGGTTAATAAAATAAAGCCTTAGATTAATAAAATTATTACTTAACTTAAACCTTAACCTTTGAATCAATAAAATTTAATCAAATCACTCATCCTTAATGAATTTAAATAATGAACCTAAAATCTAGGTTAACCAAATCAGATCAAGTAATTAATCTAAGTACTTTAGGTTAAGAATAATCTATGAATAAACCTAATGTATTAATTCATATTAATGGACTTAAAACTTAAGCTTACAAATTCATAATTTAATAACTTAAGTTAAATTGAATAAAATCAAACTCTTTAAATTAACATAAGCCAAATAAAATGAAATCCATATAACTTAAATTCAAAATGAAATAAATCAAACAAAGCAATTCAAATAAATGGAATAACATAAAATCAACCCAAACATAAATAACATCAAAAAAAATTAATTAAGATACTTAGGGATCTTAGTCAGACTTTTGAAAACTTCATTAGGATTTAGGATGTGGAATAATATGAGTTTCACCTAAAAATGAAATTCAGTCTATTTCTCATTCTTGAAAACTTAAATATTACTTTAACCAAATAAAATGAACATAAAATGGGAATTAAATCATTAAGTCATTTGAATTGAAACCAACCAATGATAAAATTTAAACCAATTCAAACTTCAAACTTCAAACTTAAACCCAAAGGAGCCTAGCAAAGCCTTACCACACAAACCCCACTTCTACACACACTAGATTACTTAGGTCATGGACTCTAGATCTAGGTTACATCATTCTGTGATTTTCTTTTAATCTCGTGTGATATGTTGTGCTGTGCTTCACATGTCTGTGTGGTGTATTATTTTAGACTGGATGCCTAGGCTTGTTTGTTCGTTAGATTGGATGTTAGGGCGTTCTTTCTAGATTTAACATTATTTTCTGCAGGGGACTGTGTTAAAGGAATCGCTGTGATAAATAAATCATAAAATTGATGTTTGCTTGCAGGTGCTAAAAATCCCTTAACATAGTCCATAGGACAGGTGGGCTCGGCAAGCAACTAATGCTAAGCCCGTATATTTGTGAAATATAAACTGCTTTGTGTGCTGTGTGTATTTCTTAACATATGTTTTGTAAGGCTTAGGATTTCTTGTTTGACTTTTAAATGTAAATTTGAGCTTAGAATTAGGCTAGGATCTATGGGGTTTAGGATTAGCAGGAACTGACCCAACCAGGAGATGGTGTGGTGGTCCCCTGTGGAGCTCGATGGATGTCCTTGAATAAGGAGGCTTTCTTGGAAAGAAGACCTATAGATCTAAACTTGTAGTTCTAGGCGGGTTGTGGCAGAACTTCGGCGCCCATTTTCTTTCCTCCATGTACAGAAGCATTGTCTTCTTTTATATAATTTAACTTGGCTTGATTTATTTTGGGTGTGCAATAGAAATATCATGCTTTTCTTAGGTTTCTTTCTATGCCATGTTTGTGCTATGAAAAATTTCTGACTCATAGGATAAACTAAATTTTCTACCTAATTAAATCAATTGAAATATAAAAATAAATACAACTCATAATCTTCACATAAAAGCCTAAGTATTAAAGCAAGATAAAATATGTAGCAACCCTTTAGCTAGATGTTTTAATATCATGCATAAATCATATTGTTTCACTCTTCGTTAATGAAGGACTTCCATCCTTGCTAGAGAACCTGGGCTTGACCTTTGAGAGCCTATGATGGAAGTACACATTCTTCTATTCTGATTTGGTCCATAATCTTTTTCTAATTGCATACATTAGGTATAAATTATATTCCTATGACTTAAATGAATCCTGAGTCAAAAATTATAAAAATCTAAAAAATATACATTAGTTAGGTACATCTTCATACCCTACTTAATCTTAGAGATTAGGGAGTAAGTCTAAGTTTTGAAGCCCAATCATAGGATAGATGAAATGTCTACTTGGTATCCAGTATCAATTGGCATTTCCTACTCTTTCCTATTTGACTCTTAAAAAATAACTCTTTCCAATTTGGACCTCTCCCAATTGAATTTCCCAAAATCAATCCTTTGAAAGCTACCTTAGTAGTCTTCAAGAATAATCACTTATTTCTTTAATCGAGAGTATTCTTAGGAAGAGACTCTTCCTAAGATATAATTAATTATAGAGGCTTGCTTTTATAGGGAACCATGATCCCAGAATAAAGTAGACCCTGTTTTACCTTTTCATGTAGTTCAGGGAAAAATACTTTGGTACACGAAAGACCTATTTTTCTTAGGAGTCTTTTATTGAAATGATTGAATTCATTACAGGAGAGCATGTTTATCTTTCAAGATAATATGCTTATTCCTTAATGTCATATTTGGTCATCTAAATAAAATATTTCTAAACTCTATGTGGTGTCATTTGTTTTCTCCATTCCAGAAAAAATGCCAATATATTTTCTGGTGACTCTACTGAGGAATGGTACCTCTCTCTATCTTTATAAATAAAGGGTTATTTCTATATATTGGCAGTGTACTAGTGCCACTCACCTATCAGGACTGCCTTTCTTTCCGTTGGATACCTCTTCATTTCATTCTTAGTTGAGCCTATCCAACATCTTGAATAGAGGTTTTAAAACTCTTCGTTTATCACAGTTAAATGATTGGGTCCTAGAATCAAATCCCAAAATAAAATGAGAGGTGAGAGAAATAAATAAAAATCAAGTCATCTCCGTTATGACATAAATCTGGTCAATACGGATTTGAAACCATTCCAATTTGGAAAATAGATATTAAATTTAAAAAAGTATGAAAAGTACTTCAAGATTTGAAAATCAAATCTCCAAAAATAAAGTCTCAAAGTTAAACTTATCCTTGATCTTACTTTGGCTTTGTAGAGCTAAAGGGAAGCAAGAGAGGGTCCTTGAATTAACACCCTTTGTTCTACTGCATTCAAAAGGTGTCAAAACACCTAAGGATGTAAATTGACATAAAGGAGTTTTTTCAAACCCTAAGAAAACTTAAATCAAAAGGAGGCATAGTTGTGCCTATTGCCCTTTTTCCCACCATGATTGAAGTTTGAATTGCATTTAGAAAAGAAGAATAAAATCAAAAATCATCCCAAAAAGAGAATGCCTTATTGACCTTAGGCAGAGGTTGATTAAGGAACTCAATGAAAATCTTCTATTCTTATAGAAGAAAATTATACATGAATGCAAATCAACTTTAATCTTAATTTCCACAAGTCCACTAGAATATTGGAAAACCAACTACTCAAGTTGATTGGCCAATTCTAAGGAATGACTTGGCGGTAACCTTCTTTTAGACCTTTCCAAAATCTTAAATTCTTAAGAGTTTGGGAGAGAGTCAAAAGAGGAAGATGACATGACATAAACAAAGATAAAGTGACAAGATTCACTTTTGCTTCTAATCAATAGAAGAAAAGAGAGGGTAGTGAAAGAGAATTCTGATTCTCTTGATAAAGTTGAAATGAATGAAATTTAAATCAACTTTCTTAATGGGAGTTTTCTCCCATTGAATGAAATGATATTCCATGATTGGCTTTAATTAACTTTAAGGACAAATCAAGAAAAGAAAATAAATGAAGAATTTAATCCTTCTAAAGAAATCATGACCTTAGGATTGGGTCCTAAGGGTGATATTTCTATCTCTCAGAGTGAAAATATGAAAATTCTTATCTCTGGTGGATTGATAGATAAATCACTTAGGACTTTATCAATCCAAATGAATGAAGAATGCCTTAGTTTTCTCTGTTCAAAGACTAAGGCATTATATGCTTTCAATACAAAGTGAAACTAAGGAAAATCCTTTGCAATGTCTTATGACCTATTTGACATTGTCTTAATGTCAAGTATGGTGGTCAAAGATTCCATTGCTGAGATTACCTTTAATCTTATATGTTGTAAAAAAGAATGCAAGTCAAAACTTAACTTTCTAATAGCACATCATCTACCCTAGAGGGTCCTCTTTTAAATGATGATCCTATAAATGAATAGATCATGAGGTCTATTGATCTATTGAGGATAGAGTTAGACCTACCTTTCCTTCATATCAAGAGGGGAATTCCTGAAATCAAATTCAAAATGATAGAGTTATACCACCTCAAATGACATTGAAAAGAAATGACAAATAAATCATCTTCAAAATGTGATGCTTTGCCCATCTTAGAGAAGTTTCTTGCAAAATCAAGCATCATAATGCTTTGTTAAAAATAAAATAAGATATGAAATAAAATAAAATAAAAATAAAAAAAAGAAATGAAAGTAAAGCAATGCATTACATAATCATGTAATTTGCCTTACTTAACTATAAATAACTTCCTGATGTGACATTCCACTATAAAGAAGTTCTAGAGTTATCTTTTACGATGAAGATAGACTACTAAGAACTTATTAACATCTTAGTCAATGTGAAAAATTAAAAAAAAAGAAAATCTCCGAAATATATGTTGATCCAGGTGCATCGATCAACATCAAAGATAAACATGAGAGTGAATTTATATTGGCTCAATTCTAATCAAGCTTTGATAAGAGATGCCATATAAATTCAATTAAATAAAGAAATTAGTTTTCAGCTTCATGAAAATTCAATCTTAAAAACACAACCTAGAAAAAGAACTTGATTTCAATCACATTATTGGTTGAAGCCAAAATTCAAACATGAAAAAGAGCAACTTAGAAATTCATGAAACATCTTTAAATGCTCTTGGATGGTCCTATTCAGCCCCAAATAAAAAAAAAAAGAGAATAAAAAGAAATCAATTGAAAAGAAAAAGAAGAATTATACTGATTATTGAAGGATGTTCATATTCATCCTAAAGTGTTGAGTCTTTAGGAATATCATTCAGCTACTCCTAAATGACCTCACTAAATATTTGATTTCAATAGAAAATTCTGATTTCAGAAGTGTAAAGTTTTCAAGGAATTCATTTCACTCCACTAAATCAGTTTGAATCCAGAAGTGTAACATCTTTAGAACGTCATTTTTACCAATCTTAAATGGCTTTACTAGATTTGTTGTTCCATGGAAAGATGAAAAAGAAATAGAAATGTTGGATCATATTATATGATCAATCAAGCAAAGACTTGAATCATATCAAAATATCAATCAATAAAATATTGTATTTGGACAAAAAGTCAAATACATCAAATTTTCTAGTAAATCATTTAGTGGAGTCATTTCACAAAGAGTGAAATGTAATGAAAATGTGTCAAATACATCTATTTTCTTAGTGAATCTTCTAACTAGGAAAATTACAAAATGTAACCTTTCATGAAGAAATGAAATCAGAATATTACAAAAAGAAAGAAAAGTAAAGGGATGGAAGGACTATATCCAAGAGCAATAGGATGAAGTCTAAAATTTCTATTTGACATTTTACTTTAAACTTCTCCATATGAGTAAGGTTAGAAGTCAAAATTGTATTAAATAAAAAATAATTAGATATCTCATGCTTTGTCATTTTAGCCTTTGCCATGATTGGGTGAGCTCACTTGGCAGGTTAAATAAAAAGATAGTGAATCTTCTTTTTCAGGAGTCCATATATTTTGAATGGCAAAGATTCTATTGAGTATACTCTGATACCATTTCAATCGAAGCAAAAATACCCAATAAAACTAACATAGCTTAAATAAAAATAATCGATATCTCATGCTTTATCATTTTAGCCTTTGCCATGATTGGGTGAGCTCATTTGGCAGGTTAAATAAAAAAATAGTGGATCTTCTTTTTCAAGAAACCATATCTTTTGAATGGCAAATATTCTATTGAGTATATTATGATTTTAAATGAAGCAAAAGACACCCAATGTAAATGGACATTTTAACTTCAAACTTCTCCACATCAAAATGAAGTGGTAGGGTTAGAAGTAAAAAATTATTCATAGCTGAATAAAAATAAGCAGATATCTCATACTTTGTCATTTTGGCCTTTGCCAAGATTGGGTGAGCTCGCTTGGTAGGTTAAAAGAAAAGATAGTGGATCTCATTTTCTAGAGGTCCATATCCTTTGTATGGCAAAGGTCTCATTGAGTATACTCTGATTCCATTGCAAGTGGTCTATAACCATAAACAAGAAAAGTTATGGAGTTATAGGGCCATTGCAAGTTAAAAAGCTTAAGTAGTTTAGGTCCTAACTTTCTTTTCAAAAGGCACTCTAGCACATTGCATCAATGTTGTTTAGATGTGTCTGGAGATTTATATAGTCTTCAAGTTCAGAATGCACCCTTAGAATTTGAAGAAAAAAATCCAATTCCACAATTGACAAGATCTATTAATGATCTAACTCTTTAATGAGTTAGCTATCGATGATTTGATCAAGCTATCTTTTGGGTTTAAAGACTACTTTATTTGGAAATAAGTTGAAATGATCTCCTGATACAGCAGTTTATAAACTTAAGCTTGATGCCATTTCCATAAACTAAGTCCCTTGATGAGTGTGGTAAAAATCCAAAAGAAAAGAAAAATTGTGCTAAAAATTAAAAGCTAGAAAATGATGGCTGTACATAAGAAGAAAATATTCTTCTTGGTTAGCTAACATCATTATATGACCCACATCTTGGGACTAGGGTAGAATCTTTACCTTAAAAATGGATTCATATTACCCATATTTCATTTTAAAAACAAAAAGGATTTCATGCATAAGATTATCGTTCTTAAGGATAACTTATCTAAAAATTATCAAATCAAGATAATTATAGAAAAGAAAATTGAAAGCATATGATATGACATTCAGAATCCTTACAAGAATGTTCTGTTATAGAGTCATATCATTCAATCTCAAAATATTGGGACAATTTAGCAAAAAGGGTCATGATCAAAATTTCTTATAATCCCACTTTCATTTAAGTAGAGGGTTATATTGAAAATCTTGCTAAAAAATAAAAGAAAATAAAAGAAACTTCAATATTATTTGAAGAACAATCCTATTACTACATATAGAGTCTTGAAATTTACTTTTGAACTAATTTTAAGGACCTTGTAGTAAAATGTAGAAGGATAAAAAATGAAAAAAATAAGAAATTAATCAAAGATATTTATAAAATTTTATTTCATATATCCTTTACAAGAATAATAAATCAATTGAAGAAATTCAATTTCAAACTTATCGGGAGAATCTTAATTTCTCTAATAGGTTAATTCTTTCAATTCCCTTATTGATTAGGGATAAAAAATTTTTGTCTCCATGAGAATCCAAAGGATTATCTTGATTCTTATTTACATTAGAAAGCTTTAAAGGAATCTCTTGCTCTTTATTGAATCCAAGAGAAGGCCTTGTAAGCTATTGATTCATGTTAATAAAGCAAAAATAACATACATGTCCAAACAAAAAGAAAAAAATTTCATTTGAGAAGCACTGGTTGACTTTGGTTCTTCTAAAAGAACTATCACATGCAAGCTCAAAGAGATAGAATTCTCAGGTTAGTACCCTATGATATCTTGTCTTCAATAAAGTAGACATTTAGCATGGTTCATTATAACTTTGAGATATAAAAAGAAAAATGATGAACTTCTATGCTCATGGCACAGTAAAGCATTGGGTCTAAGATGTACCCAAATTTTTCTTCAAAAATAAATTCTCACTCTTTGAAACCTCCTTCACTAAACTTCTGCATGTGTAAGGAGTATTAGTGAAATCAAGAAATGGAAGCAAACCTTCCATCACCCTTTCGTTAAGTTAGACTAATCAAGTAAGGATTAAGTCCATGAGACTCTTGCTTATTAGTAAAAACTTTTGAGGATTAGGAATAAGTCACTTTGACCCCTTTTCCTCATTCAGATCACCTATAGGTTAGGAGCAAGCCCTTTGTGGCACATTTCCTATACATGACTTGAGATGGGAGCAAGCCCTCTGTGGCACCTTTCTCATATCCTTTTGGGTTTAGAGCAAGCCTTCGTGCTCCATTCTCATGAAATACTATTTTTGTAGGTTTGGAGCAAGCCCTTCATGGCACCAATCCTACTTTTGTGTACATGATTGGATCAAGCCATCAAGTCCCCTTTCATGTTACATAGGTGAGTTAGATTGGATCAAGCCTTTATGACCCCTTTCTAATAGCCAGAAAGATATAAGTCCCAGCATTCTTTAATCATCCAACTTTTGTGTACATGAGATCAAACCATCAAGGCCCCTTTCATGTTACACAGGCAAGTTAGATTGGATAAAGTCTTTATGACCCCTTTCTAATAGCCAGAAAGATATAAGTCCCTTAGTCGACATTCTTTCTAATCACATAGGAGTAAGTCCCCAATTGGCATCCTGTTTTGAGGATTGGATCATGTCTTTAAGGACCCCTTTTCTCTTTTTAGCTAATTAGGATGGATCATGCCCTTAATGGCTCCATCTTATTAGCTAATCACATTGGAGTAAGTCCTCAGTTGGCATCCTATTTTGAGGATTGGATCATGTCTTTAAGGACCCCTCTCCTCATTTCAGCTAATTAGGATCGATCATGCCCTTAATGGCCCCATCTTATTAGTTAAACACATTAGAGAAAGTCCCTAGTTGGCATCTTATTTTGAGGATCAGATCATGTCTTTAAGGACCCCCTTTCCTCTTTTCAGCTAATTAAGATGGATTATGCCCTTAACGGTCCCATCTTATTTGCTAATCATATTGGAGTAAGTCCCTAGTTGGCTTCCTATTCAAAGAACTAAGAAATGGAATCAAGCCATTGAAGGCCCATTTCTTTGGACTACTCAAATAGGATTAAGTCCATGTCACCTCTATTTAGTAGTCAAAATGTTGTGGATTAAGATCAAGCATTTCAAGCCTCTTCTCCCCAGCATAGCTTTGAGGATTGGATCATGTCTTTAAAGATCCCTATCCTCTCTTTAGCTAACTAGGATAGATTATGCCCTTAACAGCTCCATCTTATTAGCTAATCACATGGATCACCACTATTCTCAAGTAAGAATAAGTCCCCCGAAGGCATTTTCCTTGAGCATAATGATTGCATGGTTAGACCAATCTTTAGGTCTACTCCTAATAGCATTCCTCTTCATCAAACTTAAAGTTAAGTAGGAATGAATCACTCCAAAGCAAAGATAGTATACATATACCTATCTTTCATAATCAAAATCACAATAAAATTCAAATCAAAATCAAAATCATGAATTGGAACCCCAAGTTTACTTGCATGTTGATAATTTAACACCAATATGCAATGTAATGTACGTTAATCCACTACACATATTGGGGTCCATTTATTGACCTCATTTTGGATGAGGTTAATTTGGTAATTAGAGATCCTAATCTCAAATAGGATTTTCTTAATGCAGGACACCTCACCTGTCCTAAAAATCAAATGAGTTTATTCTAACATATTTGATATAGATAGAATCAATCCAAAATTTTAATTTGGATTAACTCAAATAAATCAAATTAAATTCAAATTAAAATGAATGAAAGGATCCAAACCCATTCCATTTGAATCAAATTGATCATTTGAACTCATTTGAATCATTCAACCCATTTAAGTTAAATGGGTTAAAATGAATAAATTTAAAATCAATTCAAATTAAATGGTTTAATCAAATCATATTTTGATCATCAATTGCATTATGGTTTAAAAAAATAAACTAAACAAATTCAAAGGATAAAATTAAATCCAAATATTTTGCATCAAAGCATTTGGTTGGAATCAAATTCCCTAAAAGATAATTCAAATCCATTTTGAGATTAATTTGGGCATATCATACTTTAATCCAAACTAAAATGATAATTCCATATTGCATGGAAATAATAAAAGCAAAAAAAAAAAAAATGAAAAAAGAAAAAGAAAAAGAGGAATTAGGAAATGGGAAATAAAAAAAACGAGAGAAATGCTAATTTCCTTCTTCCATCTCACAAACTCCTTCCCTCATCCACTCCAAGACAAAGCCACCTCTTAAAGAAGGTGGCTGCCTTCAAGTGAAGGCAATGAAGGCAATTAAGGCCAAGGAAAACCTCCAGAATCACAGCCAACCAAGGGAGAAAAAAAAAGAAGAAAGAGGAGAAGAAGATGGATGAAACAAGCAAGAAGCTAATGTGAACATTACATTATGTTCAAAAGACCGAGGTTGATCCCACACCTGCCTTACATGGTGAGTTCGAAAATTCCTCCATGAGCTTCACAGGATGGAAAACAAGAGCACCTCTGATGAACAAAGTTGATCTCACACCTTGACCATTGTGGGTGAGTTCGACTTTAAATTCTTATAGAGCATGGGTGGAAATCAACCAAGGAAGCTCCCTACTTGGGCTGTGAACATTCCAATATACTCACAAGGGCAAGGGGAGTTGATCTCACACCGCCTTGTGGTCGGAGTTTCCACCAAAATTCTTTTATGGAGCTCGGCCAATAATGGAAAATGGGAGGCCTATTCCTTCCCATTTTCATTCAAAGCTCAAGGGGAAGACCCCATGACAACCTTGAGACGCCCAACGGATGAATCGAAAGCTCAATGGTGAAATCAAGATGGGAGTTTCACTCAAATTGAAGCTACCAACTCAGAGCTTGTGATGATCCAAACGAATTACCCCACCTCACCATGAAAACTACCAACGCCACCAATGAGCATCTATAACAATCCATGCGAGGCAAGCCACCAAACTGCACACGTTCAGAGATCGGATCGTCTCACCATATCCGGTATGCATTTTATCCCTCCCTCTATGCCATCGGTTTTGGAGTTTTGTGAAGAAAGTTGGATCCTCAAATGGATCCAACCGTATGGATTGACTCTATGATCGGTCATTTTGGGATCGAACTGATGATTTGACCGGCAAGAAATATTGCTGCGAGGATTTAATCCATCCTTCTCTTAGATCCCACATATTTGCGATTTCATCCTTTAGGATCGCGAGATCATGGACCGTCTGATCTACGTCGTTATCCCACATTTTAACTTATCCGCATGGGACCCCCACTTAAAATCAAATTATTTAACCCCACTTAAAACTGTTAGGATTAGTTGTTTAACGGTTTAATTAATTAAAGAAAATCATATAAACTTTAAAAAATCATATAAAATCAAAAAAAATCATAAAATTATAGTTAAAAGTTCTATGGATTCATCTTGATGAGAGGAATCCATAGAAATTAATATTCCCAATTTTTATTAGGTAATTTTCTCTTAATTTGGGTTTAATTGAAAAATATTAAACTCTAATTACTCTCAAATTAATAATCCAATTAATCTGAAACTTTGGGGAAATGAAATTAAGCATAAACTGTACCTTAGGTAAATTTTTGGGGATTTATTTCTTTGAATTCAAGGGAAATTATAATTTCATGTGTTTAACCATTAAATTAATTAAATTAATTACCCTTTAATGAAATAATTAGAAAACTTTAATCTAATAACCTTAAATCAACATAATGAACATTAATGAACATCAGAATACTAATTAAACCTAATTAAACCTATATGAACCTAATAGATCACTAATTAATTTACTTAGATAATTAAATGAATTAAATATTCAATTAAACAACCTAAACTTAGTTAAATCATAATAAATTAACCAGTTAACCAAAAATCATGAATAAACCCTCATTGGAAAGATATTGCAGTGAAGAATAAGTGAAAAATAAAATTTTTTAATAAATCGTAACAAATTAGGCTTAATTTAGGTTTTAATGAAATAATTAAAACCTTAATTACACCCTAATTACATCTCTAGTCAAGTTGAAAATTTAGGGATATAAAATTGGCATATAACCCTAAGTGCCAGAAATATTTTAAGTCTAATTGATCTCTAGATTAGGAGTTCTTAAGTTTTCAAATCCTTAGGTCAATGTTAATCAAATATTTGGTTAATTAAATTAATTAACATATTAAATAAAGTGGTAATTCAAACTAATCTCTATCAAACATAAAAAAACTATTAAGAAACTTCTCTAAATATCTAAACCAATTAAAGTGATCAAAATTCAATCTTAGGTTAATGAAATAAAACCTTAGATTCTTAAAATTAACCTTTGAATCAATAAAATTTAATGAAACCACTCATCCTTAATGAATTTAAATAATGAACCTAAAACCTAGGTTAATCAAATCATCAATTAATTCTAAGTTTTAGGTTAAGAATAATCTATGAACAAACCTAAGGTATTAATTCATACTAATGGACTTAAAACTTAAGCTTACAAATTCATAATTTAATAACTTAGGTTAAATTGAATAAAATCAAACTCTTTAAATTAACATAAGCCAAATAAAATGAAATCCATATAACTTAATTCAAAATGAAATAAATCAAACAAAACAATTCAAATAAATGAAATAACATAAAATCAATCCAAACATAACATCAAAAATATTTAATTAAGATACTCAAGGATCTTAGTCAGACTTTTGGAAACTTCATTAAGATTTAGGATGTGGAATAAAGTGAGTTTCACCTAAAAATGAAATTAGTTCTATTTCTCATTCTTGAAAACTTAAATCTTACTTTAACCAAATAAAATGAACATAAAATGAGAATTAAATCATTAAGTCATTTGAATTGAAACCAACCAATGGTAAAAATTAAACCAATTCAAACTTCAAACTTCAAACTTAAACCCAAAGTAGCCTAGCAAAGCCTTACCACACAAACCCCACTTCTACACACACTATATTACTTAGGTCCCGGACTCTAGATCTAGATTAGATCGTTCTGTGATTTTCTTTTAATCTCATGTGATATATTGTACTGTGCTTCGCATGTCTATGTGGTGTATTGATTTAGACTAGATGCCTAGGCTTGTTTGTTCATTAGATTGGATGTTAGGGTGTTCTTTCTAGATTTAACACTATTTTCTGCACGGGACTGTGTTAAAGGAATCACTGTGATAAATAAATCATAAAATTGATGTTTGCTTGTAGATGCTGAAAATCCCTTAACATAGTTCATAGGATAGGTGGGCTTAGCAAGCAACTAATGCTAAGCCCGTATGTTTGTGAAATATAAATTGCTTTGTGTGTTGTGTGCATTTCCTAACATCTATTTTGCAGAGCTTAGGATTTCTTTTTTGACTTTTAAATGTAAATTTGAACTTAGAATTAGGCTTGGATCTATGGGGTCTAGGATTACCAGGAGCTGACCTAACTAGGAGATGGTGCGGTGGTCCCCTATGGAGCACGATGGATGTCCCTGAATAAGGAGACTTTCTTGGAAAGAAGACCCATAGATCTAAACTTGTAGTTCTAGGCCGAGATGTATCGGGCGAACGTTTTTTCTTTCTGGGATGTACTGCATTACATTGTACTTTTCTTATATATTTAATTTGGCTTGATTTATTTTAATAGAAACAACATGCTTTTCTTAGGTTTCTTTCTGTGCCATGTTTGTGCTGTGAAAAATGCCTGGACGTAGGCTCATAGGATAAACTAAATTTTCTATCCAACTAAATCAATTAAAACATAAAAATAAATACAACTCATAGTCTTCATACAGAAGCCTAGGTATTAAAGCAATATAAAATATATAACAATCCCTTAGCTGGATGTTTTAATATCATGCATAAATCATATTGTTTCACTCTTGGTTAATGAAGGAATTCCATCCTTGCCAGATAACCTGAGCTTGACCTTTGAGAGACTATGACGGAAGTACACCTTCTTTTATTCTGATTTGTCCGATAATCTTTTTCTAATTGCATACATTAGGCATACATTGTATTCCTATGACCTAAATGAATCCTGAGTCAAAAATTATAAAAATTTGAAAAATATGCATTAGTTAGGTACATCTTCATACCCTACTTAATCTTAGGGATTAGGGAGTAAGTTTAAGTTCATAGATTTATTTTCTAAAATTATAACAGCCCAGCCATCTTGCATTCATATGACTTAGCCTCATTGTTGTAAAATGCACTTAGGTGGTGTGACCTTCTCAGTTGTAAGTCTAGAAGAGTCGGATAGGTTAGTTCTCAAGTGAGGAGAATGGCCAATGATTCCCAAGGATAGAACTAGAGCATCGACATGTGTTAAGCAGTAGACTAGGTTCTGAAGCATTATTTTTATGAATAAGTCTTCAACCCTAGGCATTTCTGTTGTCTTGTGCTGCTAGAATCTAAGCCCTAGATTTCTAAGAAAATGATAACTTGAATTATAAAATTAAATCCTAAATTTGAAGCCTAATCATAGGATAGATGAAATGTATACTGGGTATCCCAGTATTAATAGGCATTTCCTACTCTTTCCTATTTGACTCTTAAAAAAATAACTCTCTCCAATTTGGACCTCTCCTAATTGAATTTCCCAAAATTAATCCTTTGAAAGCTATCTTAATAGTCTTTAGGAATAACCACCTGTTTCTTTAATCGAGAGTATTCTTAAGAAGAGACCCTTCCTAAGATGTAATTAACTTAGAGGCTTGCCTTTATAGGGAACCATGACCCCAGGATAAAGTAGACCTGCTCTTTCATGTAGTTCGTGGAAAATACTGCACACAAAAGACCCATTTGCCTTAGGAGTCTTTTATTGAAATGATTGAATCCATTATAGGAGAGCATGTTTATCTTTCGAGATAATATGCTTATTCTCTAATGTCATATTTGGTCATCTAAATAAAATATTCCTAAACTCTATGTGGTGTCATTTCTTTTCTCTATTCTAGAGAAAACACCAACACTAAGATTAAAAAATTACCCTTGCAGGTGCTTGAAGCAGCTCAAACCTCCAACTCTAAGGAAGGTTTGCATGTTACTAAGGATAACTTGAGGGAGGTAGGAGCTCAGTAACAGCAACGACAACCTCCACTTGCCCGTGATAGCATAGTAGCGCAACTATTGGCCGATTCCAGCACTCCTTCCACAATTGCAGCTATAATTTCTCCAGCCAGCTCTTCTTCTAGTGGTCATATTTTATCAAGGTGGGGAGGGGGTGCTAAATCCCTCACTCCGCTTGCTTTAGTTAATTTCTATTTTTTACCTCCATCCAAATCTAAGAAATCAATGAAGTGAGCTGATTCCCCTAACATTTGTGTCACTTTTGATGATCTGTTTGATTTTAGTCATATAGATAGCTCTCCAAGTCTAATTAACATATACTCTAGTTCTAATAATTCCTATTTTGATTTAGAGATATACTTTTCATTCCTAAATCATTCGGGTTCACCCATTGAGATTAATTTGGAGTTGTCTGACTCTGATGATCTTATAGGAGAAGCAGTAGGTGAACTTGATGAGCAGGTAGAACTTTTCACTAAATCATCTCTTGAAGTCACTGAAGTTAACCTCCGTAGTGGCAAAGTTCTACCTCCTAGGGTAGCACCTCAAGATAAGGGTAAGCAAGTTATTGACTATAGCGATCAAGTAGTCCCTCCACAAGATGCTCCTCCTATGGATATGCTTGTGGAAGAACAACCCAAAGTTGACTACAATATCCTCACTCACCTGAGAAAGTTGATAGCTAAGCTAAGCATATATGATGCCATTGTCTTATCCAAAGAGATAAGAGAGTCATTGATCGAAGCCCTTCTCGATCCAAAAATATGCTTAGCTTAGCTGACTACTATTGGAGAGGAGCCATGTTATTTAAGAGAAGCCCGTGGAGTTACATTCACCAATGAAGACCTTCTTTTGGGGACAATCGAGCACAAAGCCCCCAGACATCACAATGGACATGGGCGATTGACTCTGGTATTAATCGTGAGTCAATGAACAAATGAGTCTAAAGACTTGCCTTAGGATTGACATCTCCAAACTCCGAGGAGATTGAATGATGTTGAGAGGATTCAATGAGCAAGGCGAGAGGGCTTCAGGCTCCATAGTGTTGCCATTAGAGATAGATGACTGGTAGATAGAAGCCATGTTCTACATAATTGATTCAGATACATCCTTCACTACTTTGCTCGGTAGGCCTTCCATACATGAAAATAACAAGGTTCCATCCTCTTTACATTAGTGCATCAAATTTCGAAGAGGTGAAATCGAGTATTGTGTCAAAGGAGACTTGAAGCCATTTTTAGTTAGGCAGGTCGAGATATATGAGGACGCAACCAACTACCATTCTCAAAATCAAAAAGTCTATTCTCATGAACTTGGTCAATGCTCAAAAACAAAAGAAGAGAACCACATAGTTTGTTCCTCCATAGAACACATGGGTATGACTTAAAGTGTAGAGGAAGAGGCGGATAGAGAGGCGCCTCTAGAGGTGGAAGACCTCCTTGTTGGTGGTTAGCAAGAGAAGCTATGTTGCCTCACGTAAGTCCCCCGATCCACATAGACTTAGAGTCTAGTTGGGAGGATGAGTCTCATGTGGTTAGCATGCCAACCAACCCCTCTCAACGGGTCCCTTTGAAGGTGACATTCGAGAAAGATAGCGATGAAGACCAGGCCTCTAAGAAAAGCATGAATGTATCTAAATCATTATTATGTAGAACAGTTAGGCAGCAGTTGGGAACTTTAGTTCTAACCCCTTTTTCTTCCCAGAAAGATTTAGTAGCTAAGGAGGCCCCCAAGTCATCCACAGATGTCAAGCCAAAGAGGTTTTTGTTGGGAGCATCATCCTCAAGTCAGGAAGCTGATATTGAACTTGAGGATGATTCATATAAAGATTTAATACAATTTTCTTTTGATTGGTATTCATCTTGTGTTATTAATTTGGCAAAGAAGGGATTAATCCCACAAACTTGGTCTAAACACAGGTCAGATTATTTTGAAAGGTTATGGGACAACCAAAGCAGACATTCTCAATCAAGACCAGGACTAGGATTCAACATAATGGGTCTAGTCGATAATGATAACCATTTCCTAGTCATCACTAATAATTTGGTGTCTGATAGGTTCTTTTCAAATCATACTAACTCTTATGATGAGGTATGTTTAAAAATTTTAGATGATCCAAATGAGCTTAAAGTCAAAGATGCACCGCCAAAGTTTGATGAAGAAATCAGATCAACCATCGACGAACTCAAAGAAATCAACTTAGGAACAAAAGAAGATCCATGCCCTACATACATCAATTCCTTATTGAGTGAAGAAGAAACCAATGACTTAGTCAGGCTATTAGCTGAGTTTAAGGACTATTTTGCATGGAGTTATGAAGAAATGCTTGGTTTATCTCCTGACGTTGCAGTCTAAAAACTAGCAATAGATCTTAATGCTAACCCTATCAAACAAGCTCCTAGACGCATGAGATTAGAAATTGAGTAGCAGGTCATTTCTGAAATCAAGAAATTGATCGATGCTGGCTTTATCAGGGAAGAAAAATATCTCATCTGGTTGGCCAGTGTCGTTCTAGTTAAGAAAAATAATGGCTAAATTCACATATGCGTCGATTTTAAGGATCTGAATAAGGCATGCCCTAAAGGTGAATTTTCACTTCCTATACTAGAGTTGATGGTGGACATTGCCTTATCTTATGTAGTATTCTCTTTCATGGATGGGTCATCTGGCTCAATCCAAATTAAGATGGCCTCCAAGGATGAGAAAAATATTGCTTTTCGAACCCCGATCAGAATCTATTGTTACTTGGTCATGCCTTTCGGCCTTAAAAATGCCGGTGCTAAATACCAGCGGCCCATGACTCGGATCTTCAACAAAGTCATCCATCATCAGGTTGAATGCTATGTTGATGGTTTTGTAGTTAAAAGTAAAGAAAAGGAAGACCATCTCTTTAACTTGAGAGTAGTTTTCGAACAGTTAAGACAATTTAACCATAAAATGAATCCACTAAAGTGTGCATTTGGAGTAGCTTCAGGAAAATTCCTTGGGTTTGTTGTCTGACACCGGGGAATATAAATTGACCCAGAGAAGATCAAGGTTATCTTAGAAATGTCACCCTCTAAAAGTATAACTCGACTCAGATCATTCCAAGGGAGGTTAGCGTATCTAAGACGCTTCATTTCCAACCTATCAGGAAGATGCCAGCCATTCTTAGCACTTGTCAAAAAGGATGCTAAGTTCAAGTGTGATGACAAGTGCCATCATGCTTTCGAAAACATCAAGCACTACGTGATGATGCCACTAATTCTAGTAGCCTTTATCCCAGGCAAGCCATTGATATTATATACTGCTACATTAGACGACTCCCTTGGCACTTTGTTGGCTCAAACCAATGACAAAGGGAAAGAGAATGCACTCTACTATCTCAGTCATCGTCTAATACCTACTGAGGCAAACTATCCACCTATTGAAAAGCACTGCCTAACTTTAATCTATGCATCTCAAAAGCTATGACATCACATGCTTTCTCATAAGGTGAATCTGATCTCTATGATCAATCTATTATAATATCTCATGACACGTCCAACATTATTCGGATGGTTGGCACGTTGGTCCATGATTTATCAAAGTTTGATATCACATTTGTACCCCTCCGTGCGGTGAAAGGACAAACACTAGAATTTCTTAACAACACACCCACTTTCTGCTAATTCTCTGCTTAGTGATGACCTCCCCGATGAACAAATCATGAACTTAGGAGGACACTAGCATTCACCGTTGGGAGATGTATTTTGATGGTGCGGCTTCTTTTCAAAAAGGAGAAGAAATCTACTCTTTAAAGGGAAGGTAGTCATTCTAACTCATTGTGATATGATGTATCATATCCCATCAACAATAACAACTAAGTCAATATGAGGCTGATTTCCTCTGAGTTAGCCATTACGCTATGCGTCTAGAGCATCAAGATCTTCGGGGACTCTCAATTAGTTATCAACCAAATCGTTGGGTCCTACAAAGTTCTGAAGCCTAAGCTCCATCATTACCACAAATATATGATGGAGTTGCTGGCCCAAATCCCAGAGGTTACCATCTACAAACTTCGTCGAGGAGAGAATGCAGTAGTAGATGCATTGGCCAAGTGTGGAGAAAAATTCCTATAGAGGAGTCTCGGGGTCGCCTTTCAAATCTGTTGGTGAGAAATGAAAGAGGACTCAACTCTTTATAGAAATTCATCTTTTTAAGATGCCACACAGATTCGCAGATGTACTTATTCATGTAATCGAGTACATCATCAAGGAATAGTGGACTATCTCGAAAGATAGAAGTCACTACTCTTTAATGGACCTAATCACCTCAATAAGGACTCCTAAGGATGATTGAGTGCATATATACTAGATTCTTCCCTACTTTATGGAAAAATAAAGTAGGGTTTATAAATCGAGTTCATTAAAGTTTCCTATCAAGCCCCCATTGTAATATCCTAAGACAGATCCCAGAAACTCGACAGGTAAATGATCATTGTCTTTGAAGATTTCAATAGGAAGGGACTATCAATCGATTCATTCATTCTTGAGGGGTCAAATGGGATTGATCAAAGGAGGGAGTTATTATTGAAGCCAAAAATGGGAAATGAGTAGGAGATGTCATGCAAACCTAGCATCTCACATTCTATATTTGGGCTTTACATTTTAGAAATTGATTTAGTTTATTTGAGCTGTATTTTTTATTATAATTTTAGGACTTAAGATTCCTTAACACATGATTAAGAAAATGTCTAAGAGGCGAGAAATTATGCTTATGGCCCACAAAGGGGAGAAGCAACCTCAGAACTTAAATCTAGGGAGCTTCGATGAGAGCCAAAAGCATAACCTAAATCTAAACTGAAAATGTGTAATTGGTTTGCCTCCACAAGAGAGGACAAACCATTCGACAGCTTGAACTTACAACCGCCTAGGGTGGCTGCCAACTAACTCCTATGATTTTAAACACATGTAGGCAAGTCTTTATGCTTATGCAAGATAGCTAGGCTGTTATTATTTAGAAAGAGACTAAGTCCTTAAACTCACTCCCTAAAGAGACTAGATCATGTAAAGGGACACGCTTCAAATGACCTAAATCTAATGCAATTCAAATTTTATTTTATTTTTATTTGAACAATTATTTTGACTTATGCTAATAAGATTTTTATGACTAATGCATGAGAAAGACGATTATTGGCCAAAATCAATGAGAAGGGAAGAGGTGAGTTTCCACCACGGCTCTCAAAGGTCAAGCCGAGTTTCTATGGAAAAGGTGGAAGCCCTCCAATCAAGAGTGAAATAAGATGCATTTGTGCATGATATTATAAATAAATACTCATCCAGCTAAGGGGTTGCTAATTCTTTTATCTTGATTTTAAGCCTAAGCTTTAGGTGGGGTTATGAGTTGTTTAATTTTAATTTGAGTTATTAAGTTTGGTAAAAGATTTATTTTTCTCTAAAGAGCCTAATCCACATCTAGGACATACATAAAGCAAGGAAGAAACTAGGAAAATCATGCCACTTAATGTAAAAGCTAAACAAATCATCAATCAATTTATAAAATAATAAATGACCGTTGTGGTCAAGCGTCACCACACAAACCCCAAAATATCAAATGTGGGTAGCCGAGCTTTACCCTTATACAACCCAGATTACAAATGAATTAAATTAAAATTAAGCAAAGAATTCAATGTTATGGGGGTCTTCAAGCTTTATTCTTCTTTCTTCTTTCTTCTTTCTTTCTTCTTCTTTTCTTCTTTTCTTCTTTGGTTCCTTCTTTTGGATGGTTGGATGATAGATGCTCCAAGGCTTCACATGATGCATAAGATAGGATCTTACGACCAATGCTTATCTTAATCCCCATAACAATCATTCCAAAATCCTAATTATACAAATTTTTACATGAAAAGGAAAAGTGGAAATCTAACCAACACCTGCAAAATAAAGATTAGCTAAAACAAACCACACAAATCTCAAGCATGTATATTGGACTTATCAGCCCACACATGGGTGACTAAGTCCACCTGGCCTATGGATTATGCTTAGGGGTATAAAGCACCTGCAAGTAAAAGCATTTATATTTTTATTTATGATAGCGCTCCTTAAGCACAATCCCCTGCAGAAAAGACTAGTTATACTAAGAACGTCCTACCATTCATTCTACGAGCATACACCCTAACATCTAGTCTAAAACATATATCACAAAACAAAATAAACATCAAACCATGCACCGACCTAACCTAAGGCTAGCAGTGGTGACTTAGGCTAATGTGTGTGCTTTGAAGATTTGTGTGGTATGCTTAGCTATGGCTTTAGGTTTAAATTTTCTAAATGTGAAGAACATGTTCAACTTAGAGGGAAGTTTCATTTAAGTTGTTTAATCATTTTGGGTTGATTTTATTTCATATTTTGATTTTGTTTAAGTGGATCCTACAATTAATTACTAAGTTATGAAAAGAGGGAAAGAGAAGAGGACTTCTCTTTCCTTCCCTAACCTAAGTAATTTCTAAAGTAGAGTCACATTTTTGTTTCATTTAGGCAAATGTTTTGATTACATCTTTTGATTAATCCTAAGTTTAGATAAACTCAAAACAAACCTATTCAAAAAGAAAGATATTTTAAGATTAAATAAAATGAATCAAAATTCACATAACACACATTACTTCATTTCTGTCCCAACATATATAACATGTACATAGATGAACCCTAAGCATATCTATACATGCAAATGAGAGTATTTAACACACTTTATGATGCATGCTAAGTAATCAATTTAAGGAAATTTAGAAGTTGAATATGCATGATTTTTCTTAAGTAAAAAGGGTTTTCCTTATCCAAAATTTCACATACATGCATGAAAGTAAGAAAGGCATAAGTGAGTACAGCGCCATTATTAACCAGAGGTGTAAGGTACAAGACCTACTTAGGGCTACTTAAAGCCTCACAATCTCGGGGTTGTCCAAACAAATATACCACTTTCCTTAAATACAAATATGTATATAAAAGAAATGAAATAGAAAAGGAAAAAATGCAAAAGTTGTTTAAGGGATTCATTTTTGTTTATGAAATTTATGCATGAAAGTATAAGAAACACTTCTTAGATGATAACATAGGGATGAATAGGACATGGAATTAAGTAAGTGTTGGGTTCTTTTCAAATGAACCTTACACCTTACTAACTCCTATTCAAAACTATACCAACATAAGAAAGAAAGGAAATCTATGCTAAACATACCTTTATATTCTATTACATGCAAGCTTATAATTAAAGTATAAGTATCACACTTTCAGATTTAGTATTTAATTTATATATTTTGAAAATAATTTGGATTTAGTTATGATAATAGCCAATCATATTTCTATTTTAGCCAACACATGCAAATTTGACATAAAGTAAATAATTTCATTTTAAAATTTGAATTTCAAAATTATGAATGCATGAGATCACATGGAATACAACTTAACATGTTGGGGAAAGATCCAAAATAATGAAAGCATGTAAAAAAAACTCACTTCACATAAATCCTAAAGACATTCTTATAGAATAAGAAAATTTAGAATAAATCAAAGTGAATTCAAAGTAATTATTGTTTAGTTTGAAGTTTGATTTAATTTTAAAAAGGTGAGATGAGTTTGCTGTTCCTAACCCATTCCCACATGTGTTTGATATTTTTGTTTAATTTTTAAACAATTGAATCCATTTTTATGTTTTGATTTGGTTAATGTATGAATTAAGTAACTTAATTAACCCTTACCTACACCACCTTAGAAGAATTAACTAAATAATTATGAGCTAATGAGATGACATATCACAAGGAATTTAAATTTGCAATGCACCTAACAATGAAAAGGCCTAATTTGGCTCACAATTAAAAGTTAATTAAGCTAAGGGGTTTAGTAATTTCAAAACACCTTTCACACATGTGAATTGGATTTTGATTTTCTTAATTGAACTTAGGTTATTAAACACCTAAGCATCTACCCAAGGTAGATTAATTAAGTTTTGAAATATTTTAGAATTTTTAGAAATTGATTAAGGGGATAATTAATGAATTAACCCTTAATTAAGAAGAGATTAGGGAGAGAAAAGGGGGTTTAGGGAATAGCTTAGGGGAAATGCCCAAAAAATATTTCATAAACCTCCTACTCACTAGATCTGACCTTAATCAATCCTAATCACAGGTTAAAATCATTAATCATACCTTAATTATGCTTAATTACATAAGAAGGGTAATTAAAAAAACTATATGCAATTATTCTAATCAAGCCTTCAATAAATCCCAAGAAAACTAGGGAAGGTAGAAATCATCCCCTAAAACTTACCCAAGAAATTTGGGATTAATCAGAGGCCTAATTTAAGAGTAATTACCAAAACACACTTTCCAATAAAACCAAAATTTAGAGAAAATCATACATCAAAACTAATTTGAAAATATTATAGGTTTAATTATCTATCTATAGGATTTTATTTCATATTTTTTTGAATTTTCTAGCAAGAGTCATGCATTTTAGAAGATACTTAGATTAATCAGAAATTAATTAAGCATTTTTAACTAATCCTAATTAATCCCTAGCTCACGGCGTGACACGTGGCAGCGATCAACGTGCTTTACATGCATCGTTCTATGAGGGGGTCACTTAAGTAGTCTCCAACGGTGGCACACGCTTTTTACCATCCCATCAAAAGATCGGATGACAAGAGATCTCCCCTGTTTTAAAAGGGTAAGAAAATATCTAAATGTGCTAAATAATCTTAGTCGTTCATCTAAAATGTATGGATGGATGGCTGAGATCATCTAAGTTCTTCCCCTTGATCAATAGAGATTGTCCATGATCAAGGGGAAGATCCAAGCTCGATCTAGCATGGAATCAAACCAAATTCAACCCACACCATCTAAAGACGGAGAGCAGAAATCCAACTCAAAAATCGATGGGGTGAAAATTTCTTTTACAAAGCTCCACACCACATTGAGTTTAATGGATAGAAAATCCCATACCTCGTCGGAGGTGATCACCGGCCCTCGATTCCCTTGGAGAAGCTTTATCTGGTTGAGACCAAGCCTTGCTGAGAGTATGAGCACTTAGGTTTGATTAGATCAATGTGTGGACCAACTCCTCTTCACTTGAGCTTCAGCTTTGATCCAATTCAGTCTCCCCTTGCCTTTAGAACTTCAGAGAGAGCTTATGCAAGCTCGACTTGACCCTCTGATAGAGTGTGCAAGAACAATTAGATTCAAATGGAATGTAGAAGAAGTTAGAATTTCACTCTACCTCTCTTGTTTTTCACTGTTCAAAAGCCGAGAAAAGGAAAATGGGAAGAGCTTTAGGAGGCTTAGGATCAATCTCCAATGGTTCCTCTGGCTTTCTATCATTCAATTGACCTTGAGTGAATAAAAATAAAAGCAAATTAGGGGGAGTATATCTCCCCCTTTAAGGATTAGATGGCCGACAATGCTCATGCCATTTTGATTCAATTGATCATAAGCCGAGGGCTATTTGATCAGTTAGGAGTGTGCACATGATCGGTTTGATTCAAGGAGTGGATTGCCAACCTCCCATGTGCTTGAATTTGAGTTTAAGAGGGAGTTTAAAAATTCAATTTTGACCCATGGGGTCTGGTTTGGTCTAGGGACCAAATGTGCTGACCCACACCCATTGGGTTGGGTGCACCACTCTCCCCTAGGTCCTCTTGAGCTTTTAGGAAAGCCTCAAGTGATTGTGAAGAGGGTATGACAAAATTACCCATAGGTTAAGCCAAAATTTATTCTATGGCCTAGGGGTAGGATGGTCATTTTGCTATTTTACCACTTTGGACATGTTAGGTATGTGGAGAAACTAAGTTTGGCCAAGTTTCATTGGATTTGGAATTCATTTGATAGGGTTTGGCTCATGTTGACCCATTTAAGTCAAAATGGATCAAGTTGACCAATTGGTCAAATTGGGTCAAACCAATGGTTGGGTCAAGTTCATATGACCATTTGAAATATTTAGGTGGCTTTGGTTTGATTCAATTTGGTATATATTTGGTTTTGGCTCATATGACTTCATTTAGGTCAAATGGGTCAAGTTGACCTATTTGACCCATTTGACCTATTTGAGGTCAAGGGTAGGTTTAAGTTAGTCATATGAAGTGGATTGATATCTTTGTTTCCAATTTAAGTTTTTTTGGCTCACCCCTCATGTTGGATCTAAGGTAAATTGGTTAGCCAATTGAGGGTTTAGTCAAGTTCTTGAAGTGATTTGGAATGGACTTGACCCATTGGTTCCAATCAATTTGGCTTAGATCAAGTTCCAACACATTTTGACTCTTTAGGTCAAAATGGGTCAACTTGGGTCATGTTGACCAATTAGGTCAGGCTAAAATGTTCATAAGTCATGAGTGAACTTAGATCAATGGTTTTAATCAATTTGGCATATGTGGAATTTGGCTATGTAAGGTTTCATTTTAGATTGGTTGACTTGGTCAACCCTTAGTTTGACTTGGTTTGACCCAATTTGATTGATCATCTCATGATGATTGTTGATCATGATGAGGGATATATGAGTTTGGTTCGTCCAATTTGGTTAGATCAAAATTTATAAGGGTACTTTAGGTCACTAGTGAGCCCAAGTGGGTCAAATGGCTTGGTCAAAGCTTGATTTGAAGTTGGTTGATCTTGTATGTGGACTCATGTTTGAAATATAATTCACAAGTGGTTTGAAGTAAAAATAGGTTTTGATCCATTTGAAAATTTCATATTCAAAGGAAGAATATGAAGGGGTCTTGGGTTTGATTTTTGAATTAGGTTTTGATTGTTTGATTGGAGCTTGGATTTATATATGAGCTCATGATTGTAGGTTTGATTGAACCATGAGAGAAAATCAAGAGTTTGGCTTGATTTGGAATTGATTTGGCTAAGTTCAAGATTTTGACTTGAAAGGCTTAGATTGGATTTTGAGTTTGATTGGAATTTTCATTGTTTGAATTTATATTTCATTTATATCATTGATCATGAGAAAATTTCAAGGATTTGAAGTGGTTTAATCATGATTTAGGTTAAATCCATTAAAGGGAATTTAAGAGATTTAAGGAAATTTTTAAATTGAAATTTAATTTTTAGATTGGGTTTGATAGATTTATATTTATACTTCATTTATATATGAGAATATAAATGAGAATGCAAATAAGTTTTGAGAAAATCCCATGACTTTGAATTGATTTGACCAAGATTTAGGTTAAATCCATTAATGAGAATTTAAAGGATTTAAGGGAGTTTTAAATTGGAATTTAATTTTTTGCCTTTGATTTGATTGATTTATATTATATTTAATTTATATATGAGAATATAAATAAATTTTGAGAAAATCCCAAGGGTTTGAATAGGTTTGATCAAGATTTAGGTTAAATCCATTAAAGATAATTTAAAGGATTTAAGGAAAAATTTAAATTGGAATTTAATTTTTGGATTTGATTTGATTGATTTATATTTATATTCCATTTATATATGAGAATATAAATGAGAATATAAATGAGTTTTGAGAAAATTTCATGATTTTGAATTGATTTGATCAAGGTTTAGAGTTGATTTTGGCTAAGTCCATTAATGAAAAGTTAAAGGACTTAAGAAAATCTCATGAATTGATTTGGAATTTTCAATTTGATTTGATGGGTTTAAATTTATATTTCATTTATATATGTGAATATAAATGAGAATATAAATGGATTATGAGAAAATCTCAAAGCTTTGAGTAGGTTTGGGATCAATATTTTGGTTAAGTCCTTAAGGGAGACTTAGAGACTTAGGCAAAATTTGGACTTTTGATGGATTTTGATCATGGGTTTCAATTATGGATTTTAATCATGGATATCAATCATATGGAGTTCAATCATGGAATTGATTTGGATTTGGAGGAAATCAAATAGAATTAATTTGGAGTTTGACTTGGAGGAAGGAAAGTGATGAATGGTTTAAGCTAAGGGTAGGAAATTTCTTAACACCCCTAAGGCATGGCCTATTCCTATGGCTAACTCTTCTAAGTCTCTAGGGTTAGGTTGAGTGTCCACCAAATCACTAGATGTGTCTTAAGACTAAGGAACTCTTAAAGTCAAAGAGGAGTCCTATGTCTAAGATGGAGGGGTTGAGAGCTCATTCTAAAAATGAGGTCAACACCAAGCTTGCCAAAGAGCTGGCATGTTCGGAAGATGAGTCCATACCAATAAGGGTCCAAAATAGACAAGTCCTATCCCTTATTGATGCTGAACTCATCGAGAGACTTTCTCTTAAAGGGGAGATTGTCATTGCCAAAAAGGATGACGTAAGAGGAAAAAGCATTGTCTCCATCAGTGAAGAGAGCTCTCTCATATGCTCTCGTGGATGTCACCTTATACCAGCAGTCTTTCAATCATACGTGGTTACATTTTTGGACAAACATGAAGCCCATAAGATTGTGACTGAGGTACACTCAGGTTTATGTGGAACACATCAATTCTATCTGAAGATGAAAGCCAAGATCAAGAGACTAGGATACTATGATCACAAATCGATGGACATGTTTAGATATGCCACCATTGTTAGGTACACGGTGTGGTCCTACACCAACCACCCAATATTCTACATCCAACATTGGCCTCATGGCCATTCGAGTGCTGGGGTACTAACATAGTTGGTCCGATTTATCCTTCTTCTTCCAAGGGTCACCGGTTCATTCTAGCTTCCACCGACTACTTTTCTACAAGGAAATCCCGAGAGGTCACAACTCGATGTGATCCGATGAGAACCATATCATATATAGGTTCGGGATGCCTTGATGAATTATATCCGATAATGGTACTGCATTCAAGAGCACTATAATCAACAGCTTTGCCTGGAGACACAACATAGATTGGAGATATTCTACAATCTATTACCCAAGGGCAAATGGCTTAGTAGAAGCCTTCTAAAACTCTCATCCACATATTAAAGAAGACACTCGATGACAAGAGGCAAGGCATGAGCTAGTTGAAGCCTTGTGAGCGCACCACATACAAGACTCCAACTCATCTACCCCTTTCCCCAAGTGTATGGGTCTAAAATAGTTCTACTTAGAAGTCCAACTCCCATCATTAAGGATAGCTATGGTAGAAAATCACAACAATAATGTTGTGGTTAGAAGAACTCGAAGGTTTGGAGGAGAGATGCTTTCGGGCATGCTAGAACCTCGAGTTGTATAAAACCAAAATGATTCAAGCTCATAACAAGTTGGTCTGCCCTAAAGTTTTTCAAGTAGAGAGTTTGTTTCAGTTATAAGGAGACCAATTGTTGCCCATCAAAAGATGAGAGGCAAGTTTGAACCCACTTGGGAAGGCCTTTTCGCCATAGAAAAGGCCTACCAAGGAGGATCCTATCAGCTCATAAATTATAAGGGAGAGCGCCCTATGCTTCCAATTAAAGGGCTCTACTTAAAAAAATATTATCCATAAATCTTGTTTAAAAATAATTATCAATAAAGTTTCTCTTCATTTCAAATTCCATCTCTTCATAGTTGTTTAGAAATATCTTTGCTTGCGAATCCGCCACGATGTGTTTATGGTAGGTGTAAAGAACACAAGAAGAGTCATATTCCTTCTTTCACAACACAAACATACATGCATATCTTTTACTCAGGGTATTTTTATGTGGGAGCAAGCCTCCTGTGGCACTCACTCATTAGCTGCTCTAAGTCGGGCTGACATGTTACATTGCTAGTGTATCACCCTAGTGGTCCCTTGTTCAAGAAGATGTAAGTCTGTTACGCTTTCTTTTCTGATTTGACCACTGCACACCGATGAGCGTTTGTCAGCATGGTAAGCCTTACTGCGTGGGTAGTAAGCTACCCTCATGTCGGCTTCGTTTAAGGGGATGCAAGTCTACTACACCTTCTTCTTAAACTAGCCATCATGAACTGACTTGGTTGAGTATATATGATAAACACACAAACATATATCTTTTGTCTCAAGTTATTTTGATGTGGGAGCAAGCCTCCTGTGGCACTCACTCATTAACTGCTCTAGGTCGGGCTGGCATGCTACCTTGCTAGTGTGTCACCCCAGTGGTCACTTGTTCAGGAAGATGTAAGTCTGCTACGCTTTCTTTCCTGATTTAATCACTGCACACTGATGAGCGCCCTGTTAGTTTGGTATGCCTTACTGTGTAGCCGGTAAGCTACTTCATGATGATTAGGTCGAGTATATTTGAGGTTTAGGATAAATCCTCCAGCAGCTCCTTTCTTCCTGAATACTTCAAGTCTAGGTTTAATCCTTGCACGGGACTCGCCACTTGGTAGTCTCCCTAGGTCCGATATCGATAAGACGACTATCTCACATATTCCGCTTGGGAGATGTAAGTCTACACTTCTTCCTGACTTTCCCATACCACACTTAGGTTAGTTGGTTATCGCCATGCTGACGGTGACCCACCCAGTGGATACACCACTCTTGGTAGATGTAAGATTGCTACGCTTTCTCTTTGAGTTGGCCACCGTATACCTATAGGTTTTCTTTTACAAGTTTTTGGATAATGCCCCTAGCGACACCTCCCCTGTGGGCACTCTATTTGGATCACACCCTTAGCGATCCCATTTAGACACTACCCCGGTTACTCTTGTATTAGACAGTCTCCCTTTCCTAATAGCCACCCCTATGGTTGGAGAATTTATCTCGCGGATATGCATATTCTCTCTTGGTCTAGTAAATCTGAGATAGGACTAAGCTGATATAAGCTCCTTCTCAGTGTGTTCCCTCACACACCAATATCGCTTATGGATTAGAAGGAAAACCCCAGCAGTACCTTTTCCAAAGCAGGCATCCTATCTTTAGGACAGTATCAGGAAAACTCCCTATAGAAATTACTTGACTAATTTTGAGTTGAGATAAGTCCCCGGGTCGGCACTCTCTCAGTAGTCACCCTTAGGTCGAGTTCGACTTGTTGTGCCACCAATGAGTCACCCCAGTGGTCGTTCTTGCTTTGGGAGATATAAGTCTATCACGCATTCTCTCCAAAGATGACCGACACGATGGGTGCCTTAGTTTTGATTTGATTTAAGCAACCAATCACCCTAGTGGTTCCTTGTTCAGGAAATTATAATTCTATAAGCTTTCTTCCTAACTTGACCATTGCACACTGAAAGGTACCTCTTAGGTTGGTTAGTCTTACCTGATGGCTGGTAGACTATCCCTTTGGATTTGTAAATCTAAGACATGACTAGGCTAATATTAGCCCCTTCTTAGTGGATTCATCGCACACTGATAAAGTCTATTTTATCTGATTCACCATCCTCCCTTTAGGGAGTCCAAATTTAAATCTACCCTATCCCTAGCGAATCCGACCTCACATCTCCAGTAGATGTGCCCTCAAAACTAGATCATATCCTCACCCCAGCGGAGCCTCAAATCATAAGTCAACAAATCAAATTAAATTCTCATCCCCAGTGGATGCCCCATCAATCAAATTAAACCAATTTTCTCCCCAGCAAGGCGTGAATCATATCCTCTCCCTAGTGGAGTCCTCATAAAATCAAACTTAATCAAATCCCTGTCCCTAGTGGATGATCTGAATCTGCTTCCCTAGTGGAAGGTTGCACTCATCCCCAATGGATCTTTTCTTCCTGAATCATTATCAAACTCAACTTTTATCCTCTATGGATAACCCAACTGCTTCCCTAGTGGAAGGTTCACATGCTTGATCCCTCAAGGATCCTTCCTTCCTCTTATTGAGTTGCATTGCACTAAGATCTTGATTCCTTCTACATCTTAGGTTTAAGAGTAAATCGTATCTATTAGTGGTTGCAATCCTTTGGACGTTGTTGATCATCTCAGTCAACACTAATACGTGCGGTGTACCTAATTAGTTACACCACACCTATTGGGTGCCCTATGTTGACTTCACTTTTGGGAGTGAGCTCTCAACATCCTCTTGTAGATACTAAGAGCTCATTAGTCTTAAGACACTACTACTTAACCTAAGCCTAGTGACTTATATGAGTTAGCCATAGGAATAGGTTATGCCTTAGGAATTTAGGAAGACTTGCCTACCCTATAGCCTTAAACCCAATCTTTGCTTCCTTCTTCCAATCCAAACCTCAAATTCAAATCCAAAATCTAAAATCTAATCCCAAATCAAATGATTGAAACTCATGATTAAATTCAAATTCCAAATCCTTTGATTTTATCTTATAGACTTAGCTTTAGCCAAATTCAAATCAACCACTTGAATTGATTTTCTCAAGATCATAAATCCAATCTCAAATCAAATCCCAATCCAAATCAAAGTCCAACTCCAAATGATTAAAACCCATGATTGAATTCAAACTCCAAAACTCCCTTTCTAAGTCGTATGGACCATCTTCATATACTTAGACAAAACCTCCTTCAAACCAAATCAAATTTGATTGATTTCTTTATAAATCAATCATTCCTTCATTTATTTTCACAAATATAAATGAAATCTAAATTCAAACCATTCAAATCAAATCAAACTAAACCAAACCAAATCAAATCCCTACTTAAGCCCTTTTGACCTACATCCTTCAATTTGGTCAAATTTGCTTCCAAATCACTCCAAACTCAAGTTATTTTCTTATGAATCATTTTTATCTTTATTTATATTCACAAATATAAATGAATCCAAATGACCAAAACCAAACCCAAATCAAATCAAATTCTCAATTTTATCCCTTTTAGCCAATTTCGAACTTGGCTAAATGATATCCAAATCAACTCAAAACTTATGGATTTCTTCATGATTCAATCACTCCTTCAATCATTGTTCCAAATATAAACGCAAACTACAATTACCAAACCAAATCCAAGTCAACCCAAGTTGACCCCTTTTGACTTGAAATTGTCATATGAACCAAAATCCATAGGGCTTCAAACCACTTGTAATTGGATTCATATTTCCATCCTAAGTTCATATATGAGTTCAATTAAACTTAAATCGAGCCATGATCAAGCCAATTGACCCATTTAGGTCCACTTGACCCAAAGTGACCTAAAAGACCTTTTTGAGCCAAGTTCTAATACAACCCAAATTAGATTGAACTAAACCCATCCAAACCCCATATTATGATCAACAATCACCCAAGGTGATCAACCACCTTGAATTGGGTCAAACCAAGTCAAACCTAACTTTTGATCAAGTCAACATTTAGCCTAAATGAAATCCAAACTAGCCAAACCCATCATATACCAAATTGATTGAAACCATTGACTCGAACCCACTCATAATCAATGATTGAACATGACCAAACCCTTAATTGAGCCAAAATAAGCCCAATTGGCCATTTGACCTAAGTTGACCCAAATTGGCCTAAAAAGCTAAAATGAGTCAAATCATGATTTGATCCAAATTGATTGCGACCAATGGATCAAGTTCATTGCAAATCACTTATTAAACTCTACCAAAGCCATGATTGAGCCCAATTTGACCAATTGGTCAACTTAACCAAACCTAGCCTAAATTGACCTAAAGGGCCAAATTAGCCAAAATCCAAATTAATCCCAAATTAAACCAAACCAAAGCCTACAATCATTTTCAATTAACCAATTGAACTTGACAACACCTAACCCAACCCAATTTGGTCAAATTGGTCAAATTGGTCAACTTGACCCATTTGACCCGTTTGAATCCAAATGAGCCAAAATCAAACCTAAGCCAAATTAATCAAAACCAATTGAACCAAAACATCCCAAATCATCATATGAACCTAATCCAAATCTTGGTTTGATCCAATTTGACCAATTGGTCAACCCAACCCAACCTAACCCAAATAAATCCATTTTGACCAAATTAAGCCAAATCACCTAAAACCACCTTGTGAAACCTTGGTGGGCGACCTAACCAGACCCAAATGAACCCTAGGTTAGCTCCAAACTAGCCCAAGTCCTTGTGGGACCCAACCCAAGGGGATTAACCAATGGACACCCTTTCTTTACATTGGATTATTACTTTAAGAGGCAAAGTCCACTCTCCCATCTCCATGGTAGCCATCAAACTTTCTAATGAGGAACTCTTAGGTCACCTTAGCCCACCCTAAGCTATCCTAGCACTTTCCATGGACCAAGGGAAGCAAGCCAAGCAGCCACCTCTCATGGCCGAACCCCATGGGCAAAGGCAAAGAACCAACATCACACAATCCTTCCATATCAAACCTTGAGACTCCTGCCACCACTTCGTCCACTCTTGGCATGCCACGTGGAGCTAACAGTGATCCCTCCGATGACTTGACGATGACCAATTGACAGATTTTAAGGGATTAATCACGTCAGTCCATCAAGTGCAATTGAGGGGTATACCCCCTCAATTCGAGCAGAAAATGACTCCAATTGTTTTGTGTGAGTTTCCTAAGCCATTTCGAAATCCCTCAGAGCTTCTTAGAGCATCCCAAGCCTCCCTCAATCAGCATTCCTCCTCCCCGAGCAAAGCCAAACAAGACATCACCTTCCCGATCAATACTCCCCCTCTACTCAATCAAACACAAATTCCTTGCACCCACACCATCCTCTTACTCTATCGAAGCCAACCGAATCATCTCCAAGCCTTCCCAAGCACCAGAGATCAGAGTTTGATCGAAGCTGAAGCCTTTACGCATGTGGATTGGTCGACCGAGAGCTCTACATCAAATTGAGACCCAAGCTTCTCAACAAGGCCTTGCTTCAATTAGGCGAAGCTACCTCCGTCGATCCACTGCCGAACATTAGCTTCGGTGAGGTAATTTTACAAATCGAGCCTTGTATGGAAAATCGCTTGGTCTTTTGTGAAGAAAATTCAAATGTCATTAGATTTTAGCCATTAGATGTATCCGCCTCCCCTCCTCGAAGGTGTGGGATCACTTTGAGGTAATCTGAGCTTGGGTGAGCTCAGATCGAATGGGGAAAAATGGATGACATCCTTCTTTCGCTGCTCATGAATGAGACAGATCACGGACCATCCATTTTGCATGATCAGAATGGACGGTCATGATCTAATCCCGCGTTAGATCCCTTGATTCCTTTCCTAAATTGCAAATTGAATTGTGGCTGTCTAATCTTAGATCGGATGGTCCACAGAGTTAGCGCGTTTATCGCAATCTAAGTCAGTGGCAGATGTGATAACTTAAAAAGCCAATCCCATTTTGCCATGTGAAAAGCATTCCTTGTCAACCACCATGTGGCCCGACAGGATTAAGGTTGTAATTAAGCTTAAATAATATATTTTTTAAGGATGAAATTTTCTAAAATCATAACTAATCCTAGAAAAAATTCAAAAAAATACAAACTTGGACTAATTTTAAAGATATTTCAGAGTAGAATCTAGAAAAATTATTTTTAATTAATTTTGAAAAGTGATTTTGGCTTAATTAAAGTTTAATTAGAAATATAATTAACTTAATTATTCCTTAGTTAATCACCCAATTGATCTCAAATTTTTTATGGATGATTAGGGGGATGACCTCTGCCTCCCCTATTTTTTGGGATTTTATTGGTTGTTTAATTAGGGAAATCAATTGATTAAGCCTTAATCACTTTCTTAATTAATTAGTGATAATTAGTGAATGAATAATGGCTTAATTAATCATTTAAGCCTAATTACTTCTGTTGAATAGTAAGGGAGCTTAGGGAATGTGATTGGGGTATTATTCCTAATTCAATTCCTAAGTTTTCTTTACTTTTTGGAATTAAATTAATTAATGATTAATGAAGTAATTAATTGCTTAATTAATTAATTAATCCTCAAGATAAAAAGCAGAGCTTAAGTGATCAAATATGGGATTAGGGATTGAGATTAAGGCCTCTTCCTTGATCTCTCTCCTTAGGTTAATTCCATTCCATCATTTGAACATGCTTAATGCTTAATCAAATGGATTAATGGGCTTAATTAACTCAATCTAAAATCTATTCACACCTAATCACCTTTAATCAATCTTGGGTAGCTCTTTGGGTGTTCAATAACCTAAAGAGAGAGCTAATGTAATTATGGTTTGCTCACATTTATGAGAAAATCATATAAGTAGTTAAGTGAGATCCCTTAAGCTTAATTAACTATTAATTATGAGTCAATTGCATTAGGCCCCTTTCATTTATTAAGAGCATTGCAAATTTACTTGTCATGTGGTTGCATATTATATTGGCTCATTATTAATTAGTTAATTAACTTAAGGTGATGTAAGTAAGGGTTATTTAATTGACTTAATTCATACTCTAACCTAATTAAGACATAAAATAAACCTAATTATTCTTCATTAAACTAAATTAACTCACACATTGGGGATGGGATTACGATTAGCAAATCTCTTTCACATTTTCTTAAATCAAATTAAATATGAAAATGAAATGACATTAAAGAACTTTGGTTTGTTTTAAATAATCTTATTTAGTTTGATTATCCTTAAGACTTAGTTGATTTGAATGAAATCACATGCTTGTGTTATTTTATTTCTTTCCAATCATGCTAAATATTGTATGCCATATAATTCACGCACTTATCTCTTTTAAAATTAATTAGGTAAAATTATTTCTTTTAAGTCAAATTGCATGTATTAATTTAAATTAAAAATATGTGTGGCTAGTATCATTATTAAATCTCAAATATATTTTCAAAAGTTTACTAATTATTGAATATACATATATATTATAAATTTAGTTATATATATACATAGGAAATGCAAATGAATATAAATTTAGTGTGTAAAATAAAGTATATTCCTTACATTCATGTGTTGGTTTGTACAAGTAAGAATCTTAGCAGTATATTAGTCTAGACATCCCAGGGACGCACGGTTTTAAGTAGCCCTAAGGAGGTTCCTACCTCGTTCCCTTGGTGTAGAACAATGGTGATGTACCTACTTGACATTCTTATGCATTTTTATATTAGAATCTAGATAGAGCTTTAATTCATTTACAAAAAATAAATCAATCAAATCAAAATACAATTTTGCATAATTTTCTATTCTTGTAGTTGTTTACATCCATATGTATCTGTATCTAAGGATAGCAGTATATTAGTCTGGACATTCTAGGGACACACGACTTTAAGTAGACCCAAGGAGGTTCCTACCTCATTCCCTTAGTGCAGAACAATGGTGATGTACTCTCTTAAAACTTTTATACATGTGGATCTGTACTTAGCTAATGAATGAAAACCCCTCTTTTTCTATTAAAAAGACATGCATTCATGCTTTGTTTGATTGGTTGAGTTGATTAGTTATGTGATTTAAGGTTCTTTCCTTATGCTTTTGCATAAAAAATTAGATAGAGCTTTAAATTAGTATGATAAAATCATTCAACTAAATAAAATGTCAATTCCAAATACATTACTCACATTCATCATTTAAGTGTGCTAAGATACAAATTACATGTATAGCTATGCTTAGGATTTAATCATATGAATAATATGCATGATGAAAAGAAATGAATAAACATGTGTTATGTGATAGTAATTTATTGCAACTTACCTAAAGATGCCTTTCTTATTGAATGAGTTTATTTAAAGTGAACCTAAACTTAGGACTAATTAAAATATGTAATAAGTCATTTACTAAATGGAATTAATTAATTAGTTTACTTTAGATATGACTTAAGGTAAGGATAAAAGAGAGTGACCCTCTCTTTCTTTCTTTTATAATACTTAGTTATTTTGTGTAGGTCAAATGAAACCAAAGAAAATGTTAAGTAAAATTTGAAAATTAATTAAACCATTTAAAGTGAAACCACCCTTTACAATTAAATCTCTTTACATTTTGAGAATGATAACCCTAAATCCTAGTTAGGATATACCACACAAATTATAACACACACATTAGATTAAGTCACCACCTCTAGCTTTATGTTAGGGCGGTGCATGGTTTGATGTATGTTTTATTTTGTGATGTAATGTTATAGACTGGATGTTATGATGTATGTGCGTAGACTAGATGTTAGGTTGTGGTTAGCCTAATCATGTTTTCTATAGGAGATTATGCTTAAGGGGCTGCTGTAATAAAAATATAAATATTTTGCTGTGTAGGTTGCTTAACCCCTAAACATAATCTACATTAGGACAGGTGAACTTAGTTACTCATGTGCAGGGTGCTAAGTCCAAATTATTCAGTAGGTTGCAAGGTGTGTTTAGCTAACACTTATTTTATAGGTGTAGTTAGATTTACTTTTCCTATTTTTAATGTAATTTTGCATTAGAAATTAGGATTAGTGCTATGGGGGCTTAGGATAAACGTTGATTACAAGACCAAGTCTTATGTACCATGTGATCCTATGGAGCTTGCCCAACCAAAAGAAAAAAGGAAATAAAGGAAAGAAGGAGCTTTAAAGATTTGAAGATCCCCCATAGTTCCCATTCATTTGTTGTAATTAAATTATAATTATTCTTTCATTATATCGGGATGTATAAAGGTAGAGCTCGGCTACCCATTTCTTTTTCAGGTTGTACGGCGGTACTTGACCTCACTGGCCACTTATTCTTTTGTGTTTGCTTTATAAAATTATTTGATATTTTGTTTAGCTTGTGCATTAGAAAAAGCATGTCTCTTCATAGTTTTTTTATGATTAGTGATTATTGTATGGCCTGGATGCAATTAGGCTCTTAGGATAAAATAAATTTTCTACCCCAACAATAACTCATAACTAAATTTTCTAAAATAACTCAACCTCACATAAAGCCTAGGCATTAAATCAAGATAATAAAATATTTAGCAACCCCTTAGCTAGATGTTGTATGCTTAATATCATGCATGTCATCTTATTTCACTCTTGCTAAGAGATGGTTTTCATCTTTGCTAGATAAAATAGGGCTTAACATTTGAGAGCCTGTGATGGAAAAACACCTCTTTCTCTTTTGATTTGGCCCATAACTCATTTCATCACACATCTAGGCATATAAAACCCTATAGCTTATGTCAAAATAATGAGTCCAAAATTAAATAAAAATTATTAAATTTATATTAGACTAAGTTATTATTCATATCACTCATGCTCTAGTCTTTTAGAGAGTGAGTTTAAGGATTTTAGTTTTCTTTCTAAATAATAACAACCTAGCCATCTTGCAAAAGCCAATGACTTGCCTACATGGTTTTAAAATATAGGATGAGTTAGCTGACTGCCACCCCATGTGATTATAAGTTTAGCAGTCGGGTAGTTTACCCTCTCTTATAGAGGTGAACAATATACACACTTTTGCCTTAGGTTTAGGTCATGCTTTGGCCTCGCCAAAGCTCCCTAGATTTAGGATCTGAGGTTGTTATTTCCCTTTGGGATTACAAGCATAAATTCTCACCTGTTAGGTATTTTCACCATCTTGTATTGTTGAATTATAAGTCTTAGACTTCTAATAAAATTTCAATTCAAATATATAATTCTCCTCAGTTTCAAATATATAACCCCCAACCATAAGATAGTTTGGGATACTCACTAGATTTCCTAGTATTATGAGCATCCCCAACTCATCTCCTTTTGGTTTCGATAATAAGTCTTTCCTTTCAATCTATCCCATTTGATTTTCCAAACATAGCCAATTTATTGATAGTCCTTTCTTTGAATTTGTTAGAGACAACAATTGCTTACTTTAATCAAGAATATTCCTAAGGAATTCACTTTCCTTAAGATGTAATTAATTATGGGGGCTTGCCCCCATTGGAAACTTTAGACCCAAGTTTAAATAAACCCCACTTTATTCATTCATGTAAAGTAGGGGAAATTCTATGGTGCATTTGAAGACTCATCATGCCTTACGAGTCCTTATTAGGTGATTAGGTTCATCGTAGGGTAGTGATTTTTATCTTTTGAGATAGTACACTATTTCTTGATGTCGTACCAGATCACCTCAATAAGTACACTCTCAGATCTGCATGGTATCCCCCTTATATACACACATACACATGGAACCAAAAATAAACACCACAGGGTGGCATATCTAAGAGAGATCTCATTGGGTTTAGGCTGACCCAAGATGGGTTTGGTCAGGTTCAAAGGGGTCAAAGCTTGGTTTCAATGGGTTTGACTCAATTTGACCCTTATATGTCAAATTAGGCTAGGTTGGGTTAGGTTGACCAATTGGTCAAATTGGGTCAAACCAAAGCTTGAGTTAGGTTCAAATGATTATTTGAAGTGTTTTGGTTCAAATGGTTTCAATTAATTTGGCCTAGGTTTGATTTTGGCTCATTTGGATTCATATAGGTCAAATGGGTCAAGTTGACCAATTTGACCAAACTAATTGAATAGGTGTTGCTTTAAGTTCAATTGGTCAATTGGATAGGATTGTAGGCTTTTGTTTAAATCAATTTGAATTTAATTTGGTTTTAGGCCAATTTGACCATTTAGGCCAAGTTGGGCTAAGTTGGTCAATTGGGTTCAATTGGATAAATTGGGTTCAATTATGGCTTTGGTCAAGTTCAATAATCAATTTGGAATGAACTTGAGCAATTGGTTACAATCAATTTGGGTTGGATCATGATTTGACCTATTTTGTCCTTTTAGATAAATTTAGGTCAACTTAGGTCAAATGATCAATTGGGTTTGGCTTGGCTTAATTGATGGTCAAGTCATGTTCAATCATTGATTATGGGTTGATGTGAATCAATGATTTCAATTAATTTGGTGTAGGGAAGGTTTTGGCTAGTTTGAGTTCATATGGGTTGAAGGTTAACTTGGTCAAATGACCAAGTTGACTTGGTTTGACCCAATTTAAGGCAATTGATCATCCTAGGGTGATCAATGGTCATGGTATGAGTTTTGGATAGGCTTAGTTCAATCTAATTTAGGTTGGATTAGAAATTAGTTCAAATGGGTTCTTTAGGTCACTTTGAGTCAAGTGAACCTAAGTGGGTCAATTGGCTTGGTTTTGGTTTGATTAAGGTTTATTTTAATTTATATATGAGTTTAGGATTGAAATATAAATTCAACTGTAATCAATTTGGGCTATAATAGGTTTTGGTTCATTTGGATTTTTCAAGTTAAAAGGGCTAAGTTGGGCTTGACTTGGGTTGATTTTAATTTATCTTGATGATTGTTGATTTCATTTATATTTGGATAGATGATTGAAGGAATGATTGATTCAAGAGAAAATCCATTGATTTTGGCTTGATTCAGATAGGATTTGGCTAAGTCCAAGGAGTTAGCTTAAAGGGGATTAAATTGGGTTTTGATTTGATTTGGATTTAGTTTTGGCCACTTGAGTTTATATTTCATTTATATTTATGAATGTAAATAAAGATATAAATGACTCATGAGAAAATCAATTGAATTTGGAGTGGTTTGAAGATAAATTTGGCTAAGCTCACGAAGGTAGGTTAAAAGGGCTTATAAGAGAATTTGATTTAGTTTGATTTAATTTTTATCATTGGAATGTAAGTTTTATTTATATTTGGGAAGATAATTGATGAAATAATTGATTTATAAGAAAATTAATTGGGTTTGACTTGATTTGAATGAGATTTGGTTAAGCTCATGGAGGTAGGTCCATATGGCTTAGCTTGAGATTTGATTAGATTTGGGTTTAGTTCAATTTAGTTTTGGTTATTTGAATTTATATTTCATTTATATTTGTGAAGAAGATTAAATATGTGATTGATTCATGAAGAGATCAATCAAGTTTAGATTGAATTGGGTGGAGATTTGGCTAAGTCCATGGAATTCAATTATAAAGCTTAAAGAGGATTTAGGAGTTTGAATTTGATCTCGGATTTCAATCATTTGGAGTTGAATTTGGACTTCAATTTGATAAATGATTGAGGGATTGAATTGATCTTGGAGAAAATCAATTGAATTTGGATTGATTTAAATTTGGTTAAGGGCCAAGTCCATAAGATAAAATCATAGGGCTTAGGCAAGATTTTGATTTTGGATTTGATCATGGGTTTTAATCATTTGATTTAGAATTTGGATTTAGATTTGGTATTTGAATTGAATTTGAGGTTTGGTTTGAGAAGGTGAACATGGATTGGGTTTAGGCTATTGGGTATGTGATTTCCCTAAATCCCTAAGCCATAGCCTAATCCTATGATTAACCCTTCTAAGTCTTTAGGCTTAGGTTAAATGTTCAACTTATCACTAGAAGTATCTTAAGACTAAGGAACTACTAGTGTTTATAACAGTCCTAGATTTATGTTGAGGGGATTGAGAACTCACTCCAAAGGTGAGGTCAATAGATCGCTAACAACAGAGGTTAAAAATACAAATTTTGTAGTGTACTATTTTTTATGAGCATATCATAGTCTAGTGCATGGTTTTACGTGAAATGATATTTTGTTATGCTATTCTCTTTCAATTGCAATATAAAGTTTGATCAATCATTGATGCAGGATCTGAAGTATATGGCACTTGTACTTAGTAACATTTATAATCAGTCATGATCAAAAGAACTTTGATGCATGTTTGAAAAGGGTAAGTAAGATTATTTTGTATTGTGCTTCATACTATTTTTCAATCCTAAACTCCTTAGCTGAATGGTTCATAGTTATAGATGTTATGCTATGACTGAAATTTTGATTCTCTTCATTTGTGCTTGGATTTGGTATTGTTCATTCATTTAAGTTTATGATGAGATCTCAAGTAGCAAATTTTAATATATTATTTGATTTCTGAATGCCATAAATTAGTGTAGAGTTCAAGAATTAGTGTTCTCTTGGGGCCAGCTCTGCAATCTTTATGAATCATATTTTAGGCCCAATTCGACAAGACTTATGAATCATCTTTCTTCATTGATGAGTGAACGCACCTTTGTACACAACTCTAACAATGACAACTCTTCCTACTACTTTTTCATTCTAACTCCCTCCAAAATAAATTTTATTTTCATTCTTAATGAGGATTCTAAGGAGAAGTTACAAAAAATTTGCATTCATTAAGTTATATATATATATATATATATATATATATATATATATATATATATATATATATATATATATATATATATATATATATATATTATTGACCTCAATTTTGGTGTGAAGATTCATCCTTCTCATCTTAAACTTAGGAACCTTCTAGGCACTTGGATTTCCCTAGTCATAAGGCACTTATAGTGACTAAGGGAACACTAAACCCAAGCCTAGAGACTTAGTAAGGCATACCCTAAGCTTAGGTTATACCCTAAGGCAAATAGGTCTTACCTATCCTATAGCCTAAACCAAAACTCATGCTTGTCCACTCATCCACAACCAACCTCAATTGGATTTTGTTTCATTTCCAAGCTCCAAGCCAAATTGGCTTAAGCCCTAATCTAAGTTAATTTCACCATGGTTCTATGGATCCAACCAAAAACCCATTCAGGCAAACCAAATCCAAATTGATTTTCACAAAAATACTCTAATCATTCAATAGACCATTTCAAACTCTTCCAATACTTACAATCAAACTAGTCAAATCAATTGAGTCTAATCAACCCAAGTTAGCCCATTTGACCCAAAAGGTCCAAATTAGAATCCAATCAAACCCAAATCAATTGCAATCAAGAGCACCAATCAACCCTATATCCATCATTGAACTCTTCTCAACACCCAATTCAATCCAATTCAACCCAATCAACTCAATTTGTCCACTTGACCCAAAATAGCCTAAATGACCAAATTGACTCAAACTTCAATCCAACCTAAATTGGATTGAATCAACCCATCCAATATCTTCTATAATGATTGTTGATCATCCTTGATTACCCAATTACAATCAATTGGGTTAAACCAAATTAATTTGATCACTTGTTCTAAGTTGACCCAATTAACCCATGTGGACCAAAATGAACAAAATCTCATTCCAACTCTAATTGTTTGTAATCAATGGATCCCACAAATCATAAATTGAGTATTAAACATGACTCAACTACCAATCAAACTAAACCAAGCCAATTTCGTCTCTTGACCCAAGTTGACCAAATTTGACCTAAAGGGACAAATTGAGTCAAATCAAATCCTAAATCAAATTGATTAAAACCAATGCTTCTAGTCAACATAATTTGATTATTGAACATGATCCAACCTTCAATTGAACCCAATTGAGTCAACCTAACCCAATTGACCCCTTTAGCCCAAATTGACCTAAAGGGTCCAATTGAACCAAATCATCCCCAATTCCAATTTGATTCAAACCAACACCTACAATCATTCTTAAATGATCAGTGGAACCTAAACCAACCCTCCACCCAAGTCAATTTGGCCAATTTGACCAAATTGGTCAACTTAGCCCATTTGACCCAAATGAACCCATATGAGCCAAAATCAAATCCACTTCAAATCAAACCAAACCAATTGCACTACTACATTAAAAATGATCATTTGAACATACACAAACCCTTGGTTTGACCCAATTTGATCAATTGGTCAACCTAGCCTAATTGAACTCCATTTGACCCATATGGATCAAATTGAGCCAAACCATATCAAACCAAGTCCAAACCCAACCAAACTTGGCATGACTTATCCTTGGGTCACCATGAGCCAACCCAAGTCAACCTAACCCATGGTGAACTAGGTTTGGGTCAAAACCCTTGAACCAAGCCACCCAAATGAGATAAAATCCTCATTTAGAGGGGTTCACTCACTCCCTAAACCTTGGAAGCCACCTTTGGCCATTCTTGGATAGGTGGACCACTAACCCAACCTAACCCAAAGCTGTTGGGTTCATCCTTTGGCCATGAGAAGGTGAACCCACCCTTGACTCTCCATTGGTTCACTTAGAGGAGGAGGTACACCATATGTCACCCCATGTCATGACTACCTCAGCACCTCCACCTCTCGGCATCCATCACCTCGCCACCTACCGACGGCCAAAAGTTGAGGAAATCTCAACCCTTGGTTCACTTAAGGAGAAGAGTATACTCCTCCCCATCCATTCAAACTTCACAAAGAGCTTCCTCAGAGTATTTCGAGCAGTCCTAGACCCTTCTCAGAATCCCTAGAGCTCTTCATCATCAGCGAGACCAACCAATGGTCGAAACATAGAGCCCCATCCATACAACCTCATTGAAACCTTACCAAACTCAAATTAATTCTTTCCACACCTTCCCCTCACTCCGATGAGTCAAAATGAATTAATCCTCGATTAATTTGACCACCGAAAGGCACTCTAAGACCAATTTTGATTATCTTTGCAGTGGCACTTGGTCCACAGAGGAATCAACAGGGAAGCAGTTCAAGATCTTCTCAACAGGGCTTCGTCTCTTCAAGATGAAGCTACCTCAGTCGATGGACCATCTTTATCTCCGACGAGGTAAAAATCTGGCAAAAAGTAGATTTTTCTCTATGAGTTGGTCATTTGTGAAGTGACTTATGATTTTACATAATTTTCACTATATGATCTTCTTATATCTCCTCCTTGCACATTTTGGAGTCAATATCACCGTCCCACAAGCTCCATTAAGCTCGAATCAAGCGGCAAAAGATGGACAGTGTCCATCTTCCGGTGCTCAGGAGATGACAGATCATCTACCATCTATTCCGCGTGATTAGAATGGATGGTCATGATTTAATCTGCTAGATTATTCATTTTAATATATTAGAAACCACAGGATTAATCTCCACCATCCGATTCGAGATCGGACGACGGTGATGAAATCGTGTCTACCGCCATTGAGTCAGCTATCACATCGAACGTTTTAAATAACCTATCATGTGGTATCATGTGAAAAGCGCTGTCGCATCAGCTTATGCATGGTACCGATGATTTTGGAGGTTAATTAAGTATTAAATGTCATTAAACAACCAGCACTTTAAAAATTCATAACTAATTGTAAAAAAAATCTAAAAAAATATAAAGAAGCCTATTTTGGAAAGGGTAAATAGAGGAGAATTTAATAAAAATAAAATCCATAAAATCTTGTTAATGAATAATACTTAATTAGAGTTTGAAGTTTAGGCTAATTATCCTAATTAAGGCTTAATTGCTTAGCCAATTGATCCCATATATGGTGGATTCGTTCCCTGGGATGTCCTCTGCCTCCCATAATTTTCTTGAAAATTATTGGCCATGTAATTTAAAGAATTTAAAATTTCAATCCTGATTATCTTTCTTAATTGATTTAATAATTATTGAAAATGCTAAACAGTAAAAATTAGATGATTAATAATGGTTAATCACTAAAAATTGTGGGAATGATGAAGAAAATTAATTAGGACATCTTTTCTAGTTATTTTCTTGAGTACATTTCCATAAGAGGGTTAACTAATGCATGTGTTAATTAAAGCTTAATTAAGTAAATTAATGGTGAAATCAAATCAAATTTGTTTCATATAATTCAAATTCAATTCATGGGTTTCTCTTTATGTGTTCAATAACATAAAGATCTTTAAAGAACTTATGGTTAACTCATGAGTGTGGGAAAGCCATTTAAGTACTTAATTTATTTCTTTCTTTAATTTAATTAACCTTTAAGTATGAGCCTCATTGCATTAGGTCTTGTTAAGTGCATTGCAAATTTTAATTACTCATTGGCATATAATTAGAAGCTCATGGTTAGGTTGTTAATCAAATTAAGGAAGCTTAAGAAAGGGGATATTAAATTAATTGCTTAATGACTTGAACTTAATCAATCCATAAAAGTTACTTAATTATTTTTTCTTAAATGCATTAAGTCATTAACATGGGATGGGGCAAAATAGCAGACATCATTTCTCCTCTTTAAGTTTTAATAATTCAAATCCAAAATTAAACTTCATAATAACTTTGGTTAATTTTAAAGAATATTTATTTGACTTGATTGTCCTTAGAAATTAATGTGATTGAATATATTATGTGGGAAATGTGTAATCATTCCTTTTCAATCCTTACAAATTTGTATGTCATTTGTATCTTGTATCAATGTTTTCAAATAAAAAGAATCAAATGAATATGGTTATACATGTATAAGTTGCATGTGTTGAATTGATCTTATTATGTGGTGTGGCTATTATCGCTAATAAATTTCAAATTATTTTCAAAAGTATAAAATAATAATAAAAATTTAAATTAATGTTAGCTATGAATATTCTATATGATTTACTTTCACTTATAGTTTAAACATGTTAAGGGGTTGTTCTATTTTCATGATTCATATATATGTTTACGTGTGTTTGAATGTTAGTAAGTATATAGTCTGAACATCCTGGGAATACGAGGCTTTAAGTAGCCTAAAGGAGGTCTTAGATTATCTCACTTCCTTGGCTTAACAACAGTGCATACTTACTTAATTTCATTCATATGTGTACATGTGCTAGAATTTGGATAGAGATTTACTTTACATGAGTAAATAATTTGCTAATATACAATCTTTTGCATGAGTTTCATTATTATGTTTATATATACATTTATATGTATTTAAGATAGCAAGTATATAGTCTAAACATCCCGAGAAGATGAGGCTTTAAGTATCCTAATGAGGTCTTAGATTACCTCACTTTTCTGGTTTAACAATGACACATACTTGCTTAAATCTCTAATACATGTATATGTATACTTAGCTAAGGAATGAAATCTCTTTTCTATTTAAAATACATGCATAAAAATCATTAGAGTGTGCCAAAAATATACACATGTACCTTGCATGAATAGGTATGCTAAATTAAATATCATAAAAAATGAAGACATGCATGTTATTAATGATGAAAAGGAAAGATGGAATGTTGTCCATGTGATAGTGATTCAATCTCCTTAATCTTAAAATTCCTTTCATATTGAATAAGATTCTTTAAGATTAACCTAAATTTAGGATTAATAAAATATTTAATAAATCATTCACTAAAAGAAATTAAAATCATAACAACATGCCTTTAGAAAATAACTTAGGGTAGGGATGAAAAGGGTTAAACCTCTTTCCTCTCTTTATAACAATTTGATGTCAGGTATATATTAAGTGAAATAAAAGGGAAATATAAATTAAAATCTATTAATCTTTTTAATAACTTGAAGTGAAACCTCCCTTTATGTGTAATTTGAACATTCATAATCCTTAAATCACCCATAACCTAGCATAGAATACTAAGTCACCACTTTGAGCTCTAAGTTAAGATGGTGTATGTTGTGATGTAATATTTTAGACTAGATGTAAGATTATTTATGCATAGACCAGATGTTATGCTGCTATTAACCTAATGATATTTTATGCAAGGGATTATGCTAAAGGGGCTAAAATAATGAGTAATAAATAAAAATGCTTTTGCTTGCATGTTGCTTATCCCCTGAATATAATCTAATTATGATAAGTGGGCTTGGTTACCCATGTGCAGGGTGCTAAGTCTAAATATATGAAATATAATTGCTTGGGTTGAGTGCTTTTTTGGCTAACATTTATTTTGCAAGTTTAGTTAGACTTTACTTTTTATAAATATGTAATTTTGCAATAAGAAAGAGAATTAGTGCTATAGGGTTTAGGATGAATAGTGGCTAGAAGGCAAAGACCTGGGAGGCCCTTTGAACCCCAGAGTAAATCAAACCAAAGGAAGAAGAAAGAAGGAAAAGCAAAGAATGAAGACCCCCATAGCATCTATTTAATTATAATTATAATATTTTTTTTGTAATCCAGCTTGTATAAAGGTAGAACTCAACTACCTAATTTCTTTCTTTCTCAGGGTGTATGGCTATACCCAGCTGCCCTAACCTTTTATTTTTTTTTTTCACAAAATTTATGAATGTTTGATTGTCATGTTTAGCTTGTGCAATAGAAATGGCATATTTTTCATAAGTTTCTTAAGGTTTGATGATTGAATATGTGGCTTAAATGTGGTAGGCTCTTTAGGATAAAATTAATTTTTATATCCCCACTAATGACTCATAACTAAATTCTAATATAACTCATAACCTCACTTTAAATCCTATGTTTATAATTAAGAAAATTAAAAAATTTAGCTACCCGTTAGCTGAATGTTGAATGCTATAACATCATGCATAACATCTTATTTCGCTCTTGAACAGGGAGGGTTTCCATTCTTGCACGATAGGGGAATGCTTGACCTTTGAGGGCATCCCTTGTAGTGGAGAACGCATACTCTTGTTGATTTAGCCCATAATCTTATTTCATCATGCATGTAGGCATAATTTCCCTAAGCTTTTGTCAAAATGAATGTGTCAAAAATAATATAAAAGATTATAAATTTTGCAATAGTCTAAGTCATGTCTTCATGCTAGTCATGATTTAGTCTCTTAGGGAGTGAGTTTAGGACTCTAGTTTTCTTCCTAATTAAATAACAACTTAACTATATTGCATTTACATAAGACCGGCTTACATGATTTTAAAGCATAGAAGGTGTTAGTTGGCGGCCAATCTAGGCGGTTGTAAGTCCAGAAGAGTCAGGATGAGTTTTTCCTCTCTTATGAAGATAAATCACGATGTCCTATTTTTTTATTAAACTTAAATTTTCTTGTGGTAAAGCATCCTAGATTTAGGATCTGAGGCTATTCATTTCCTTCAGGCTACAACTATAAGTCATCACCTCTTAGGCATTTCTACAATCTTGTGTTGATGGACTATAAGCCCTAGTATTCTAAAAAAATTTTAGCTTAAATAAAAATAAGCTTTCTCTCTCTCTCTCTCTCTCTCTATTTCAAATATATAAAGCCTCACTATAAGGTAGACTGGAGTGCTCACTAGGCTTCATAGTAGTATGAGTGCTCCTTACTTATCTTCCTTTGGAATCCATAAATAAGTGTTTCTATTTTGAAATATCCCACTTGATTTCTAAGAAAATACCAAATCCTTTGATAGTCTAATCTTGAATTCCTTGGGGATATTTATTGACTACTTTAATCGAGAATTTTCTTAGAAAATTCATGTTTCTTAGGATGTAATTAACTATGGAATCTTGCTTCCATAGGGAACTAAAGAACTCGACATAATATAAACCCTGCTTTACTTTTTCATGTAAAGTAAGGGAAAGATCTCTGATATATATAAAGACACATTTACCTTAGGAGTCCTTATTAGATGATTAGGTTCATTGTAGGATGAGATTTTTATCTTTCTAGATGGTACATCATACCTTAATGTCGTACTTGATCACTTCAATAAGTAACCCTAAGATCTACGTGGTGTCCCAGTGACTCCAAATTAAATATATATATATATATATATATATATATATATATATATATATATATATATATATATATATATATATATATATATATATATATAATTTATTTATTCATATTATTATTATATATGTTTACCCTTTCCTGGGTTATGTGTTTATTTTCATTATGTATGGGACAACATGCATGTCAAGGTGTACTTATTTGAAAGCTCATCTTACCTACATCAATGGAGCAATACGTAACAAGATAGAAAGCACTACCCTACAATGGACTAATCACCCAATCAGGACTCCTGAGGCATGATGAGTTTTCGAATATACTAGAGATTTTTTCACTACTTTACACGGATGAATAAATTAGGATTTATTTAAACTGAGTTTTAAAGTTCTCTATGAGGGCAAACCCCCATAGTTAATTACATCCTAAGGAAGGTGAGTTCCTTAGGAATACTCTTGATTAATGTAGGCAATTATTGTCTACAAAGATTTGAATGATAGGACTATCAATAAATTGGTTATATTTGAAAAATCAATCAGGAAGGGTCAAAAGGAGAGACTTATTATCGAAGCCAAAGATGATGAGTAGGGTATGCTCGTGATACTAGGAGACCTAGTGAGCATTTCAGTCTATTATATGGTTGGGCTTTATATAGTTGAAGTTAATGAGAATTACATGTTTGAATTAGAATTTTATTAGAAGGCTAGGGCTTATAATCCCACAACATAAGGTTATTAAAATACTTAAGAGGTGAGGACTTATGCTTGTAGCCTGAAGGGAAACAATAATCTTAGATCCTAAATCTATGGAGCTTTAGCGATGGCCAAAGCACGTTCTAAATCTAAGCGAAGATGGGTATATGGTTTACCTCTATAAGAGAGGATAAACCACCCGACTGCTAGACTTACAACTGCCTGGAGTGACAGCCAGCTAACTCCTCATACGCTTTAAAACCATGTAGGTAAGTCATATGATTTTGCAAGATAGTTAGGTTGTTATTATTAGAAAGAAAACTAAGGTCCTTAAACCCACTCTCTAAGAGACCAGAGCATGAGTGGTATGAACAATGACTTAGGAAAATCTTTTCAAATTTTATTTATTTATTTACTCTATATTTTGACAAAAGCTTTGGGATTTTTATATGTCTAAATTCATGTTGAAATGAGTTATGGGCTAAATCAAGAGAGAAGAGGGTGAAGCTCTGTGGGAGTTTCTCATAGTGTCAAGCCCATGCAAAAAGAGGCCCTCATTTTTGTAAGAGTAATAGAAGATGCATGCATGATATTAGACATACAATCATATAACTAAGGGGTTGCTAAATCTTTTAATTATCTTGATTTAATGCCTAGGCTTTATGTGAGGTTATGAGTTATTTATAAAATTATGAGTGAGTTGTATTCCTAAGAGCCAAATTTAGTCATTTAAATTACTATAAAGAAACTATGAAGAGGCATGTCATTTCTGCACACAACCCAAAAACTAGCTCAATACAAAAAAATATGGATTACAAAAAATACATGATGGGTCTTCATCTTCATTCTTCATGTCTCCTTTTGATTTAATTTGCTCCACTTCAAAGGCATCGCATGGCCTCCCAATATAAAGCCTTCTAGCCAATGCTCATCCTTATCATCCCATAACACTAATCTTAATTCCTAATTGCAAAATTACATTTAAATGGAAAGAGTAAATCTAACTACTCCTACAAAACGTAGGTTTGCTAAACATACATTCCACCCAAGCAGTTACATGTATAATTTGGACTTAGCACCCTGCACATGGGTAACCAAGTCCACCTATCCTAATTTAGATTTTGCTTAGGGATTAAGCAACCTGTAAAAGAGAGCATTTATATTTATTTTAAGCACCCTTTAAGCATAATCTCTTGCAGAAAATATGGTTAGGCTAATCACAACCTAACATCCAATCTACGAGGCATACACCCTAACATCCAATCTAAAATAATACATCACAAAACCAAACATACATCAAATCATGCACCACCCTAACATAAAGCTAGAGGTGGTGACTTAATCTAAGGTGTGTGTATTAAGGCTTGTGTGGGATGTCCTAACTAAGCTTTATTATAATTTTCTAAGTATGAAGAGATTTAATTATGAATAGTGGTTTCACTTTAAGTGGTTTAATTAATTTGTATGTTTTACTTAATGTTTTCTTTTGTTTCATTTGATTTACACTTAACAACTAAGTGTTATAAAGAGAGGATCACTCTCTTTTATCCCTATCTTAAGTCATTTTTAAGGCCAATTAATTAAACAATTCTATTTAATAAATGGCTTAATATATGTTTTAATTAGTCCTAGGTTTAGATTCACTTTTAATAAACTCATTCAATAAGAAAGGAATCTCAAGATTAATTGAAATGAACTACCATCACATGACACATGTTTGTTTATTTCTTTCCATCATATATAACATGCATATGGTTAAGTCCTAAACATACCTATACATGCAATTTATATTTTAGCATACTTGAATGATGAATGTAAGCAAATGTATTTAGAATTGATATTTCATTTGGTTGAATTATTTTGTCATATTATTTTGAAGCTCTTTCTAAATTCTTATACAAAAGCATAAGGAAAGAACTTCAAATGATTAATCAATTCAACCACTTGAACAAAGTATGAATGCATGTCTTTTGAAAAAAAAAATGGTGGGAGGGGAAGATTCTCATTCATTAGTTAAATACAAACTCACATGTATAAAAGTTTTAAACAAGTACGTCACCATTGTTCTGCACCAAGGTAGAGAGGTAAGAACCTCCTTAGAGCTACTTAAAGTTGTGCGTCTTTGAGATGTCTAGACTACTATACCCGCTATCCTCAAATACATATAGATGTCTAAACAGCTATAAGAATGGGAATCATGCAAAAGTAGAATTGATTTGATTAAATTATGGTTTTCATCCACTAGTTGTATCACACACACACACACACACACACACACACACACACACACACACACACAATAATATATATATATATATATATATATATATATATATATATATATATATATATATATATATATATATATATAAGAATTTTAAGTAGGTACGATGCTATTATTTCACACCAGGGGAGAGAGGTAGTAACCTCCTTAAGGCTACTTAAAGTCGTGCATCCCTAGGATGTCCAAACTAATATATATATATATATATATATATATATATATATATATATATATATATATATATATATATATATATATGTTGTGAATGTGCAAGCAACTATAGAAATGAAAACTATACAAAAGTTGGATTCAATTTCATTGATTTATTTGTGTGAATGAATTAAAGTTTTATCTAAATTCTAATGTCAAAGATGCATAAGAATGAAATCAAGCAAGTATGTCACCATTGTTCTGCACCAAGGGAGTGAGGTATGAACCTCCTTAGGGCTATTTAAGGTTGTGCGTCCATGGAATGTCCAGACTAATATACCCGCTACATTCTTACGTATGCAAATTAACATATGAATATAAGAAAGAAACTTTACTTCATGCACTAAGTTTATATTCACATGCACTTCCTATATATATATATAACTAAAGTCACAACACATTTGTATTCATTAAGAAGCTTTTAAAAATATGTTTGAGATTTAGTAGTGATAATAGCCACACATATTTTTAATTAAGTTAACATATGCAAATTTGACATAAAGGAAATCATTTTTTAGGTAATTAATTTTTGAAAGGAATGAATGCATGACTACAAGTGGCATACAATATTTTAATATGATTAGAAAGAAGTAAAGAAACACAAACATACAATCTCATTCAATCCAACTAATTTCTAAGAACAATCACATTAAACAAGCCTATTTAAAATAAACTAAAGTTTCTTAAAGCTATTTTTGATTTCATGTTTGATTTAATTTAGAGAAAAGAGGAGATTCAATCATTTGCTTCTCCTAACCCATTTTTATATTGGTTAATTGATTTAGTTTAATGGAAGAGGTAATTAGGTTGATTTTATGGATTAATTAGGTTGCGATATGAGTTAAGTCCATTAATTAACCCTTGCCTATGTTACCTTAAAGTAATTAATTAAATAATTATGAGCCAATATTATATGCATGGAAAATAACTTGTAATGATCCTAAGAAATGAAAGGGTATAATGCAATTAGCTCATAATTAATAATTACTTAGGTTAAGGAACTTAATTAAGTACTTTTATGGCTTCTCCACACATGTAGGTTAGCCATAATTTCCTCAAATAGCTTTAGGCTATTAAACACCTAAAGATCTACCCAAGAAACTTAATTAAATGAGTTCTGGAGTAATTATGATTTTAATTTAATTAATTAAGATATTTAATTAATGAATTAAACTATTAATTAATTCCAAATTAATTAATTTCAAGTCAAGTGAAATGAACTCAGGGAAAAGAATGGGAAAGAGGTCCCACTCTCATTCCCCATGCCCATTCATTGTTCTATAATGATTAACAAGCTTAATTAATTGTTTTCTCACTGTTTAGCATGTAAATTAATCACTTAATTAATTAAGAGAGTAATTAAACTAAGATAACCAATTTTTCTAATTAACCAAACAATAAATCCTAAGAAAATTATGGGAGGTAGAGGTCATCCCATTAATCATCCTCATAAAATTTGAAATTAATTACTTGGTTATTAGGAAGTAATTAAATTAATTAAGTTTTTAGTTAAACTCAAATTAAGCTTTAATTACTATTAAAAATTAATTAGAATTACTTTTAAATTATTCTCCTCTGAAATACCTTTAAAATGAATATTTATTTGTATTTTTATGATTTTTTTATGATTTGTTATGATTTTTCAAAGTTTCAATTGATTTAAGTGATTTTTATGAAACATGTTAATTTATTTTATTAAAATAAATCATTTTAACTTTAAAATTCAATATCTTTCAATACAAAAGCTATTTTTATTTAAATTTTTTATGGTAGGTATATTTTAAATTCAATTTCAATCCCTGAAAATTTTAACTTAATTTAATGTGTATGTTTGGTTTAATTATTGAAATATAATTTTTACTAAAACTCAAATTAAGCTCAAAATATTCAGTCAAATTTGAGAATTTTAGGTTTGTTAGATTTTTCTCGGAAAGATGAATACAACGAGCCCTTATTTGTAATTCTTAGTTAAGTATCTTATTTTCTATAAAATTTTGAAGTTTCAAGTGATTTAAAATAATTTTTAAAATAAAAAGATCTGGATTTTCCCACTTAACCCAACGACGGCAACATGCGACAGGCCGTGCGGCGCCGACGCGTGAGCGGAAAGCGGGTGAATAGAAAGCACCCGGATTTGTGACCATCGACGGACGGATGGTCCAAATTGATCTGGATCCGGCGCGAAAACGCGCAAGGGCAATTTGAGCCGTCGACACATTGATGGTCGATCGATCCGCATGATCACGAGACAAACACAGATCGACGCACGACCGTGCCTCCTCAGTGAATCACAAGATTAGAAGGTTTCGTGCAAGAAAACAAATCGAAAATGAAAATATAAACAAAATTTCATAAATAAGCTCATTTTCATGGAAAACTTATATAAGATAAAAGAAGAGGGATTTCTAAGAAAAAATCTAAAATTGATCAAAATAAGTTAAGGGTTTTCTTGAAAGTTACCTCACCGGGGATGATTTTGGCAGTGATGATCCAAGCATGCTCTTGAGTGGGGGAAGAAGCCTTGAATGAGCCTAGACCTCCCTTCACTTGAACGATGTAGCACGGGTTGGAAATTCACTTGATTTTATTTATTTTTGCTCAAAAATCATGTGGGAATGATTGCTGGTTGATTTGGGAGCTCTAGGCAATGGAAATGAGGGGGATAGGATGAGCTTTGCTGCCTCTATTTTTTGGTTTCAAATGTGGCCAAAAATCCCTTTCATTTTGTAATTTTTGGCTCCAAAATGAGTTTCCTTGGCTAGTGGTGGTTGGGAATGTAAGAGAATCATCTTAGGTAGCTTATTTTGGTTGGCTAAGGCATGGAAGTGGTTGCCATGAAGGACAAATGGGTGTCCTAGAGGAGGTAGAAGTCCTTCATGTCAAGTTTTCCAATGGGAGAGGTGAGGTGAATTCACCACCCCATGATTTATGGCTGCCCCAATCACCTTTTGGGTTAGATGATCAGTATCCTTGATGCCTAGGTGGACCAATGGATGAGTGCCAAGTGGCTAAGGAAGAAAAATGGTCACTTAGGCAAGTGTCTTTTCTCATGGGATGCCCTTGACCTAAGGGCAAAGTGGTCATTTGATATTGGATTTGATTTGAGCATATTTAAAATGAGTCAAAAGTGAGTTGGATGAAATTCCATGTCATTTGGAGTTCATTTAGTTTAATTTGGGTCAATTTTCCCTATTTGGGCCAAATTAGGTCAAGTCGGATTAGGTTGACCAATTGGTCAAATTGAGTCAAACCAAGGGTTGGATCAAGTTCAAATGATCATTTAGAGTATATTGGTTCAATTGGTTTCAATCAATTTAGTTTAATTTGGATTTTAGCCAATTTGATCCTTTAGGTCAATTTAGGCTAAGTTGACCAATTTGACCCAATTCACCAAATTGGCTTGAATCATGGCTTGGTTTGGATTTGGTTGATCATTTGGAATATATTGTAGGCTTTGGTGAAGTTCAATTTGGATTTGATTGGGTTTTAAGTTGATTTGACCCTTAAGGTCAATTTGGGCTAAGTTGAGTTAGGTTAACCAATTGGTCAAATTTGGCTCAATTAAGGCTTTGGTCAAGTTTAATAATCAATTTGGAATGAACTTGAGCTATTGGTTGCAAGGTTTAAGTAGAAATTTGGCTAGTTTGGGCTCATATGGGTTAAAGGGTTGACTTGGTCAACGGGCTCGGTTTACTTAGTTTGACCCAATTCATGACAATTGATTAACCTAGGATGATCAATAATCATGACATAAAGTTTGGATTGGCCTAATTCACTTTGATTTGGATTGAATTTGATTTTGGTTAATGTAGGTTAAATTAGCCATTTTGGGTCAATTTAGTCAATTGGGTTTAATTGACTTGATTTTGAGTTAGGTTTGATTTAGTTGAGTTTACATATGGATTTAAGATTGACATATAAATTCAATTGCAGCTGGTTTTGGTTCAAATGAGTTTTGGCTCATTTGAATATTTCAAGTCAAATGGGCTAGGTTGGGTTTGACTTGAGTTGATTTTGATTTGGCTTGATGATTGTAGATTTAATTTATATTTGGATAGATGATTGAAAGAATGATTGATTCAAGAGAAAATCCACTAGTTTTGATTTGATTTAGATAGGATTTGGCCAAGTTCAAGGAATTGGCTTAAAGGGCTTGAATTGGGTTTTGACTTGATTTTGGATTTGGTTTATGGAATTCAACAATAAGGCTTTGAGGGGGATTTTGATTTTGGATTTGATTATAGGTTCTAATCATTTGGATTGGAATTTGGATTTGGATTTAGTAAATGATTGAGGAATTGACTTGATCTTGGAGAGAGTCAATTGAATTTGGATTGATTGAATTTGATGAAGGCTAAGTCCATAAGATGAAATTAAAGGGCTTAGGAAGGGTTTTGATTTTGGATTTGATTATGGGTTTCAATCATTTGATTTGGAATTTGGATTTAGATTTGGTATTTAAGTTGAATTTGAGGTTTGGTTTGAGAAGAAAAGTATGGATTGAGTTTAAGCTATAGGGTAGACAAGTCTTCCTAAGTCCCTAGGGCACAACCTATTCCAAGAAATTTATTTGTCTAAGTGTCTAAAGCTCTTAGTTATGATCTATTTCACACGTAAACATGGGTTATTATAGTTTCATTTATATATATATATATATATATATATATATCTCTACACCATTTAATAAGATTTCAAGATTAGTTAAATACATCATGAATATTATTTTAACATAAATATTTTTCTTCTGGCAATGCTAATTCTAAATATAAGTTTAAAAATAATGTAACTAAATGTGATCTGATTGATTGTAAAGAGCGAGTATTGTTGCTGTGATCACTAACAACAGAGGTTAAAAATACAAATTTTATAGTGTGCTATTTTTTATAAGCATATCATAGTCTAGTGCTTGGTTTTACGTGAAATGATATTTAGTTATGCTATTATCTTTCCATTGCAATATAAGATGCAAGATCTGAAGCATGTAACACATGTACTTAGGTAACATTTACAATTGGTCATGATCAAAAGAACTTTGATGCAGCTGTGAAAAGGGTAAGTAAGATTATTTTGCATTGTGCTTCATACTATTTTTCAATCCTAAACTTCTTTCTCAACCGAATGGTTCATAGTTATAGATGCTTTATGTTATGACTGGAATTTTGATTCTCATTTGTTCATGGTTTTGGTATTGTTGATTCATTTAAGTTTGTGATGTTAATATGAGATCTTAAGTAGCAAATTTTAATCTATTATGTGATTTTTGAATGCTGTAAATTAGTGTAGAGTTCAAGACTTAGTGTTTTCTTAGGGCCAGCTCTGCAAGTTTTATGAATCATCTTTCTTCAATATATAGTGTTGTATAAGGTGTTACTTTACGTCCCTTTTCCACACAACTTCTAACCATGCCAACTTTGCCCTACTACCATAGATTTCAAGAATTAGTCTTCTTTTAGGCCCAATTCGACGAGCCTTATGAATCATCTTTCTTCATTAATGACTATACACACCTTTTTACACAACTTCTAACAACAACTTTTCCTACTATTTTTATTTCAACTCCCTCCAAAATAAATTTTATTTTCATTCCTAATGAGGATGCTAAGGAGAAGTTATGAAAAGTTGGCATTCATTAAAAGTTTGTTTCACATCAAAAGTTCAACAGAGTTTTAGCAACATCACAATGTCATCCGTATATAAGGGGATGCTTTGGGTATGCTAATGGCCTGCCCAGCACACAATCTTTTAGGTGTAACAGTTGCTACTTTGAGGCACTACATCCAGGTCTTCAACACTTATACACCAACTCATGTGCAGTGAGGTTTTTGAATACCTGTGCGAAGAACAACACATTTCTCTATTATTCTGAGCACCAGTACACACGAGTACTTAATTTTTATAGTTTTTTTCTTGTGAGGCTGAGCCCAATGCACGCAAGTACTTTATTTTGCATTTAGAAGTTATACATTTATGATGCAATCAACAACGATGACAAATATCTATGATGAATTCACGAATTTTAAGAATGATTCTTTTTCTTTTTTTTTCTTTTTTTTAGTTTTAAGAGAGATGGTATTAGATCTCGATTTAAATAAAGAAAGGGAGAGGGAGAGAGGGAGAGAGGTTGATAGGGTGATGTTGTACAAGAAAGAGAAAGAAGTAGCTCCGGTGTGTGGAAGTTGGCCTTAGGGAGTTTGTGTGCAAGGGATAAAAATAGGGTTGAGTTTGGCCTTAGGGTGGTGTCACATGCATGAGATTGGAGTGACAACTAGGTCTTGGCATGAGGGAAATCAAGACCACCACTGGACTTTAGGGGAGATAAAGGATATAATTCAAGGAGAAATGTGGGTTTTTAAGACCTCAATTAGAGAAATGGGAGAGCATCATTGATCGAACCATAACGAGACCATAAAGCTATCGAGATGCATAAAAGGAGATGTGATGTGGAAATGTTGTTACTGGATTCAAGCAGTGAAGGAGAAGATGTCTCGGCATGAATGGGGGAGGCTAGCGAGGGTAAGAGTCCTCAGATTTGGTAGGTTCCTTGTAGAATTGAGAATGAAGTGGGCAACTACGATCATGGGATTGAACCATGATGGGCTTTAATGTGGGTTTCTCGTGTAGAAGAGGCGGGATAGGGCTTTGAACTCAATTTTGGGTAGGAGAGAGAGAGAGAGAGGAAAATAAGAGAGATTGAATATGGAGCTCATGATATGAGAGAAAGTGTTGTTGTCAATGGAGAGAAGAAGAGGAAAAGTATGGAAGAAAAGTCTTGATCCAAAAAAAGAAAATCGAGAGAGTTTAGGTGAGTGTAGAAGCAAAGTAAGATGGTGAAGTGCAGATAGAGGGAACAGGGAGCTGCTGGAGTTTGTTCAAATGGCTTGATGTTGAATGAGATGGGGAGGTCATGGTTTATGCTATATGAGCATGAGAGGGAGTTGGAGGAAGAAGATGGACCTAGATGCTTTTTTTTTTGTGAGGACAGATACAGATTTTGATGGAGGGAGAACATCGATGTGTTGGGAGATCAAATCACAAAAATTGATTCAGTAGATTCAGAACAAAATTTTGAATAAATATGAATAAAACATAAGATCATAGAAGACATTAGATTTAATATAGAAAAACTCGAGAGTGGAAAAAAAACTATAAAGTCATACCACACCAAGAAGCTCATTATAAAGAAAATCTGAGGAGAATAGTATAAATTACACTTCACTCAAATTTTTTATCATTTTAGTCAGAGAATAATGATAAGTTCTATAAAAATTGTAAAAAATTACTTTAAGACAGATTCCCTACTTCATAGAGACTTTGGTGCCTAGGACTTGCACAACTATCATTATGGTTTTTCTGCATGAGTTATAGTGTCATGGCACTAGCTTCTCTATCTTATGAATTAAGTGTCGAGGTTCTAGTACTATGGTACTAGCTTCTTCACCTTTCTAGTGTAAATCCATGGATCCTATCAATATGGTGTTGTCCTCTTAGTGTTGAGGCACTGTATTCTTTATTTCTGAAGCTAAGACCTCCATGTTACAGCCTTGAGATGCTAAGTATGCAAGGTTGAGGTGCTATATAAAAAATAATAAATAAATAAATCGGGTTCAAAGCCCCCAACTCTAACCATGAGGCTCGCTCCCCTTACACCCTAATGAGCTCGCCATCAAACTCGATCGATAAAATTAAAGGCTTTGAGTCAATTGTACACCTTTGATTAATTGACACAATCAATCTCCATAAAATAACACATAATAGGCTCTAGTGCGAGATCTAGTGAGTGATAAAAGAGCGAGAGGGAGATCGAGGAGCTATAGCAAGGGCCAATTCACGTGAATGTAGAATAAGGGAGATCGACAGACCTATTGTGATGGTTTGGCCTTGGGCACGAGAGAGATTGGAGCGAATAGGAGGGCAGTGTAAAATGGATCAATGATGGGGTGGATTTATTTTTAGTATTTGCAATTTATTTTGTCCATTTCTACAAACAGTGGGATTGGGGAGTGGGAACATAGGATTGGGCGTACGACGGGATGAAGAGAGCAAATATATATTCTTCTTTTGCATATATCATTTTTGCTTTCATTTTTATTTTATCTATATGTCATTGTTCTCGTGCATCAATAATTGTAACAATTTTCATTCATGCGAGAACCCTGACAAGTGGATGTAGATTTTAAGCAAATCAAATGTTTTGGAACTAGTTCTTTATTTCATGGTAATCAAATTTTTAAATAATTAAATAAAATAATATTTAATTAATTAAATAATACATAAAATTAATATTTTAAAATAATATGAATAATTAATAAAATTATATCACTAAATTTGTAAGAAAAAAAATGCAAATTGAGGGTGAATTAAGTAGTCATTTGAGAGTAATGAATTAAATTGATTTTTTTTTTAGATGAGTTGATTGCATAAAATACAAATTAAGGGTGGATAAAATATAAAAAAGATAAAAAAAAAAAAGTTTGATGATCTCCCTTGATCGAATCAAGCACAAATGCACATCCTCACCTCAAAATAGATCCACCCCTGATTCTTATTTACATGAAATTGTATCTGTTGATTTCGTCGTGTGCTTGATTCGACTCTACATATGAAACTAAAGTGGAGGTCAATAGTTAGCTCTTAAGGCACCACTTTAGATTAATTTTTTTATAGTTGAGGGATCAATGTGATATTCTAGGTCTAAAGTGACCGTATCAAAATAATCGAGAAACTATTTTAGAGTTTAATCTCAAATAACTTGTGTTTTATTTGTTAGTATAATTTAATTATATAAAGATGATTCGAAATATTTGGCAGAAATACATCATGTGATTTATAGAATTTTGATGAAAATAGTACACATTAATTATGTAAAAGTGGCTCTATTATATGTATACATTTCCAAATGTAAAAAGGTGTTTATATTCAAACAGAATATAAATAATTTTTTACTCCTGTGCTATAAACAATATATTTTTATGTTTTTTAAAAATTATGCTATAATAATTGTTAAATGATCCACTTATGTGCCTAATATTTCAGTATGTCATTATAGCAGTTAATTGCCGCACAAACCTTTTCTTTTCAAGATGTAATTATTATCTTTTTAATTAGAGCTGCAAATGAGCCGAGCCGAGCCCAGGCATGTTCAAGTTTAAGCTCGTTTATCTTTTTGAGCTCGAGCTTGGCTCGATTGCTGAGCTTTTTTTTGTGCTCGAGCTTTTGTTCTTTTGTTCAAGACCGAGCTTGTTATCAACTTGTAAATTAAAGATGTTAGCTCAGTAAAGAAATAAATGACTTAATGCTTGTTTGTAGATATTGAAAATATAAACGATTATTTATGAACACGCTTTAATCTTTTAATCGAAATGGCAGGATGCCTCCTTAATGAATTTATTCGTGAATTTTAAATGATACTGTTCATGAATATAAATGAATTAAATAATAACTCGCTCAAATTTGTTCATTTAGCAATTGAGTTTTTACAAAAATATTGTATTAATTTTTATTAAGACACTTGATATATATTTTCATTATATTGTAATAAGCATTTATGGGATACAAAAGTTGATTATCTTCATTTATTATAATGTGATATATAATTGCTGTGTGGGAACAGGGATGCCGTAAAAGATTCCTATTCCCTCGAAGCCATGTCGGAGATTTTTTTCATATTTTTTCATGAGATCGATATGCCATTAAAGAATGCGCCGAAAATCAAATCAGCAATGATGTGAAAATTTTTTGTTTATTTGCTGAGCTCTTATATTAATTTATATGGCTTTCGTTTATTAGTCAAACCCTCTTATCTTGTAATCTTATCTTCGTGAATAAGTGTATGAACTACAGGATTTAAAAATAAAAAATAAAAAATAAAAAAACCACGGCATTATTGTTGTGGGTCCTCTCCCGTATATTTCTGCAAAATTATTTATTTTATTTATTTATTTTCTCCAAGAAAGTATTTATTTTTTTGTATCTAATGATTTTTGTTTAATGAGGAATGTGCCATCATGGAGTTGGATATTTACTTTAATTAAATCAATTCATTTTAATTATAAATTTAAAAAAATCAAATTGATTACAATAAATTTTACATTAATTAAAATTAAGTCAAATTTTAATTTTGTTGAGTCAATTTTAAATAAATCAAAGTATGATAAATTTAAAATAAATTAAATTATTAATTTAAATAATATAAATAAAAAGATTAAATAATACTGATTGAAAATAATAATTTTGATATGTGAAATAAATAATATCTATATTGATATTTATAGTCTTTATATATCTGTATAATTTAATTAATTTAATATTTAAAATAATATTTTTTTATTTGATCTATAATTTTTTAAAAATTATAATCAAATCATTCAAATAAGATTAATTCAATTTAATTTATAACTTTATTTAAATATCATACACATATATATATATATATATATATATATATATATATATATATATATATATATATATATATATATTTGAGATCAATTTATTTTATATTTCTTATTATATCTTTATATTATTTTTATAAATATGTTTAATGTATTTAGGTATTTTTTTAAATATATATTATCATCAAATATATTTTATTTTCAATGAAAATTAAATAAAATATAAAATATAAATTAAAAGTGTTGTCAAATGGCTTTTTATATGTTAATTTTATTTTATAATTTATTCAGATACCTTAAAAAAAATTAAAGAAAAATATTTCTCATATGATTAGATATTTATTAGGTAAAATGCAAGGAGATAAATTATAGAAAGATTTATATATATACTATATAATTCTTATGTATTTATAAAGTTAGATATTTATTTATTTATTTAATATATTTTCTATTTAAAAATATATTTTATTTTTAAAAAAAAATGATGATGATATTTTTGATATGATACTACAAATCAGAGTGTTATATAAATAAAAATTAAATTTTAAATATTAGATATATAAATATATGAGAATTATGCTGGATGCATATAAATCTCTCGTAAATATAAATTATTTGTAAAGCTTCCGCCACTTCGAGTCTCTTTAGGCTAGCTCTAGCTTTTTGGAAAACTAGTTGTAAAACTACTGTGGATAAATTAACATTTTGAAAAAGTTATGTATTGCAAATATTTTTCTTTTCAAAAATTAAAAAAAACTTTCTCACAACCATACACTTTAACATCTCTGATTCTCAAAACAAAATTTTCACCATAAAACTTTTTAAAAAAATAGCCAAAAAATTGATAGTCAAACGAAATTACTTTGCTTTCTCACTACTTTCAGAAAAAAAAGCAACAAGAAAGCCATCCCAAAGCGAGGAAATATTATGTGCGGAGTCCGGATGTTGCTCTGCATCCAGACACCAATCAGAGTTGGACACGTGTTCGAGATTAAATATTAGTTTTTGACTTTACCACACGATAACGATGAGAGCAGATGCCATTAATGTGATCAGGACCCGACCTGGCCCGCTAAAACAACGGGATTGCACATGCAGATATTGTATTCAGGTATTTTTATTTTTATTTTTGTACATGCTAAATTTAGGTATTTTTATTTTTGTACTGTATTCATTCGTGTAGAGATTGTATTCAGTTCCTTCCTTGGGTAATTAACGCCATCCGACCTTCCTCCGGGTTGTCCACAACATTAAAATTCGAGGTACTATCTCATCTTCTCTATCGAAATGACTCCATGAGTTATTATTTAGTGCATTCTTAAACTTTAGAGATTTTAGAGTTTTCATATTTTTATAGACTATTACTAGCTCACCTAAACCATCGAATAGGACCACATAAGGTTTTATTTTATACTCTTTTCAAGTGTAGAGCATTTAGCTTAGTACATTTAGTACTATAAAAATTGTTTAGGGTTATTTTATGTTTATACACTAATATATTGAGATTTGTGAGATTTATACTATTTTTTATTTGTTCTTGAATGTACACTCTGGAGTGTACACCTTTTTTTAAATTAAAAGTATTTAGGGACTTTCTATATCCTTTCTAAAAGCTATTATAAGTTATTTTGAGTTCTTTCCAGGAGAATTTTAGTAATTTTGGTGCAGTTTTTATGTGTACACTCTATACACTTTGAAGTGTATACCCATTTTTTAATTTTTAAACCACTGTGGGACTTCTTATATCTTTTCTATATGCTATTATAAGCTATTTTAAGTTCTTTCCATGAGGATTTGGGTGATTTTGGAGCAATTTTCATCTCAGACACTCCTGAGTGCATTAATCTTTTTTTTTTTAATTTTAAATTACTAGGGGACTTCCTATATACTTTCTACATGCTATTATAAGGAGTTCTTTCAGGAGAAGTTGGATGATTTTGCAGTTTTCATGTGTATACTTTGTACTACACCAAAATTCACCCCTCGAATTGAAGAGAGTATGACTTGAGTATTAGTGTAATTATCAAAAAGGCAGATGAAATAGTAAATAAGACATTACCTAGAGATTTTGCCCTCATTTTGTAAGGACTTTAGATCTGGTTCCAGGTTTCCCTATAAAGCAAGCACCTATAGTTAATTACCCTCTCAATTTGAGAGAGATCTTGATTAAGGCTATTAGGACTCAATGTAGTAGATATAGCGATGTAGAGTTTAAAATTTGTGATTTAAAATTTATGAATTTGATCATCATTAGCTTAAAGCGGATGGTTGGGGGAATGATGAAGTGCCCGATCTAGATCCCATGGTTCCGTCATTCCGGGCTGTCGCAGTCCCTGATCTACTTAATTAGAGGAGATAGTCGACCCAACCTAAGGCGATCGAACACATGAAGTTATGTCGCCCAAGAAATCCCATAGACATGGTGGTATTTGTCACAGGAGACGGCTTAAGTCTACCTTAGTGAGTATTTTTGCCTCTCGGTGTATCCTATGATTCATAACTCAAAGGGCAGAGCCATTAGGGAGCATAGGAGCTATGGTCATGATCGTAATATAATGGTTCCATTTGGCGGCAACCATCCGATCAGAGAACTCCGTGAACTACATCATGCGATTCTAGCCACCCAATCGGAGGACACGCCCTTAGCATGAGGTTGTTTGAGAGTGAACATAGTAGAATACTTGATTTGACTTTGGCTCCTTTGTGAGCTAGAGTTTTCTTAATTTATCACCTTTAACAAATAGTTGCGAAAGATGGATTGGATTTTAGCTTTAAGTTTTTAGAGACTGAATTTCATTTAAGCATTTTCAGATTGATAATTAATTTGAGTTAATTTGATTTCAAATTAGAATCATATTTTAACGAAAGTATCCCCTATGGTTGAAATCACAATTCAACACAGCCATCAATAGGGTAGTTAATTAATTGAATTGAATATATTTGAAAACTTTAGAGCTTATCAACTCTATTTAGCTACTAATAGAGGATCAGATCTGCTATCACATGGAAAAATTAACTTCTCAGATATTTTAATAAGTTAAAATTCTTATAATAATTAGATTTTTAAGTTTTGTTAACCTGGACCAAGTCCTAGGACCAAATCGGGAATCAACCCATGCGATCCTCAATAAATTTGGGCATTCAAGTGTATTTAAGAATGCCTTAATTAATCTTTGTTCGCATGTGTGAATGCGGGTGTTCTAAAATTGATCTAATATCTTATTAGATCTGATTAATATTTAATTGATTCCAAGTTGATTAGTCTTTGAATATTCAATAATTTGCTTATGACAATTCTCAAATTCATCATCATACTCAATTTCTCTCTGATCCAATTCAAATATTTAAAAGGTGATGAATACACTTCAAACATTTTCCAAGGATTTATTGCTTATGCTTATTCAAGAATAGAATCATCTAAAATCTCTGATGAATTCTTTAATTTTCTTCAATTTATTTGGGTATATTTGAAGAGTGTGTCTTCATTCTAAGAGGCTCTCTTATGCTTTGATTTAATGTCCAATTGAGATTCTTACTTCATTTGATATCAATCCTAATTTTCAATAATTCAATTATATTTATGATTACTTGTTTGTGAATTTAATACTTTGAGTGTTCAATAAGAGTCTCGATTTACATAAACAAACATCAACTCTAATATCCCTAACTCCACATTAGGTTTCATATTTAGTGAATGACTGGACTTCAAGTTTTATTATAATTCCTTTATGAATTTAACATTTACCTCCCCCCCATCTTAGTTAAAACTTATTTAGTTCTCCCACCTTCTTTTTTTTTGGAATTTGAACACATACTCACTTTATTAAGGAGTTAATTTTTTTTAATAAGAATGGGTCAGCCCTCTCCAATCTGGCTAAGAGGGATCTTTCATTTCATTCCACATGTTTGAGAAGTTGTGTTTCCTTGGAGTCTAAGAGGGGAGAAAATCTAATTCCATTTTGAGTAAGTGTTTTATTTCTTTCAAACTTTATTTAAGTATTCCCCATCCATTTTTTTTATTTAATGCTTATCATTGCACTTATTATGCATTTCTTATTTAATTTTAAGTTTAAATGATTTCCATTTTAATTTGCTTAAGTCCAGAATTTCAATCAAAATTTTGACAAAGATTTCAAAGATAGAGTCGATCTAACAATTTTAGGCCTTCCGCCACCGATAAGCATGACTTGCTGGCAACACCTCACCATTTTACATCTGGCCATTCATGAGCATGGCCTTTAAACCTGCAAAGAAACACATAGCATATAATCTATACACATAATATTTCCCCTTTTATAAATTCAAGCTCAAATCTATTCCACATACACCAAAGCCCATTATTCTGAACCATATTACTCAGAAGTGGATTTTGGTTTGAGGGAGATAGAGAGAAAGATGCCAAAAACTAAGAGAAGAACCTCCCGATGACTGTTCCTCCTGGCCACCATGACACAAAGGGAATTGGAAGAAGGTGACTATGCTTGATTAAAGGAGGAAGCGAGGAGGTATACCGAGAGGAATACACCTAATAATGGAGTTGCCTCTCAGCTACCCTCACTTGTAAAAATAAAGGAGGTCGGCTAAGGGTGGATTCGGCAAAGGTGAATGAGTGAATGAGGGAGTTCGACCAAGTGAAATTGAGGGAAAATGGAGAAGGATTTTTAGATAGGAAGAAATGAGGGAAAGGGAGACGTGCTTTTCGACCAAGGGAAAATGAGGGAAGGGGAGAAGTGATTTTCAGCCAAGGGAACATGAGGAAAAGGGGAGAAGTGATTTTCGGCCAAAGGAAAAGGAGGGAAAGGGAGAAGTGATTTTCGACCAAGGGAAAATGAGGGAAGGAGGACTTACATCTTGCTTCGATTTTCTTCCCTTTGCTTCAATTGGAGATGTGGAAAAAAAAAGAAAATCCATCTCAGTTTTGAAGGAGGAGGAAGGAGGAAGGAGGAAGCGGTTTGTGCGATTTGGAGGGGGAGAGCCAACGGGAACGAGTAAAGAGGAGGATCTGCATGAGAGCGGAGCACCCATTCTGTGGCTCGGGTTGGATGAGAGAACGAGGGATATTGAGAGAGGGGAGCTGATCACTTGGGATTGTGCAGGAATGTGAATCGAGCAAAGGGGAGATCGGGAGTGGTAGGCTGATTGAGTGGGATTTAGGGCATAAATGGGTTTAATTGATTTTTATAAGTATTTAATTAATCTTAATTATAAATTTTATACCAAAATCATTTTATAGTTAATATATATCAATCTTAGGTTATTCTGATGTTCTGGACGTAATGAGTAGTCCGTTTCACAATCGGAGGCCGTTTGGTTCAAGTCATCATCGAATCGAGCCAATTTCAGTTCAAAATTGCATGCCGCCGCTTCCAATCGCTTGATATTCATGCAAACTTGTTTGAATTGAGTGTGAATAGTTACACTTGATAGATTTCAACTTTTTGAAACTAACAGCACAATCAATTTTATGAACAGAGGTCATTTGGTTTAAGTCAGTGCCTCCTGACCTCGATATGCGCATTGACATGTTGACAGCTCAATCGTTTGCTCAATTGATCATTAGTTTGTGCAATATTTATATTTTGATCAATTTTAATATTCTGAATGCAATGTCAAAGTTTGTTTGCCAATTAGAGATCATTTCGACTGATTTTGGCAATGTCCAGTGTATTTTAGCCTCGATTAACACTATGTCACTTCCAAATTGATCGTGGATAGTCTCATTTGGCAGTTTTTGGTATTTCAAAACTAACAACATAATTTATTTTATGAACGAAGGTCATTTAGATATCATCGCAGCTTCCTGACTCTGATATGCATGTTGGCATATTGACTGCTTGATCGCTTGTTCGGTTGATCGTTATATTGTGCATTATTTATATTCTAATCAAATTCGATGTTCTAAACATAATGGAAAAGTTTGTTCATCTATCGGAGATCATTTGGGCTAATTTCGGTAATATTTGGTGCCTCTCAGCTTTGATTTATGCTCTAAAGCATCCAAAGTCGATCGAATTCATCTTATAAGCTCGATTAGACTCATGTGGTATATATGAAGGTCAACACACTCTAGAGTGTACATCCATTTTTTTAAATTTTAAACTACTGTGAGACTTTTTATATCCTTTCTATATGCTATTATAAGCTGCTTTGAGTTCTTTCTAGAAGGATTTGGGTGATTTTGGAGCAGTTTCCCATGCGTACACTCTATACACTCTGGAGTATATACCCTTTTTGAAAAATTTTAAATCACTTGGGGGACTTCCTATATCCTTTCTACATGCTATATAAGTTATTTTGAGTTCTTTTCAGGAGGAATTGAGTTTTATTTTTCAGTTTTTCAAGTATATACTCTAGAGTGTACACCCTTTTTTTTAAAATTTTAAACCACTATGGGACTTCCTATATCCTTTCTGCATGCTATTACAAGCTACTTTGAGTTCTTTCCAAGAGGATTTGGGTAATTTTGGAGCAGTTTGCATGTGCACACTCTGTACACTCTAGAGTGTACACCCATTTTTAAAATTTTAAATCACTGTGTGACTTCCTATATCCATTCTACATGCTATTATAAGCTGATTTGAGTTATTTCGAGAAGGATTTGGATAATTTTGGAGCAGTTTCTCATGTGTACACTCTGGAGTGTACACCCTTTTTTTAAAATTTTAAGCCATTGGGGGACTTCCTATATCCTTTCTACATACTATTATAAGCTGCTTTAATTCTTTCTAGGAGGATTTGGGTGATTTTTGCATAGTTTTCCATGGGTACACCCTATACACTCTGGAGCGTACACCCTTTTTTAAAATTTTAAACCACTAGGGGACTTATAGTTATAGATCCTAATGGTATTATATGCTATATGGAATGCCTTTCAACATGACTAGAGTATTTTTTTGTCAGTTTTTCAGAGTGTACACTTTGGAGTGTATAGAGTGTACACTCTGGAGTGTACACCTTTTTTTAATTGAAAGAACTGGAAGACTTCATATATCCTTTCTAAATGCAATTATAAGCTACTTTGAGTTATTTCCAGAAGAATTTAGGTAATTTTGGTATAATTTTCATGTGTACACTCTGTACACTATAGAGTGTACACTTTTTTTTTAAATTTTAAATCATTAGGGGACTTCCTATATCCTTTCTAAATGCTATTATAAGCTATTTTGAGTTCTTTTCATGAGGATTTAGGTGATTTTGGAGTAGTTTCTCATGTGTATACTTTATACACTCTCCAATGTACACCATTTTTTTTAAAATTTTAAACCACTGTCGGACTTCAAATTATCCTTTCTACATCCTATTATAAGTTGTTTTGAGTTCTTTCTAAGGAATTTGGGTGATTTTGGAGCAGTTTCTCAAATCTACACTTTGTACACTCTGGAGTGTACACCCTTCTTTTTAATTTTAAATTATTGGGGGACTTCTTATATCCTTTCTACATACTATTATAAGCTGCTTTGAGTTCTTTCCAGGAAGATTTGAGTAAATGTTTTTTTAGTTTTCCATGTGTGTACTCTGTACACTTTAGAGTGTACACCTTATTTTTTAAAAAATTTAAACCACTATGAGACTTCCAATTATGGATTTAAATAGTATTATAGCTGCTTTGAGTTCTTTCCAGAAGGATTTGGGCTGTTTTGGTGCAGTTTTATAGAGTGTACACTTTTCTTAGAATTGAAAGCACTTAAGGACCTCCTATATCCTTTTTAAATGTTATTATAAGCTGCTTTGAGTTCTTTCCAAGAGGATTTGGGTAATTTTGGTGCCATTTTTCATGTGTACACTTTCGAGTGTACACCTTTTTTAATTTTAAACCACTTGTGGACTTATAATTATGGATCCTAATGGTATTATATGTTGTATGGAATGCCTTTCAATATGATTTGAGTATTTTTTTTGTCAGTTTTCCAGAGTGTCCACTCTATACACTCTAGAGTGTATATCCTTTTTTTAAAAAAAAATTAAAAACACTAGAGAACTTCCTATATCTTTTTGAAATACTATTATAAGCTACTTTTAGTTCTTTTAAGAGGATTTGGGTGATTATGGAGTAGTTTCCCATGAGTACACTCTGTAGTGTACACCCTCTTTTTTAATTTTAAACTATTGTGGACTTCTTATATCATTTCTACATACTATTATAAGCTACTTTGAGTTCTTTTTTTGGTGATTGAGCTTTCATGTGTACACTCTGTAGTGTATACCTTTTTTAATTTTAAATCACTGGGGGACTTACAATTATGGATCTCAATAGTATTTTATGATGTATGGAATGCCTTTCAACATGATTTGTTTATTTTTTTTATCAATTTTTTAGAGTGTACACCCTTTTTTTAAATTGAAGGTACTAGAGGACTTCCTATATCCTTTCTAAATGCTATTATAAGCTATTTTGAGTTCTTTCCAAAAGATTTGGGTGATTTTGGAACACTTTCCCATATGTATACTCTGTACACTCTAGAGTGTACACCTTTTTTAAATTTTAAACCACTGAGGGATTTCCTATATCCTTTCTACATGCTATTATAAGTTACTTTGAGTTCTTTTCAGGAGAATTTGGGTGATTTTGGTATAGTTTCCCATGTGTACACTCTGTGTACATCCATTTTATTTTAATCTACTGGGGGACTTACAATTATGGATATCAATGGTATCATATGATGTATGGAGTGCCTTTCAACAGTAATTGAGATTTTTATTATCAATTTTCTAGAGTGTACACTTTGTACACTTTTGAATGTACACTTTGGAGTGTATACTCTATACACTCTAGAGTGTACACCATTTTATTTAAATTTTAGGGTCTTGGGGGACTTCCAATCTAGTTATAATGTTCTCATTAGTTAACTTTTCATTTGAAGCTTAAAATGTCTGGGAAACGGATAACATTTAGATGTAGGCCATCCACCATTAGAGCATTTCTTGATTATATTTCAGAATGCTTTACTGAGAAAGTAGTTATAATTTTAAGAAGGCTACACTTGCATCAATTCATTAAAATGCCTACCATTCAACAAGATTCAACTGCCATCATTTCACTCATATCCTGTTGGAATATAGAAAAGCAGGCTTTCTACATTGGTGACCACTGCCTTCCTTTCACACTAGATGAAGTTGTTTTAATCATAAGGATGCCAAATAGAGGAGAGAAGGTCATATGGTAGAAATCTCCACTATCGAAGTTCAATTTAATAGATTTTAAGAATAAAATTGAGAAGATGGATTATTTGTTGAGCTCAATATAGTTTGTGTAGTTATACATATAGTTTTTTATTTCAAATCTGGTTCTTTATATATCATAATTATAGAGTGATGTCAGACTTGATCTCCTACGTTGACAATATAGAGAAATTTGCACATTACATTGGCCAAGCCATATTGAGCTTCTTGGTTTCACAATTTAATGTGATTACATCAAAAATCTTGATGTAGAAGGCACTTGGGTACATGAGTAGCTTGGTCACTCTTTTGATGGTATGTGTTACATCTTTAGATTTATATTGTGTTATGCATTGAAGCTAACTTATGTAACTCTTTACTATAGATTTGGGTTGTCGAGCACACAAGAATCCTAAGCCCCATAGTTCCTTTTGCAAAGCCTCATATGTTATGGTGGCCAAAAATAAAATTTGCAGAGGAATCCGTTAATGGTTTATAAAGACACCAGGTAATGCTAATTAGACTTGTTTAATTTACATCAAAATTGATTTATTCCTATTCAAAATTATCAAACTTTCTTATTGGTGTAACATAGGTCTTCTAATCATTTGAAGACATAATAGAAGAGAATACTTGGCTCCTTGAAATAGTGCCCTCTATCCCACAACCAACTCACAATGATCCCTAGGAGTTCCATTCCAAGTTTAAGGAGTGAAGCCCCAAGTGAATCTCCCTACATCTCTTCTCGATATTCTCCTTCTTCATGTGGATCTAGCCTGCCATCTGTTACTACCCCTCTTGAGAGCGTTGAGAAGAAGAAGATACTTTCATCAATCAAGACCCTAGGGATAGACTATCATTTTTTTGAAGCAACAATAACTGAGAGAGTAGATGATATTACTGTGCGGCTTGCTGTTATTGAGCAAGGGTTGGTGAACAAGAGAGTCCAAGCATGGGAGAAGCTCTTGAGAAGGCTAGCACAAGGCGGCTTTGAGGCCATACATCTAGAGGAGCCATTGAAACTACCTTAGCAAAGATGAGCAGTTGATTTTATATGAAGGCCCCACATCAAAAAGATACTCCTCAGCCTTCAATGGGTAGCATAGCATGCGGTGTGAAGGCGATAGGTTAGAAAAATGAAAATGATCTCATCCCCATTCATACGTGTATAGGAAGATGCTCAGCACAACAAATCTTGGTGTTGTTGCCACACTGGATGTAGAGAGAGTAGAGGAGGTATTTCTTGTCCATTATCCACTTTAATCTAATAAAGTTGATTTTAGTGATTTTTTATGTAGGTGAAGGAAGAATAATTTTCTACAATAGAGGAACAACCTACAACTGCTATAATAGTGATTGAGGAACATCAGAATAGCATATTCTTCATTTTAGAAGCTTCTACTTTAGTTCATATTGAATTTAACTCCTAAAAGATGTGATTTCTTGCAGCCAACTGAGGACTAGAAGACCATATACTTCTCATTAAGAGATGTTCTACCCAAGCCATTGTTGGAGTTTATTGACACATCTTGTGCCTGATTTAAGGACAAGTATGACATTACTTAGTCAATTTAATTCAGTTTCCATAAAATCGCCCTTTAATTTAGATTGCTCTCATGTAGACATGATAACATTTTCTCGGCCAAAAATATCATTATTGCCATAGGCCAAATTGATGAGTTATTAACAGATCAGTATTTGTCAAATGCACATGTTGATTTCTTTGCCTATTTGCTGGTCGAGAAGAATAAGATCTATCTTAGTTATAAGATTATTAACCTCGGCTAGCCTTCCAAAAAAGCCGCAAACCGTTCCCTCCCATTTCTCTCAACCGTTCATGCCCGATCTTCCCTCAAATGAACAAAACCACTCCCGCTCATTCATCCTCCAAAAATCGAAACTCCTCTCAACAGAAGCTCCCTCCTCTTTCAACTCCCTCATTCTGGCAGCAGGACACAAGCATATCCTCCCCCTCCCTCATCTCTCTCTCTCTCTCTCTCTCTCTCTCTCTCTCTCTCTCTCTTTCTCTTTGAGTTTCACAGGAACAATATATATATATATATATTCTTTTTTAACTCCATGCCAATTCCTCTCTCTCTCTCTCTCTCTCAGGTTTTACAGAATAAGAAAAAAAACTTTTTTTCTTTCTTTCCTTCTAGCTACCCGACATCTTTCCTTTCTCTCTCTCTCCCCCTCTCTCTATATCTTTGTATGGTTTACAGAAAACATGTAAAAAAGAAGAAAAAAAAGAAAAAAAGCAAAAAAAAAAGAAAAAGAAAGAAGAAAAGAAAAGAAGAAAGAGAATAAAAGAGAAAATAGTGAAATATATTGCGTCATTGTATTGCCGATAAAATAAAAATAAAAAAAATCAAATATTTGAATGTGTGAAAATTATATGCATATACATGTGTTTTTTATGCAGGTTTGAAGACCTCATCACGCTTATTAGGGTGTGACAAGATGAAAATCAGTCAAAGTGTTTCAAAACACTGACCGTTAAGCTCATCAGGTCGTAAAGGGTAGGCCCAAAAAACCGTTAGATGTTGCTCCCCTATGTCAAAATGCTGTCAAATTTGGATTGAATTTTAGACTTATAAAAAAAAGGGGGAGGAGGTTTGAAAGTGTATAAATTGCATATATATATTTACTTTTATGCAGGTGATTGAAGACCTCGTTATGCTCATTAGGGCATAATGAGATTGAAATTCGGCCGAGATGCTTCAAAACATCAACTGTCACGCTCATTAGGGCATGACGGGTAGGCCAAAACTTTTGGTAGCCCCACATGGGGATGCCAAAATCTTTAGAAATATTACCAAATTTCATCAAAATTTTGGGACTTAATAAAAAAGATAATGATTTAACATTAAATTAAATATAAAATATAAAATGCTAAATAAATGAATTTGAAATTAAATTTAAATGAACTAAATAAATATTAATATCATATAAAAATGTACTAAATGAAAGTGAATTTAGTCTCTTAGTTTACCACCAAAATGAATGCTGAGCTTATTACTTTATATGTTAAAACAAAATGCTTAAGTCAAGCATAAGTGAAATTTGAATGAATACTCCACTCATAATAGATTGATAATACATTTAAACCCAAATTTGAATAAAAATGGAACTTGAAATAAAGTAAAAGATAGGGTAAAATTGGGTTTGATAACTTAAATACAAGAAAGAATATAACTTGAATATTTGCATTGAGCTTGATCATGGTTTATTCAATAAATGCTAGAATCACAATATATTATTCTAAGTGAAAAAAAAAAAATAATAAATAATTTCAATCGAACATGATCAAGCTTGGAGAATGAAGGTGAAACTTGATAACCTATTAACATGCTGGTTAGTTGGCCAAGAAGAGTTAATTGAACATTTTGGCTTATGTTATATCATGTATGAAAATGATGGAAGGAGAATAAGCCAAATGCAATGCGAATTCATGTCATACTTATAGGAAGGTTGAATGAAGCTAGAAGAGTAATTTTCAAATGAGGTAGAGCCCAAATCAAACTCTAGAGTGGGATTTACAAAGAGTATGCCTTCTTACATTGCAATATCTATTTTAAAATGAATTGAGGAAGGCACGAAATGGACACAGAATTAAAGCAAATAGGATTTGTTGAGTGCTATTTTCAAATTAAAGCGAAAATCAAATAAAATTCATAAGAGGTTTTTACTATAACTAAATAGCCTATTCGTAAGCATAATTGAAACTTCTTATTGAATAATCGACTTGTATTCAAAAGAAGCTTGAATTCAACTAAGTTCACTTAAAGGAAGTATAGCATGATGAGAATATTAAATTTGAATGTTGAATTTGCAAAGATCTAACAGGTCTTTAATGAGCATAAGCCAATTATTGAAGTTTAGAAGTTCTATGAATAAATAAAATACAAGTAAAGATACAACATTTTAAGTGCAAATATAAATATAATTCTGCGATATAATACGCCACCAGATCTATAATTCTTCATACAAGTAGACAGAAGATGATGCTAAATTAAATTCTCCTTGAATTATGAAGTTTCTTTCAATCCAAAAATTAAAGAATTTCATTCTATTTATGATTTTCAAAATCAATAATTTCATTAATTAGATGAAATTATCTAAGCTATAGATACCTGCATGTGCTCAGACATGGAGATTTAAAGTACAAATTTTAATGTTTAAAAATGTTGCGCAAGCTAAGTTGAGATTAAATAAATATGAAATTAACCTCATAATTTAGAAATAAAATTACCTAAATTACTAAATATCCATATAGGCCCAGACACAGTGCTGAATGCTTAAATTTAGTGTATGAGGATGCTGCATGGGTTGCTTCCCGATTTGGTCTTAGGACCAGGTTCGGGTTTACAAAACCTAAAAATCTAATTATTATAAGAATTTTAACTTATTAAAATATTTGATAAGCTAATTTTGTCATATGATAATAGATCTGATCCTCAATTATTAAACTAATAGAGTTAGCTGAATCTAAAATAGTAAATTAAATGATCAAATAATTCTTAAACCCCGATGATGGCTATGTTGAATGGTGATTTCAACCAAAGGGGATACTTCCATCAAAATGTGATTCTGATTTGAAATCAAATTAACTCAAATTAAATATCAATCTAAATACAAAATCTAACATATCATTAAGTGTTAAATGCTTAAATAAAATTTAATCTAAAACTTAAAGCTAAAAATTCAACCCGACCTTCCACAATTGTTTATCGGAGGTGATAAATTAAGAAAACTCTAGCTCACAAAGGAGTCAATGTCAAATCAAGTGTTCTACTATGTTCACTCTTAATCAATCTCATGCCAAAGACACATGACCATGTCATCTAATTGTTTTGGCCGCCAGACTCACATATGATGCGCATAATTAGAATCCTCGATCGATGGTGCCAAATGACACCATTATATTACAATCATGATTGTAGCCCATATAGTCCCCAATGGCTCTGCCCTTTGAGTTGTGAATTATAGGTACACTTGATAGGGCAAAAAGCCCTTTGTCAGCTAAGATAGAATTAAGCCTATCTCCTTAGATAAACACCACCCTAAGTCTACAAGGATTTCTTGGATGACGTAACCCATGTGTTGTTATTGCGGATCCTTCAATCGTGCTGAGTCAATTACCTCCCACTAAGTAGACTAGGGACCATGACAACCCAAGATGACAGAATCATGAGATCTAGATCAGACACATCATCATTCCCCCAACCATCCGCTTTAAGTTAAAATGATGAATTTCATAAATTTTAAGTTCTAAAACTCCACATGCTGCTACTATATGCTACGCATCCAGTGATCTAATGACTAGCCTTAACCAAAAGTTCTATCTCAGCATTAGGAGGGGTAATTAACTATAGATGCTTGTGCCTATAGGAAACCTGAAACTAGATCTAAAGTCCTCACAAAATGAGTATGAAATCTCTAGGTAGTGTCTTATGTACTATCTCATTTACCTTTTGAAAATTTTACCAACACTAAAATCATACTCTTCAATGTTAGAGGTCGATGATAAATTTTTGGAGTCCACAAATGTCTTCCAAAATTTTGTTGGTTATAAGCTAGTTAATTTAACTTTTCTTTGAATTCTTGCAAAGTTATGCCAAATATGACTTGTCAAAGGAAAGTAAATTATTCATTCAGCATATTAATACAGACAGTGTTTCAAGGGCTAATTTAATCTTAATTCAAATCATCAATAATCAGCATTGGACACTACTAATGGGGCATATTAAGAAAGGGATATGATTCTTTTACAACTGACTACCGAACCCAACCCATAAGGTTATTCTTACTGATATTGTAAGAATACTTGTCATATTTAGTTTTTCTTAAATGCATAATTTGTTACTAACTTATTGTAGTGCCTATGTAGATTAAACTACTTGTCAAAGATGCTGGTGAGGCTTTTGAGAGCAACCCTGAGGAATGGCCAATCAAAGTGATCATAGGTATACCAGTCCAAGAGAATAGTGTTGACTGGCATGTTTTTGTGCAAATATATGAGGCAGTCATTAGCAAACCTCTAGTGGACTAGGTTGAGCACCAGATTGGCCAAAGAATATGAATTTCTTTAGCAGAGTTTGCTTATGCTATTTTCTATTTAAATATCAAATAACTGAGTTATAGAATATTGAATGTTTGAGGGTTGATATACATATGAAGTGTTTAGTAACAAATTTCTCTGTAGATAACCTCTTTATTTATCTATCTTGTACATAACTTCATAGATGTTCATGTGTTGTATGGAGTGCCTTTCAATAATATTGGAGTGTACACCTTGTACACTCTTATTTTTTTAAATTTAAATCACTGTGAGACTTCCAATTATGGATATAAATAGTATTATAACTGCTTTGAGTTTTTAAAAGGGAATTTGAGTAATTTTTGGTGCATTTTCCATGTGTGCACCTTGTTTTTTAAATCTAACCTGCTGCGAGACTTCCAATTATGGATCTAAATAGTAATATAAGCTATTTTGAGTTTGTTTAGAAGGAATTTGAGTAATTTTCTTTAATTTTTCAGAGTGTACACTCTAGGGTTATACTCTGTACACTCTAGGGTGTAAACTCTGAGGTGTACACCTTATTTTTTAAATTTAAATCATTGTGGGACTTCCAATTATGGATATAAATTATATTATGGCTACTTTGACTTTTTTTAAAGAGAATATGAGAAATTTTGGTGCAGTTTTTCATGTGTATACCTTATTTTTTAAATCTACACCACTATAAGACTTCCAATTATGGATCTAAATAGTAATATAAGCTATTTTGAGTTTATTTAGAAAAAAATTGATTATTTTTCTTCAATTTTCTAGAGTGTACACTCTATACACTCTAGAGCATACACCTTTATTTTTAAATTTCAACCACTATGGAACTTCCAATTATAGATCTAAATGCTATTATAAGTTGTTCTAATTTTTTTTAAAGGGAACTTAGTGATTCATAGTGTAGTTTTTAGAGTGTACACTCTAGACACTCTGGAGTGTACATTTTGTACACCTTTATTTTTAAATTTCAACCACTGTGGAACTTCCAGTTATCCTTTCTAAATGCTTTTATAAGCTATTTTGATTTTTTTAAAAGGGAACTTTGTGTTTTTTTGCAGTTTTTTAGAGTGTACACTTTGTACACTCTGGAGTGTACACTCTATACACTCTGGAGTGTACACCTAATTTTTAAAATTTTAAAAACTATGGGACTTCCAATTATGGATCTAAATAACATTATAAGCTATTTTGAGTTTATTAAAAGGGAATTTCAATAATTTTTGTGACAGTTTTCTAGGGTGTACACTCAGGTGTACACTCTGTATGTTATGGATGTACACTCTATACACTATGAAGTGTACACATTTTTTTTAATTTCAACCATTGTGGAACTTCTAATTATGGATCTAAATGTTATTATAAAGCTTTAAGTTTTTTTAAAGGGAATTTGAGTAATTTTTGGTGTAGTTTGCCAGAGTGGAGTGTACGGCATGTACAAAGTGGAGTGTATGGCATGTACACTCTGGAGTGTACATGTACACTCTGAGTGTACGTCTTTCCAATGGGAATTTAAATAATTTTTTTTTCAATTTTTCATAGTGTACAATTTGTATATTTTGAGGTGTACAATCTGTACATTCTAGAGTGTACACCCTTTTATTTTACAATTAAATTAATTAGGGACTTTTAATTATAGTTCTAAATAATATTATAAGCTATTTGGAGTTATTTCCAATGGGATTTAACTAATTTTTTTATCTATTTTCTAGAGTGTATAGCATGTACACTCTGGAGTGTACACCCTTTTAATTTACAATTAGATCAATAAGTAGCATAAATCAAAGTACAAAAGTTGAGCTTCAAATTACGACATAGTAATAATAGATTAAAATACTTTCAATCAAACTGAACTGAAAAAAGCAGACGTGTATGTGAACATATAAAAATTGAGCTTGAATTAAACATAAAAACTTGTACTTAAAAGAAATTTGTCTCTATATTTCACGCATTATGTCTCTATAATGATATCCATCATCAACTTAGTATATCCTTCTACCGACTGACTTACTATTGAGTTGGAGTGAAATTCCTGATATATAAGAACATCATATAAGTTCTTGATATCTAACAGTACAAATAAAGTATTACACTTGCATACCTCTCAAAAGCACTTTGGCATTATAGAAAGAGATGTTGCAATGGGTGACTCTTTATGTTCTCCAGCTATTGCAACTTGTTCATTCTTCTCTGTAACATTAAAAATAGAATGGGTTAAATTTTGAAAGTAATATTTGAAGAGTATAATTTTAAAAACAGGTAGAAAAACACTCTTGGTTTTCTTATTTCTCTCTCAATATCTTTTCAATCTTGCATTGGAAACACTCTTTGGCCTCATCTTAGTTGGGTCCTTTAGTAAGTCAGGAGTACATATTAAATCTCTTATAGTAGACTTCTTTTTCTTCTTTGTTTTGTCAGTTGGAGGTGAATTTTCATATAATATAGAATCAACATTATCAAATAATTTCTTTAAAGAATCCAACATATACTACTTAGCTTCCTTATTTTCTTGTGCTCTGGTGCTTATTTGATATGAATATCTACTATTGTGGTTTTGAAAAATATTGCCAATAAGGTTTCCATCATTACCTTATAAATCTTTCAAGTCTTTGTAAGCACTGTCAAAGTAATATCCTTCTTTGCTTTGGATGACCATCACATGAGAAGATACTTTTTCAGAATCCGCACAATATCTTCCTAACTCAAAACTCTAATGTAGTGGGCATAAAGTAATCCCATCATTTCATATTTTTTGCAACTATAAGTTATATTCAGACATGTCTTGTCCAAATAAACAGTTCATGTATTGGAAATGCTCTTATTCTTTAAGTTTCTTATCAAGTACTCCATGGGATTATCATCCGAGATATTTGTTGCTAATCCACCCACTCATGAAAAAAATCTTCTTAAAAAAATGTGTAAAGCTTTCTTGTGTAAAACATAACAGCTTACTTCAGTATAGGACTAGTTCTAACAACTAGAACAATTACTGACTAGCTACACTTAAAATATTCATCATATTCATTCTATCGTCATAGGTCCATAACTTTCTCCAATCCCAAAAAAAATAATTGGTGATAGAGCTTGTTGGTTTAGAGATTTCATGACATACATTATTCATGGACTCATTACATTGTATTGATAAAATACCCATGTAGAATGAATCTTTACTGAATGTGGTGGACCAATTACTTATAATTCTATATAGCTCAGCTAGACAAACATAATCATGCAAATTGCCTTCTTTTAGCATGTTAGAGCAAATCTTTTCAAACTCTTCTTAAATCACATTTACTCATGCATGTATAAAGAGACTTTGTATAGTCTTATTACTGCTAAACCAATGTACCTTTGAAGGAGCTTTCTTGGAAATATGCCATTAGCATAATTTATGATGAGTATGTGGTAATGCAATTTTGATGACTCTCACCATTGCTTGATTTTGATCAGTGAATATTATTATAGGATGCCTCTCATTCATTAATCGGAGAAATATTTTGAATAGCCATATGAATGACTCAATTGTCTCTTCAGATAGAAAGGCTATTCCAAATATAATATTTTGCTAATGATGATTGACTCCAACAAAAGGTGCACATACAAGATTATATTTATCGAGTCGATAACTTGTATCAAAAATTATGACATCCTTAAAATATTCATAGTCTATCCTTGACATGTCATCATTCTAAAAAAAATAACCAAGCTATCTGACTCATCATCTTGGACATCCCATGCAAATATTATGTCTTCCGCTTTCCTTTCTTTAGACAATTGTATTAATGCATTAGTATCACTATTCACAATCCTTGAAATCTTCTTTCTTTTTGAATATAATTAAAAGCATATCTTTTTGTAAAGCTAACATTCTCCATGCCGCCAACTTTCTCATTAAGATAGTTGAATGCATCAGTTATTTTAATTTTAGCCTCTGTCATTTACTTTAACACAATTGTCTTCTCTTCATTGATGACTCTATAAGATCTTAGAAGATGTTTGTCACCCTGCTTTGCTAATGAATGATTATGACTTTCTATAAATTTTTTAACCTTCCAATTCCCATCTAAATCAATAAAAATCTAATCATGGTAGGATAACCAATCATAGTATCTATTTTTTGAAATTTAACTAAGCAGTTTAAATTAAGACCTTTTTTTAAACCTACTTTTGCACATAAAAAATCATTTGATTTTAAATTCCTCGAGTTCAGCCAATAACTAGCATGATCCTTTTGAACATTGAATCTAGTTTGTTGTGCATAATCACAATAGAGTTCATATGTCTCTTTCTCATTGCGAATAATAGTGCCAAGAAGTTTGCCTATAATTGATTCATGGACATAACAACTTTATCATTACGCTGATGATTTGCCTCATTCACCTACATAGACACACATACGTATTATAAAAGTCTACATAACATCTATAACTATGGACACAAAACATCTTATAATACCATTTTTATCCATTATTGGAAGTCCCTCATTGCTTTAAAAATTTTAAAAAAAAGTGTACACTCTAGAGTGTACACCTCAAAAATAAATAGAAAACAGCCTAATTTCTCATGGAAAGAATTAAAAAATAGCTTATAATAGCATTTAAATCCATAATTGGAAGTCCTTCAGTGCTTTAAATTTTAAAAATAAAATGTACACTCTGAAAACTATACCAAAATAGCCCAAATCCTCCTAGAAAGAACTCAAAAGAACTTAAAATAGCTTTTAGATCCATAATTGGAAGTCCCCCAGTCCTACAAATTTAAAAAATATGGTGTACACCCTAGAGTGTACACTCTGTAAAACTGCATCAAAATAACCCAAATCTTCCTGGAAAGAACTCAAAGCAGTTATACTACTATTTATATCCATAATTGGAAGTCCCATAGTTGTTTAAATTTTTTTTAAAAAAAGGTGTACATTGTAGAGTGTATAGAGTGTACACATGAAAAATTGAAAACAATAATCAAATCCTCTTGGAAAGAACTTAAAATAGCTTATAATATCATGTAGAAAGGATATAGGAAGTCCCCTTAGTATAAAATTAAAAAAAGAGTGTACACTCCAGAGTCTACCCATGAAACTGCTCCAAAATCATCCTAAATCCTCTTGAAAAGAACTCAAAGTAGCTTATAATAGCATATATAAAGGATATATGAAGTCTCATAGTAGTTTAAAATAAAAAAATGAGTGTAAACTCAATAGTGTATAGAGTGTACACATGAAAAGCTACTCTAAAATCACTCAAATTCTCTTGGAAAGAACTCAAAGAAGCTATAATATTATTTAGATCCATAATTAAAAGCCACATAATGGTTTAAAATTAAAAAAAGGGTGTACACTGCAAAGTGTAAATATGAAAAACTGAAAAAAATTCAAATCCTCCTGGAAAGAACTCAAAGCAACTTATAATAGCATGTAGAAAGAATATAGGAAGTCCTCAAGTACTTTAAAATTTTTTTTTAAAAAATGTGTACCCAGTAGAGTGTACACATGAAACTACTCTAAAATTACCTAAACCCTCATGGAAAGAACTCAAAACTTACAATAACATGTAGAAAGATATAGAAAGTCCCATAATAATTTAAAATTAAAAAAATGGGTGTACACTCAAAATTATACAAATGTATACATGAAAATCACTCCAAAATCACCCAATTTCTCTTGGAAAGAACTCAAATATCTTATAATAGTATTTAGATCCATAATTGGAAGTCTCATAGTGATTTAAATTTAGAAAATAAGGTGTACACTCTAGAGTGTATAGAGTGTATAAAGTATACACTCTGAAAAATTACACCAAAACTCAAATCCTCTTGAAAAAAAATTCAAAGCAACTTATAATACCATTTAGAAAGGATATTGGAAGTCCATAATATTTTAAACTTTAAAAAAAAGAGTGTACACGCTATAAAACTATATCAAAACAGCCCAGATCCTCCTTGAAAGAACTTAAAGCAACTATAATACTACTTAGATCCATAATTGAAAGTCCCATAGTGATTTAAATTTTTAAAAAATAAGGTATACACTCCAGAGTATATAGGATGTATACATAAAAAATTGAAAAAAAAAAAAACTCAAAATCCTAAAAATAACTCAAAATAGTGTAGGAAATATTTATTTCAAAATAAATTCAAAGATTAATAAATATTTTAATAAATATATATATATATATATATATATAAAGTGTAGAAAATTTATTGATATATTTATATTTATGATATCATCTATTAAATTAGTTATCATATGAATTTTACCATTTTACAATTTCGTTCTTTATTTTCACAGTTTTTTTTTCCATTAAATGAGAAATTTTTATCTCTTTTTTTCAATTCATTTGGAAAAAAAATTAAATATGAATGTCTTAAATTTATTTATATATCATTTTTAAATTTCTCTTGCTCAAATCTGACGTCCAGTCACACTCGAAAATGGTATTTTTTTGGATGGGTATTCATCCAACATCCCATCATTTATGGGTAGATATCGTTACTAATTTCGGATCATTATCACATATTGATTTACTTGATTTTTCTAAGATATTTTCTAGAGAAAAATTGAACTCGATTTGAAAGATTTTTGAGTGTGCTTGCCCACAGCTAAGAGAAGATGATAAAAAAATAAACGCCGAAAATGGTATTCAAACACTTCCGTTGTTTTAACGGACCGGATCGGATCACGATCATGTTGATGGCAGCAGATCGGATCGTTATCACATGATAAAATTAAAACTAATATTTTAATCTCGCACGTTTGTCTAAATTGATTGATGTACTCCACACATAATATTTTCTCCAAAAAGCACCCTTCGTCTCTTCAAATGTTCTGCAGTGTTGAGCCTAGGGACGATAGAAGATGATGAATTCCCCATTTCCGCTTTCTTTTCTCCTCATTTACTTCCTCTCTTCTTTCCTCTTCTTCTTTGTTCCAGCGGACGGCACAGGCACCATTGTCTTCAACACTTATGGCCGCAGCCTTTACGCCTTCGATATCTTCGCCATCCCGATACCGCCGTCATCCTCCCAAGCAGAGCTCCAGCTCACTGATGGCGTCTCCGTCAACTACAACGGCTTCTTTCCCTCCGCCCCTTCTTTCCTTCTTTCGCTCCTCAATCCTTCCTCTTCTTCCTCCCACGCAAATCACGTCGACGCCCTCATCTATGTCACCGAGCGCCGCGGCTACTCCACCATCTATCTCGACGTCTTCTCTTCCTCATCCTCTCCATCCAATCGACGGGAAACTTTAGAAATTCCCACACGCCTCCATTTCCCGCTACTTTCCTCGCTCGATGGCGGGCCCTCTGTCTCCTTCAAGGACCGCCCTTCCGTCTCGGGCGATCGCCTCATCTTCGTCTCCACCCATGAGCCTTCTCAATCCCCGAGGCAGAGCTGGGCTGCGGTGTATTCCACCCACCTTCTCACCAGCGCCACCACCCGCCTCACCCCCGATGGTATCGCCGATTTCAGTCCCGCCGTCTCTCCCTCGGCAAGTGGACGGCGGTCGCCTCATCCGGCGACCGCGGATGGTTGGGTGAGGTCAAGGAACTCAACACCGACATCTACTTGTTCAAGACCACCGATGGATTGGCACGGACTTTGGTGATCACGCATGGCGCATGGCCTTGTTGGGCCGACGAATCAACCATCTACTTCCATCGTCAGAGCTCAGATGGATGGTGGAGTATTTACAGAGCAGCTATTACCACTCAAGGAGACGCCCCTGTTCTGGTCTCGATTGACAGGATAACACCCCCTGGTTTCCACGCCTTCACTCCGGCGGTTAGCCCCGCTGCTCCGGAGCTTATAGCCATGGCGACGAGAAGAGCCAGCTCCCAGTTCCGGCACATTGAGCTCATTGATCTCAGAGATGGGAGGAGTGCTTATATTGAGGTTACTAGGCTCACCACTCCATACGCTCATCATTTTAACCCTTCTTCTCTCCTGATGCCGGCAGGATTGGATACCATAGATGCCGCGGCAACCGGAACAGCGGCAACCCTCCCATGCTTCTGGAGAACATCAAGAGCATATCGCCGGAGAGATTCTCACTATTGAGAATTGACGGGGCTTTTCCTTCATTCTCACCCGATGGCCAACGAATTGCTTATGCGAAACTTCCTGGCGTGTATGTAGTTAATTCTGATGGCTCAAACCAATAGAGATTTTCAGTGGCAATTGCTTTTGGCACTGCTTGGGATTGGAAGAGAAAAGGGGTCATCTACACCAGCCATGGTCCTCATTTCGCTCAAGAAAGCACTGAAGTTGATATCATTTCTATCGCACTGAGTGAAGATGATGACGAATCCGAGCCTCCTCTTATCAAGAAACTAACTTCAGGAGGGAAGAACAATGCCTTCCCATCTCCATCACCCGATGGCAAGTGGGTGGTGTTTCGGTCCGGTCGATCAGGTCACAAGAATCTGTATGTAATGGATGCTGTGGAAGGAGAAAGTGCAGGAATCTATCGGCTCACAGAAGGGCCTTGGAGTGACACCATGTGCAATTGGTCTCCTGATGGAGAATGGATTGCCTTTGCTTCTGATAGAGATAACCCTGGAAATGGGAGCTTCTCCATCTACATGGTACACCCAAATGGAACTGGATTGAGGAAAGTGGTGCATAGCGGGAACGGAGGAAGGACAAACCATCCTTGGTTCAGCCCGGACTCTGCGAGTTTGGTGTTCACATCAGACTACGCCGGGGTCTCAGCAGAGCCCATCTCGAATCCTCACCAATTCCAACCTTACGGAGAAATTTTCACGGTAAAGATCGACGGAACTGAGAAAAGGCGACTCACGCACGACTCCTATGAGGATGGCACTCCAACCTGGACTTCTTTCTTCTTGAAGCCGTCTGATGTTGCAGAATCTTTGCAGGGTGTGGCTTTTTGCCGCTTTGATGACTGTCACTGGCTCAGCTTGCAGAACCAAATCCATGGCGTCCTGAATGGAACCATTTGTTAAGTTATTTGACGTATATTGTACTATAATTGCCAAGAAGCTTGAAGAAGTGCCCGCCGGGTATCAGTTATCAATCATGCAACGTTAAGGGGCTGTCGGATGTTTGGTACCAGGATTTAGCTATGTTTTAGGAAATCATGTAAACGGTTCAAATGGACAAAAATAAAACTTATGGAATGTTAAATCCTGAATTTACTTAATCCGGTCCGTTCATTGAACTACCATTAACGAGATTTTGGTGTGGGCAGGAATGCCAGGCTAGAGATTTGTCCTGAGCTCCATCGTCTCCTATTTCTTGCATGTCGTACGAACATCACAGCTGATAAGAGCATCATTATTCTGTTATTGGCTGGAGCAGTCGTCTTCTCAGTTGGTGTTTTTTTTCACTCGTATGGATGAATCATCGGGCTGCACTACCACTGGTTCCTCTTCTCTTCCAATCACATCTTTGCAAATGAGTGATACTGTCATTCCCCCACAATTAAAATTTCTGATGTCCAATATCAAAATTATAATCAACCTTCAGCTAACTACTGATAATCATCATGTTTGGATATCTTAAATACTAAACTCTTTAAGACCAATGGTTTTGATGGCTTTTTTGATGGTTCCACCACTAAACCCGCCAAACAAATTGTTAATGATGATGATTTGATAACCCCAAATTCACTCTTTTAACACTTGGATGATTATAGATCAAAATTTGGCAGCTGCTTTATACTCAACCATCTCATCATTTCTACTACCGTATGTTCTTAATCTTGATTCATGTATGGAAATCTGAACAACAATTGAACACCGCCTGCAATCTATCAATCAATCTCGAATTATTCAGCTGAAGAATGAATTGCATCACATCACAATGAAAGATAAATCCATGATGCAGTATCTTTCTAAAGCTAAAACTAAAGTTGATGCTATTGCTGCTATCGGCTCTCCCCTTGATTCAGAGGACATTATTTTATATACTCTTAATGGACTACCGGCAACATATCATTCCTTTCAAACGTTCATTCGAACTAATTTACAACCTTTCAGTTTAGATGATTTCTATTCCCTCATCTGTAGTGAAGAATTGAACCTTGCAACTGAAGCTATCGAAGATCTTTCAATTCAAAATCCTACAGAATCACCTATGGCATTGGCAGCTACAAGGAACCATGGAAGTAACACAACAAGATATTCAAATTGAGCTCCTAATTCTTTACTCGTGTCAATTTCAACTCCACTTGTGGTATTGTTACTTCTAGCAGACGAGGTCGCACATCTTTCTCACCTATAATCTATCAGATTTGTGGAAAACCTTGGCACACTGCGTTTAAATGCTGGTATAGGTCTGATCTTTCATTCCAACGACCTCCTCAAGCATTGTTGGCAGCTCAATCCAATTTAGCTATAGATTGGGTACTTGACAGTGGTGCCACATCTCTTCTAATTGAAAAAGCTGATCAGTTAATACAACCTCAACAATATACTGGAAATCAGCAACTTCTTTTTGGAAATGGCCAGATGCTTCCCATTACTCATTATGGACAAGGGATTCTACCAACTCCCCATCATAAGCTCAGACTTTCATCCTTTTATCTCACAATTTACTTTCTGTCCACAAACTCGCCAATGATAATTCCTATGCTATTATTTTTGATAAATCTGGTTTTCTAATTAGGGATCTGAAGAGCAACCAAATTCTTCTATGAGGGCCATGACATCAAGGTCTTTATTCAATTAAGTCCTACAACTCTTGGGACATCCGTCCTTCTCTGCTCAACAGAAATTGCTGCATAACCTCTGTTTCAGTAGCATAAGCACAATAAATTTTCATTGTTCAGCTTGTGCACTTGCTAAAAGTTACAATTAGTTTTTTCTTCCTCTAATTCTCAATCATTCTTGTTCTTGATTTAATTCATGGTGATGTATGGTCTATCCCCAACCTTGCCTAATCAAGGCTATCAATATTATCTTTTGTTAGTTGATGATTATTCTAGATATTGTTGGACTTTTCCTTTGAAATTAAAATCTGAAGTTGCCACAAAACTTCAGCAAGTTCATAGGCTTATTCAAACTCAATTCAACAAAAAAATTTAAGTATTTCGATCAGATGAAGGAGGCGAGTTTGTTAATGCTACACTAAAAAATTTTCATTACACTTGGCATAACACATCAGATAACTTGTCCGTATACTCCAGAACAAAACGGGCTCGTTGAACGGAAACATCGCCACCTAATTGAAACTATTCGCACACTCATGATTGCTGAGAATCTACCTCGTGCTCTCTGGGTGGATACACTTTTGACTGCTACCTACCTTATTTATAGGCTTCCTTCTACAATAACCAATCATATGTCTCCTTATCAGCTACTTCACAACAAATCACCAACATATACACATCTCAAGACCTTTGGATGTCTATGTTATCCTTGTTTATCCTCTTATTCTTTTCACAAATTTTCTGTCAGGTCCGTTCCCTATGTTTTTCTAGGGTATGTTTCACCCACCAAAGGTTATAAATGTTTAGATCCCCAAACTAGTTGCATTTATATTTTCAGAAATGTTATTTTCTATGAAGATATCTATCCATTCCACACTTCTTATGCAACCTCAAATCCGTCGTCTTCTGCTTTACCTTCCTATATTCCCCCTTTGACTCTTGTGCCTGCCACCATATCTTCCTCATCTTCCCAGACTATACTTTCAAATACTGTTCCCTCTCCTCCATCCTCTTTAGGAAATTCCTCCCCAGAAAGATCGACATCTCCCTCCAATACCTCTTCATCTACGACAAATTCAACATCTCCTGTTCCTACATCTCCTCTTCTCCATCCTCAACTAGCTCCTTCTCGACATCCCATGGTTACTCGATCTCAAACCGACCATCTAAAACCCACATATTTTCTGCCTGCATCAACTGTTAATTCAACCATCTGATCTTACATGCTTCAGCCAAGCAAATAAGCATGAACAATGGAGACAAGCTATGTCTAGTGAGTTTCAAGCTCTACAACAAGGGGCTTGGCTACTTGTACCTCGTACTACTGATATGAATATTCTCGATTGAAAATGGATATATAGAACGAAGTTTAACTTGGATGGATCCGTTGCCCGATATAAACTAAGGCTGGTGGCTCAAGGATATCAGTAAGAACAAGGACTTGATTATCACGAAACATTTAGTCCTGTTGCAAAATTCCCCACTATTCACGTGTTACTTACCGTAGCTGTTACTAATAATTGGGATCCTACAATTAGATGTATCAAATGCTTTCTTACATGAAAAAATTCAGGAAAAAGTTTACATGGCCCAACCTCTAGGTTTTCAAGATCCTCAACATCTGAATTATATTTGTCTATTACAAAAAACGATCTATGGCCTCAAGCAAGTTCCACGACAATGGTTTGCTACCTTCAATGTCTTTCTCTAGCAACTTGGTTTCACACAAAGTGTTGTTGATTACTCTCTTTTCATCTATTGTAACAATCATACAGTTGTTTACATTCTTGTCTATGTGGATGATATCTTACTTGCAGGAAACCATCCTACTGTAATTCAACAATTATTTCACCAACTCCAATAGCAGTTCCATATGCGAAATCTCGACCAAATTTCATCTTTCTTGGGAATTCAAGGTCAGCCAGCTTCCACTGAACTACACTTAAATCAAGCACGTTATGCTCATGAGATATTGCAATGATCAGGAATGTTACATTGTAACTCAATGCTCACCCCAATATCCACTCATCTCTCCAAGGCAACCTCAAATGATATTTCTTACACTGTAAACAAGTTATGTTAACATATGCATAACCCCACGATAGAACATTTCCAATCATTGAAACGACTACTTAGATATATCAAGGGAACGTGCATCATAGTTTACCAATTCATCATGCCTCTCTTCATCTCCATTCCTATTCTGATTCAGATTGGGTAGGTGATCCTTATGATTGAAAATTCTCCTCGGGTTATTTTTCTTTTCTCGGAAGCACCCTAAAATCATAGATACATAAAAACCAATTGCTCGCTCTTCCACAGAAGTTGAATATTACGCTCTTGCTATGACTGCCACAGACATCATTTGTCTTTGATATCCTTCTCTATATTACTGTATTGTTTAGTGCAGGATGCATCTCAACAGCAGCCACCATCGTCTTCTTACTTTGCCCTAGAACACGCCCGATCTCACTGATATCCTTTTCTCATTCAAGCCCCATTGATCACGCTGCCCTTTTTTTTTTTTTGTGGAGATTTTTACAAATCAATCAGTCAATATATATATATATTTATAATTTAATCGTCCTCTCTATTTTTTTTTTAAATTATAAGATTCATGTATTTATGTATGTTATTATCAAATCGTTGAAAATTTTAAAAATCAAAATTATGAATTGAACTTTTGTTATGAATTTCAATATTTAATTGTTAATTTAAAAAATTAAGATCGAAGATGATTAATTTGTAGACATATAATACCTGAAGTTCATTCTAATGAAAACTTTTATAATGGCTAAATTATAGTCATAGGCACAGAGCAACAAATTTATGTGGAATATTAATAAACAGGTATCGAAGTGAAAAAGAATCCCATGATGATCTAAAGCTTGAAAACTGAGTGTACATCAAAGAAGCTTTTCTCTGGTTTTATGTGTAGTAATGTGGTGTTTGAACAAGCTCCAAATGAAACCTTTCAAAAAAAAGAAAAAGAAAAAGAAACCTTTTAAAATGGGTGAACAATTCACCTACATCTAATCTGCACTTAGAGTCTATTTGGGAAAATTATAGAGGTATGAAAATATAATAATGGAGCTATTTCAGAAGAAACTATAATGGATATTATAAATTTTTATTTTAAAAAAAATCAAATCGTAACTTCTTAGTAGCCACCCACTCTGATGATTGAGGAGGGAAAATACAATTTTTCACTGATGACTCTTCAAAATGTAACAATATAATAATTTCTCAAACGACATCTTTTGCATCGCATCGTCATCCTAAACAAAATCTTAAATTGATTTGAATTAGGATATGACTCTACTATCTTTAGAAATATATATATATATATATATATATAAAGAGAGAGAGAGAGAGAGAGAGAGAGAGAGAGAGAGAGAGAGATAGATATATAGATTACGAGTTCATTTGGAAAGAGCACATATTTAAGTTAACTATTAGTTATTTGTAAGCAAGGATTGTGAATACAGTTCCTACTTCTCAAAATAAAAAAGAATGGCATTTAGGTAATGAGCTGATTTGCCCAACGTAGCAGGTGTTGGCGTAGTCAGCGTTACTTCACTGTCTATAGCTATTGAAGCTTCTGCTTCTTATTTTATAGTTTTGATATATATTTTCTCTGATTTTTGAATTTTTACAAGATTTTTCCATCAGATTTTCGTGCATACTCTCTTTAGATCAACGAGTAGTTATTTAAAGGCACATTATATCATGTATAAGTTTTTTTATTAGATAACTAAATTATTTTTCTCTAGTTGTTTTACCTCTTTTTATTTTTGGTGTGCTTGATTTTCAAATAGATTACATCCTTCTTTTAGTTTTAAATTTGATTTTAAATTTGCTTGTAGATTTGATGACTACGTTTCTGACTACGTTGTTTCACTAGTTCATGAAACTTGCGCTCAAGCTCCTGTGGTGGTTTTAAAGTGCATGCATCCATAGAAACATTGAAGCTTTTATTGCATATGCAGGTAGCTTAATCAACATTTCATGGCTGCAAATTAGAAGTAGATGTGTCTTTTTATGACTACAAGTTTATGAATTTCTAGCCGTATTGAGTGGCTACTTCTCCTTGCCTGATTCCACATTTAAGGGGAATATGAAAGCAGACGAGCTCTGCTCAAATTTTGGTGATGAGTTTTACCAACATTTGAGTTGAACTATCAATGTTTTCATTAGTGAAGTTGACTGTCATATCTATAGATTTTTTAAAGGAATTTAGGAGAAGTTATTTCTTCCACATCTTTGGTTAGTTCTCTAGAAGTGGATCAAAATGATTATAACTTTATAATGTTGGTGTTGAGCATTCTAACTTTGGCTTCTAGTAGAAAATGATCACTTGATCGTGAATGAGAAAGGTGGAGTCTAAGAGAAGTAAGAATTAATTAGCACAAATTATATCAAAAATAACACAACAGTTACCTCCAAATTAGCTAACAAGAGCTCATCAAAGCTGAACAATGCAAGAGGGAAGATGGAGCTCAGGACAATGACTAGATTTTAGGCTGACAAAGAAGAAAGTTAGTGAAAGAAGATCAATTTGATTTTGAAGTAGAGGAGTATTGTAGGAATGTTGGAATGGGAGGAAAGCTTGCCAGTTGGAGTTAATGGCGTGAGGAGTTACAAAGTTAAGTCAACAAGAATGGAGAGTGGGGAAGATAATGGGAGAGTGATACATATGATGTATTAAAAATTTTAGGGTGTTAGAAATATAATTTGGAGACTTTATGTGTTAGATATGTAAATAAAAATGATTTAAAATATTACATGTCTAAGGTATGTCAAATGGTATCGTCGTGTTTATTTATTCTGGGTTTGCAAACTGTGACTTCTCTGGCATTAACGAGCTTTCGAGTTGGGTCGAACAAAACTCGAGCTCGTGGCTTGATAAATCGAACACATGAGTACATAAATGAGTCAAGCTTAAGCCAGCTTATATGCCTATCTTTTAGTAATTATTATGTGCAGGATCTGTACGATCCAGATTATTGTGTCCATGCTGTGGATGTACTGTATGGACAACAACACAGTAATTGTGCTCATATACACAATGAGTACACAACAATTGGGCATTTAGAAGTAATCTGGATCATTCGGACTCTGCACATTATAATTTCTCCATAGATAGGAGTGCAAGTCAGCAGAGCAAGCTCGAGGTTGACTTATTTATAAGCTCATGGACTCAATTTCTTGAGCCACGAGCTCAACCTTGAGCTCAATTTATAGCTCGTTAGGCAATTAAGCTCGAGTTTCATCCGACTCAACTCGAAAGCTTGTTAAGCTCTCATTTTTATAGGCCATCACATCTTGTTACATCTTGTTCTTCAAGAGGTCTGCCCATTTGGTCATATTTGGTTCTCCAAGATCCGCATGTTCGGTCCAGACAAGGATATTTAGGGCTAACATGGAATAGGTTTTTTTTTCACTTTGATTCTTTCATGCCATCCAATAAAGCTCTCTTCGAATCGCCACTCCGCCTCCCTTCAACGTAATACCAGAGGATTGGCTACATGCAAGGCTGCATTACAGATCAGACTCAAAGCTTTCACCTCTTGTTACAATCTTTCCTTGTTACCATAAATGAAAATTAGGAGCTCGAGATACCTTTCCTCCCTACTTGCTACCACAACCTCTCTTCTTCCTAGATTTGCATTTTTTTTTTTATTTTAGGATTTTAAGATTTAGTTTCCCATTCGAGCTTGAGCTCAAGATAGAAGGTCGAGTTCAAGCCGGCCTTAATTTTCACAAGTTGTGCTTAAGTTTGTAGCGGCTTGAGCTCCTCGACTCATTTACATCCATATTCCCTAAACAAGATCCTTCTCTCAATTTTTTTCCTTTTGATTTTTTTTGAGATATCACAAATTTCTATATGATATTTATTTAATTTATCATAATAAATATATCTCTAATTGAATTTATATAATTTAATTTAAAGGCTATTTATTCAGTTGTATATGTGGTGTAAAATTATATATATATATATATATATATATATATATATATATATATATATATATATATATATATATGCATTTTAGAAATAGATGTTTGACAATATTTCAGACAATATTTTTGATCAATGAATTTCAAATTTATTATCTAGTTCATTTTTTTGGTGTTGTTTGATTTAGTAAAAAATGAGTGTAAAGTATCAGGAATGTGGGAACGTTAAGAATTTTAGTGTTTTTTTTGAAGAATTTGGAATACAATGTAAAATTTCTATGAATTATAAATTCACATTGCAGCTTATTTTTGGCATTCCTAATTATGATTTTGTCCAAATTTAGAAGACACCAAAGGTGTGTGCAGCCACCCATAATGGGCCTTACTACGGTCGACAACCACCACCATCTATCACTACCGCCAATCGCCACCATCGTATCATATTTATCCCACAGCCACCGCCAGCCATCACTGAGATCAAGAGATGTTGGTGACTTCATCTTCTTTTACACAATCAAGATAAGTGATGATACTGATCTTCTAAAAAATTCACTATTATTGAGAAAGTATTGTGTTAATTTATTTTTAACCTCTGTGGGTCTGAGATGCTAGAAGGTATAATGCCAGCTTTCCAATACTTGATGTAATGATCTACCTAACTTGTCTTTGCTTATGTGTCAACCTCCTTGATTTAAGGTTCTTCAATTGTTAAATAAGTTTGAAAACTAGTCTTCCATTAAGGTTCCTCAATTTAGATAGTAGATCAACATATTGATTTTTCTCCTTAGGGATATGTTCGATTCTAAGATGTTCAAAAATTCTAGTTTCCATCTTCATGTTGTATAAATTCCTCTACATGACTCCTCTAACTTCATATTGAGCATTCACTTGATTAACCACAAGATAAGAATCAGATTTAATAAGCAAATGCCTGTTGACCTCACTTTTGGAGTGAGGATTGATCCCTCCCATCTTAGATCTATGAGTCTTCTAGACACTTAGACTTCTTTAGTGCTAGGACATTTCAAGTGATTAAGGGAACACTAAATATAGACCTAGAGACTCATAGAGCATAACCCTAAGCCTATAGCTTACCTTAGGAAAAGTAGGGATCACTGTTGACCTACAACTATGTGCCACATTAAATTAAATAAATAAGGTGGATTTTAAAATCCCTTAAATCTGATCCGAACCGATCAAATTGCTTTATTATTCGACGATGCGCCGAAAATATTAAAATAAATTAATCGAAAATTTTGAATCAATTAAGGATCGACGATAATTAAAATCAAATTATCATAAAATTGCGAAATCAAAGTCGGATTCGACGACGCCTAAACAACCTCCGCTCGTAAAATAAAAATTGCCGCCGGAAATGTCGAAACCTATCAAACGACATCTTCCGCGGTCGAATCGGCAAAGTATGCCCGAGGGTCGATTAATTTAAGCGACGGCGCACAATTTAGACTTGAATTTTCTTCGACCGTCGCCAACATTATTTAAACGATCTCTGATCGCGAAATTGATCGCGCCATTGTGTTCGCACAATCAAACTTAAATTGACACTCATATTGCTAGTGTTTGTCAAAAGTAATAAAATCGCAATTAAAATGATTAACAACAGCTTAATCCGCTAATTATCTCTTAATCACGCATTAATTCTCTACCTAATCCCGCCGCCCACTCAACCAATCGAGATGTGCCATCTAAGCCCTAAAAAGAAAAAAAAAGGGGAAAAGTTCTCCTGACGGCTCAAAGAACTAAACGGGGTTGACTCATTTTTTTTTTTTTCACGATCTTCGCTTTCATCTTCTCCGTTTTCGAGCTCCCTCTTCCTCTCTCGATCTCTCTTCCCACGAGCTCCTGTTTCGGATCTCTCTTACGAAGCTCTCTTGAGACGATTGACTTTCAGATCTTCTCTTGAACGACGTTTCTGATTCTTTCTTCTCCAGAGCGACAAGTTCTCTGTTTTTCTTTTCAGATCTCGACTTCTCACGACGATTCCCTCTGATTCTCCTTTCTCTGAATACATCGATTCCTTTGATTTCTTCCCTCGTTTCTCTCCTAGAACGACGAGCTCCTTCTGCTTCTCCCAGAACGACGAGCTCTCATCTCCATGCTCGACGAGACGGCCTCTTTCTCAAACTCCTCCTTCTCCCTCTCTTTAGTAAATCGACACCTCAGTGTCTCTCCAACCCTACTTTTTTATGCATTTGCTGAAAATTAGTTTGGCAAAGTGAGCTTTATTTTGTGCTTAAATTCATGATATTAGGAAAGGGTTTGGGATGTTGTATGGCCTAAACCCCATGTGTTTTTTGTTATCTATGAGATTAGCATCTAGGTTGCTGAAATCTGGGAAGCTATATTGCCTAGATCTCACTGCTACTTTCGGGGTTTGGGATGTTGTATGGCCTAAACCCTATGTTTACATTTTGTTATCTAAAATTGCAAGCATGTGTTGGCTGAAATTTCTATTTGGAGGATTTCGTTTAGATCTTACTTGCTAGTTTGAAATGGGTTTGAGATATTGGGAAATTGAAATGGCCATCTAGAAATGTGATACATGCTGAAAGCATTTTATAGGGGAAAACTATTAGCTTGTTATCTAGGCATAAGGCTTGCTGAAATTTCTTTTATCTAGTTGGAATTGCATTTTTTAAGTGTGGTTTACTGGAAACTATCTTTATCAAGGGGAATTTTGAAAATATTTTCTCGGGGAATCAATCATTTTATTTAATGACCAAGAGACTTGCTGAAAATATTCTATCTAAGGGAAATCCTAATATATATTATTTGATGAATATGGCTTGCTAAACTTTCTTATCTAAGGGAAAAATCAATTAGCTTGCTGCTTGATGAGATATGATGCTATTCTCCTATAAATTTCATGCTTCTACTTTGATTCAATTTATTTCATATAAAGGAAATTATATATATATCATGCCTCTTTCATATGCAAGTTGAAATCTGAAATTAAACAAAAAAGGATTTGGTTATACCACTTGCTATTATCTATGAGTTTCATTCTTGCATACTTGCATGTGATCATATTAATGGAAATGCTATCAAAGTTTGTTGTCTCACAGACACCCATGCACGCCTTTCTTGGCGGTGTGCTCGCCTCTCATGGCAACCCTATGGGAGAGGAGGTCGTTGTAAACTTTGATAAGCACGGAGATAAGGATTGTAAACTACGCTTATTTACGCACGCCTTTCTGGCAGGCAAAAACCGGTGTCTCACGACATACCATGCACGCCTTTCTAGGAAGGCTTAGTCTCCGGCCCTCATGGGATGACGGAGGTCAGAAAATTTAAAAAAAAAAAGGTAAAAAAAAAAAAAAAAATGCTTAAGTATTTTATGCATATGCTTATGTGTTTCTAACTCACTTTTCATGTCATATGACACCTATGCAACAACTATTCATGCTTAGTTTGATGAATGTTGAATCTTCTAGTCCCCTTTACATGCTTAACATATGTATGAAGTGTGGCAAATGAATACAAATGGATGCTTATGTGACATGTATTGATGTGGTTCTAATACCCTACTTAGCTTGATATGCTTATTAGACGCAGAACACATGCTTAAATACATGTTTAACATGTTATCTTTACTCCATATGTCCATTTTCACATTGATCAACACATGATTATAAAAAAAAAAGGGATAAGGGGAAGACATACATGAAATGAAATATTTTGACATCCATCATAAAAATAAAAAAAAAATAGAAAATTGCTAAAGGAAGGAGAAGGTAAAACTTACAAATCTTTATGGCACAACTTAGTTCTTACAAGCTTGAGAGAACTCAAACTTGTGAAATAAAGGAGAGAAGGAAAGAAATGAGAGTAGAAGTGGATTTTAAGAAGGAATTCCCTCTTATTTATAGATTTTCTAGCCTCTCTCTCTCATCTATGGCTATCATCTTGACACATAAGCCTTGTCATAAATTGCATGCAAGGGAACTATCTAAGGTGCACTTGTCATGTTGCATGCACATGCATGGACATGGCATGCCCTGGTATCCTTATCCCTTTCTTTGAAAAGGAAAGTAAAGTCTTTGCCATACCTCTTTAATAAATTTAATGAGTTTGTGTCTCCCCACTTGCCATGAGCAGATGTGAGGGAGGTGGATTTTAATTAATCCACTTGCCTTTTTAAATGAAATATGACAACTATTCATATTTTTTATATTCCCCTCTTTTCAAGAGAAATAAATGGGCTATGGTATATGGTCATATGGGCCTCCAAAGCAATTATTTTCGCCATTTATACTTGTTGATTTTATACATAAAGAGAGGCTATTTCCTAAATCAAATTATTTAAGCCCATTTTAGGCCCATTACTTTACTTATGATCATATGCCTCTAAATCAATTATTTTCACTTTATGTTGGCTGATTAACATAAAGAGAGCTTTTAAATCAAATCAAATTTAAGCCCATTTTAGCCCATTACTTTACTTACGATCATATGGCCTCTAAATCAATTATTACCCCTTTATGCTTGCTGATTTTGTACAGGGACATGCAAGTTAGATAAAAATAACGATATTTATATCTTCCCTGGTTCTGCCGGTCGTGTTAACAAACCAAAATGTCATATTGAATCCAAACTCAAATTGCACTTACATTTCAACTAGACATTCAATGTCCATACAACATTCTAAAAGAGATACAGATGTATGTTGGAATGTCCAAACATTGACATATGTAAAAAGACAAATATAAAGAAGATACTACATCTCCCTTGGTTATTCTGACCGTCCGTTAACAAAACCTAAAATCCCATATCAAAAAAATGATGCATTATCAAGTCAAATCAAGAAGACATATATCTTCCTGGTTGTCTTCTGACCGGTCCCTTAACAAAATTAAAAAAAAATCAAAATTTGACATTGAAACTTCAACATTAGACATCTTAATGTCCATGCAATTTTCAAAGAATATATCCGATGCATGGAGTAATTACTAAGTCAAATAAAGAACGATGTTACATAATCCCTTTGGTCTGACCGTCCGTTAACAAAACCTAAAAATTTGATATTATAAAATTTCAAATTAATAATATCTCGAGAAGCTAATTGCCATATAATACAAGATATGAATCAACTAACATAGCTTCTAAAATTCAAATCCTCGAAGAAAAGTCCCAAACCCGATCCTCTATGTTCAAACTAGAGACAAGGTTTTGAAGGATTATACTTCGAGACAATGAATTTAGACCCATCCTCTGTAGAAACCGCAGAGTGTAGGTCTATCAATTGATATTAACCCCAGGATCGAGAAGGGTAATTATAATTAAAATTTCAATGATAAATGATCATATATTCAAATCTAAAAATCAATCATAAAATGATCAAAATTCAAAGAAAATACAAAAAATAAAAAAAAATGAAATTAATTATTTAACTTTAAATTAAAACTAAAAAATAAAAAAAATAAAATTAATCCACCCTCCGCAATTGTTTGTCTGGTGACAAATTAAGAAAACTTTGCTCACAAAGAGCCAATGTCAAAAATTAAATACATAACTACCTTCACACTCAAATATTCCTAAAGTCGTAGGACGGGTCTGCCGTCCGCTGGTTTTGCACGATGACACCATAAATGGCACGACTGAGCCTCCTGACCGGGTGGTTCACGCTGATATTACCAAATTATTACGGCCGCAGTATGTTCCCCAACGGCTTTTGAGTGCGGAAATGTAGAATGTTGGGCAAAAAGCTATGTCGCTAAGGTTGACTTATATTTGTCCCCTTAGACAAACTCCACCCTGTGTCTACAAGGACACCTTGGACGACGTAACCCATGTGTCGACAAGGATCCTTCTGTCAGTTCACCTCCTCGACTAAGTGGACCGTGACCACGACGGGATGACGGAACCATGGGATCTTGAGGGGCCATCGTTCCCCACAAAAGTTTTAAGTTAAAATAATAAATTTCATAAGTTCTAAACTCCACTCACGCAATTATATACTGCTATTTAACGATTCATTTGACTAGCCTTAATCGAAAGTGCTCTCGATTGAGAGGGTAATTAACTAAGGCTTGCTTATAGAAACCTCGAACCAGATATAAAAGTTCTCACCAAATGAGAACGAAATCTGTAGTGTCTTATCTACTATTCATCTGCCTTCCGAAATTATCACCGACACCTAAACAACTCTTTCCTTTTTCGAAAGATGTCGGTGGCGAATTTTTGGATCCCACAGATTTCGGCGACTACTGGGACGTTTTCTTTTCCATCTTTGGCTAGTCAAATCTAAGTTATAATTGCGTGGAGTATAAAAAAATGAAATGAAAATGAAATGAAATGATAAGTTAAATTTGACAAATTCAAAGTTTTCTAAATAAAGTCTTAAGTCATTTGAGATTTTATTTAGTGCATGTTTAGTATGTTTTCTTATCATACCTATATTTTGGTAAGTAAGGTGATAGTGCTTATTTTTAATTGCTAATTTTACCTTTAAACCTCCGAATGGCATTACAAACACAACTGCCATCAGCATTTCTAGTATGCCAACATCCGTTCTAACGCCATCATCAATGCCGGAAGCACCGAGCTACCATCCGCCAGCGTGGATTTCACCATCTTGAATGAGCAAGTTGCTGCCTCGACTGGCATAAACTGTCCGCACGCCATAAAAGAATCTCTAAAAGGCTGTGTTACCCTCCGTAGCACTTCAAAAGAAACATCGCCAGAGGCCCTCCAAGACAACAATCATGAAGAGGGTTGTTACTGACCGCTCTTTGTCCCTAATACAATCCTAACAACCATTCGCCCGGAGGCATGATCAAGCTTCTTCATCTGAGGCTACCGGAGGCAAAGAAGAAAAGAAATCTTGAGCTACATGCTCAACACTTAATCGCCTGTACCAATCAGACAACCAATTATGGAACCAGGAGTGTTCCAACCCACAATCATTTGACAACCTGTGGGTTAAACAATGCTACTAATTCAAGCCCTTCTGACTAACATCAGTTCCAGCCTCCTGAGGAAACCCGAACTATATCTCGCACGAGTGCATCGTTCTCAAGTAGCGAGAGGGACGATGAAAAGAAAGTCCGTTATGGATGCTGGTCGCTCCTCCAAGGAGACCTCACCCCAAACTCAAATGTGAACATATTCATGTCCCACACGGTGAACATCGGGGTGTGACACTTGGACCGCGCATCCAGGAATCCACCGCCGAAAGGTCCCGGTGGAAGGGTAAGCAGATCTGGAGGCCTAGGCCTCAAAAAAGAAATCTCTAGAAAGGCATGCATGGCGTGACATGTGAATTCCTGAGATCCGCCAACTCAAATTTATCACGATGGGAGCCTAAAAAGAGGGCCCCAATGATGATGATAGACACCTTGAGAATCCTCCGGGATCCCGCCATCAATTAATTTCATCCCATCAAGAGGAGGTTAACTGATCAAGTCCTCTAACTGAAGAAATTTGATTCCACACTTGAATCTAAGTTCATGGAGACGCCGACCAAATGTATCCAAGAGGACAAGAAGAAGAGAGGACAAGCACAAGTGAAGTAGTGTATATGGTGCAAGTGGTGAGCCATCCGTGCCAATATCAACCTAAAGGCCGCATAAGATTCCACTCAACCCAAGAACAACAAAATGTTCAAATAGAAAGCATCCTCGAGTCTTCGTGAGAGAAGCAACAAGAAGAAGAAGAAGAAAGGGAAGAAAATCCCACCTTCATCGATACTACTTGAGGCAAAGACAAATTCGCCGATGAAAGCCAAAGATAAAGAAATCGCCTTGAATGTGAAAATGAGCTGAAATGATGATGATCAAGGATGCGCGATGCGAGAAATATCATGCAGTCCAACACTGCCCCCCCAAATAATCATCAAGCCTCCAAAGAATGCCAATGACAATCCTCCAATAAATTTGATCTCACATGCGGTCCAAATCGAAGCGAGGATTGAAATAAACGAAGTCACAACCTTCGTAATATACAAACTATATCCAAGCCGCGGATGCCTCTCAACTTGATATTATATTGAATGAGAAGATTAAAGTCATATCGGGCGTAAAAGTTGGTGAGCAAAGGTCGCCTATATCCCTGGAGTATGATCAAATTCCATATCCAAAGGGATATTCAATGCCAAAGTTCAATCTATTCGACGAATGGTAATCCCAAAGATCCCAATTCAAAGCATCCCGGTAATACGTGGGAATGATGCATTATTATTCCGCCGGCCAGAGTTTAACTGACGCTGAATGGTATGAGTTGTCAAATGACTCGATTAAAACTAACTTGAAAATATGTTCAAAAGATTCGCCTAGCCAAGAAAACAACCATCATCTCGCCTCGAGAAAAGGAAGAAAGATGAGTCGGACCCGATATATTACGCTGCATAAATTTGAGTATGAAATGTGAACAACAATTAAGAAGAGCATGCAAATTCATCGATGGGCAACATCGATGATAAGATGGCGCTTATCTTTGCATGGCTTCAATTACCACATTTCAAGAGTCGCTGATGGTGGCTAATTCGAGAAATTAAATTTATCCCGTTCCGACGGCCGGCAAGATAAATTCAAAAGAGCAAAAGCTCTAGACCCAAAGAAAGGTGAAACACATTTCACCTCATACAAAAAAGATGTGTTTGCTAATATAACGGTACAAAGAAAGCTACCTCTGGCTCATCAAGAAAACTCAATCCTCCACAACCCAAGCTCATACTTGAGGTAATGATACTCGAGGTCGCTGAAGGCACCAAGACAAACAAAGGAGCAATGACTAATGGCCACCCTAAAAGAAAAGTGAACAAAGAGTATTCTTTTAAGAGGAAAGTGTGGCCAAATTGTTTAAACATGCACTCAAAGTAGGTCTCCAACTACCAGTGTAAAAGACCAAGAGGTGGACAGATAATCCTAACTATTGTCCATATCGTGCTTGGCCATCCCATTGAAGATTGCTACATATTCAAAGATTGGCTAAAAAATATAAACGGGTGAATTCACATTATCTGACTGTATTGGCGTCCAAGAAAGAATCCAAAGTAATCACCTCATCTCCGATTATCAAGCAATGATAAAGGCAAAAGAGAAGTCGGTCGATGATGAAGGATGGCAGTCAGCCTCTAAAAAGATCAAAAAAATGTTGAAGCAATTGGAAGGTGTTCCTGGTATGGAAATCACCACTGAGCCCAGACTTGAGTTGACAAAACCTAAGTTATGGGAAGGCTAGTTCATCTCATGAAAGACTAGCCAAATACCGCAAGGGAAGGCTAAGAAACCCGCCAAACAAAAAAATAAATTAAAAAAAAAGAAGAAAGAAAGCATAAAATGTTACTACTATTATGGATGGTCGAACGTAACACAAAGATCATCAATAATATGGAAGATTATATACAATCGAAGATGACCTATCACGCTGAATTGTTTCAAATCTTCGATCAATGAAGAAGGAAGAAGTCAAGAACTTCCTACCGAGTCTTGCTTGATGATGCATGAAGTTGATCGAGAGGAACTCGTTTCCCAGATGAAGATGAACCGAGCTCACCATATCAACAAACATAAAAATATAAAGGGCAAGTGATCAATCTTCTAGTCTATCATTGACGGGCGGTGTGACGAAGAACGAGTCATCCAAGATTCATGCAAATGAAGTAGCTCAAGCTTGAGTCGAGTGCTACCATCCCAACAGAGGAAAGAGCCAATGAATAAAGATAAAGGAAAAGAAATTGAAGTCAATGAAAAGTTATCCCTAAGGATTCAAATAAGAAGCCTTCATCAAAAGGGATCGACTACAATATTCTATCCCATCTAAGGAAAATTCAGTTTTAGTGAAGCACTTCTAATGTCGAAGATCTCCTTAACACCTTAATTGAAGCTCTCAAAGAGCCGGAAAATTTGAAGCATATTTTGTCAACGCCGCCTGAGACCTTGCATGTTCAAGAGCCTCCAACCGTCACATTTTCGTAAGATGATCTAATGCTCGACAGAGCACAATCGCCTCTCAGATGTTAAAAAAAGTGATGAAATTATAATACCGCTGGATCTTAATTGATCCTTCCGTGAATCTTATGAACTTGAGAACTCTTAGATATATCTCTGATGTACAACATCTGACAGATAAAGTCATGGTTCAAGGTTTCAATGAGAAGGGAGTAAAACTATCGTCGCCCTTCCTCTTAAATTTGGAGACCTCTACACGTAAGCTAAATTTCATGTGATCGATGCGATACTTCATTCGAGCCCTTCTTACCATGGCTTCAAGTATGGCATTGTCCCATCTACATTGCATCAATGTATGAAATATACAAAGGATGGAGAAGAATGCCAGGGGTGACATGCAACCTTTGCATGAAATGAAGATTTATCAAGATTTTCCTTCCAAGGAATCAAAGCTAACAAAACAACTAGCAAATCATCTACTTCAAAACCCATAAAAGAACAAGTTAAGAAGAAGGAGAAGATAAAATGAATAAAGGAAAGAGATTGTTCCAAATATTCCTGGGATATAAAGAACAAGTCCAAAATCAATAACCGTCCCTCATCTAAAAAGGATAAAGAAGATGAATGTGTTCCTTCTAAATCCAAAGGTCCATGATCTTCCAAAACACTGATGAGGAAAATCGACTCGATTATGAGTTTGAATCGCTTTTGAAGGTGCAATGCACCTACTTTAAAACAATCATAGATCCATCGCCAGAGAGACTACACTCAGTCACTCCTGTTCCTCCCCGACATTTTAAGGAAATCACCCCTCGAGAAACTCACAAAGTCGAGGAATTGGTGACCTTCTATGTACCTCCTCCCTGAAAACACGCCGTGAAGCCTGTTTTATAAACTGAGGGTGTCAAGAAGAAGATCCCGATTGCACAACCATTCAACAAGAAGAAGCCACACCCACAAGGATGCCAAAATATTACTCTCCAAAGATGCAAGGCCTAATGCGCAAACATGGGGTCCAGGCTGGAGCGAGTAAGCAAAGGACTAAGCTCTTTGAAATGATGTGGTACCCAAAAGGTTCTCAAACCATTGGTAAGAGAAATAAACACACTACTAAAGGCCTTGGTTTTATCCAAGACAGCGGTCCACAAGGATATACCTGTTACGCTATAACAGGAATAGAAGTTGAGAGTGATGATGAAGATGAGAATGTCATTCTTAATGTTATCACAAATAATGAAAGAAGTAGAAACCACTCAAGAGCTTGAAGATGGTGGGGAGGCTACTATGGATGAACTTAAAGAAGTTAATTTGGGAACCGAGGAGGATCCTCGCCCCAACGCTCATCGCTGCTCTACTCAAGATAAAGTGAAGAATTAAAACCTTGCTCTGAATTGGATTGCTTTGCTGACATATGCAAATGCCGTGCTTATCCCCGACATTGCGTTCACAAACTAGCAATTAAGCCGTGATGACACCAAGCAAGCCTCTAGCGAATGAGATTGGAGGTTGAAGAACGTGTAATTGCGTAAACCAAGAAGCTCATTGAAGCTGGTTTTATTCGAGAAGAAAAATACCCTGACTGGATAGCTAATATTGTCCCCGTAAAAAAAGAAGAATGGTCGACCAGATTCAGACGACTCGTGGATTTAAACAAAGCATGTCCAAAGGATGACTTTCCGCTCTCAGATCGTAATCTAGTGGATAACACTTCAAACCACGACATGTTCTCATTTATGGACGGATCGCCGTTACAATCAAATCAAGATGGCTCAAGATGAGAAGCATACCTCATTCGTGACGCCAATTGGCATATATATTACACGCCATGCCCTTCGAAGAATGCGGAGCTACATAAAAAGGGCTATGACACGAATCTTTGACGAGTTGATTCATCAAAAGTAGAGCTATGTTGATGACCTCATTGTCAAGAGTATAGATCGCAAAGATCATCTCGATGATTTAAGGATTGTCTTTGAAAGAATCGTAAAATATGATCTCAAGATGAATCCTCTCGCGCTTTGAGTCTCTTCGGAAAGTTCCTTGATATGTTGTGCCGTGGAGGGATTGAAATCGATCCCAACAAAATCAAAGATTGTCTAAAATGCCTCCTCCAAGGAGTCTTCGCCAACTTCGCCTCCATACATCTCGCATTCATTGGAAGATTTATATCAAATGTCGGGGTCGACCCTTTGCAAAATTAATGAAGAAAGATACTCCTTTCAAGTGGGACGAAGAATGTCAAGAGGCCTTGACAAGATCAAGATATCGTTGAACCCATTCTTGCCCAATCCGGAAAGCCTCTCTTGTACGGTAGAGAATCTCTAGGTGCTTTGTTGGACATAATGAGGAAGGAAAGGAGAATGCTCTATACATTAGTCGAATAGAGCGAAGCGTTATTCTCCAATTGAGAAGCATTGTTTGGCGTTAATTTTTCTTTGCCCAAAAGCTACGTCATTACATGCTATCTCATAAAATTACCCTTATCTCAAGGATCGATCCGTTGAAGTTCTTGATGACAAGACCAGCGTTGAGTCAGCGCGATGGGTTCTTACCTTTCTGATTTGATATTACATATGTTCCCAGCGGTGAAGGGCAAATTCTTTTCTTTGCTCATCCCATCGCGTGACTCATTGCTTAACGATGATCTTCACGATGAGCAAATCATGCACATATATGAAAAAGAAAAGCAACAAATGTGGGAATTATTTTGATGGAGCCGTCCATTAGATACACTCAACCCTCAAATCTTCCAAAGGCTGGTATCGGTCTCATCTTGATCACACGAGGGTGCATCTTGAGACATTCTTATAAATTAACTCAACCACGAACCAACAACGAGAATATGAAGCGTTGGTGGCAGGTTTAGAGGAAGCCATTTCCATGGGAGTCCAGAATTTGCAAATTTATGGCGATTCTCAACTCATTAATCAAGTGTTGGGCCTTTACAAAATCAACAAGCTTGAATTGGCCTACTATCACAAGCGAGTTCTCGAGCTTATGAAGCAAATTCCAAATGTCATTATGACTCGAGTCTCCAGAGCTAGGAATAGCAAAGCGTTGCTTAGCTAAATTAGCTAAAGAAATGGCAGTATGGATGGACTAATTACATACTAATTAGTGTGTACTTAGTCTAGAAGATAAGTTTAAGATCCCAGGAAGGGGTCATCAAACAAATCGAGTGCGACTCATGTTGCTCCTTACACTCCCTTACAAATTACTTCTCAAAGTCAACAAGACAAGCTTCAAACCATTCAAGATGAAAGACTTCAACGAGGAAGCTAAAACCACATGATGAAATTCTTAGTAGAAGAGAAGGAAGGCGGAGCGACCCTTGTCGACTACTTCAAGGAAGGCAAATTGCCAAGTAATAAGTCGATAGCACAACTTGAGAAAAGGCTTATATATGCTTATGTTGGCAATACTCTGTATCGTAGATCCTTCGAGCAGATGTGGCTATGATGTTTGGGAATAGAAGAAGCCAACAAAGTAATTGTTGAAATCCATCAAGGACTTTGTGGTGCACACCAATCAGGTCCTAAAATGGCTTTCAAAATTAAAAGAATTGGATACTTTTGGCCTATGGTAAAAGATTGTATCAATCATGAGATGCCATGAATGCGGTGTCCACATAATTCATCGACCTCCAAATCGTTGCATCCAACGATAGCATCTTGGCCGTTTGAGGCTGGGGGGCGATGTAATTGGACCAATTGATCACCATCATCGGTCACCGTCAATCTTAGCGACCATTATTTCTCCAAGTGGTCACCATTTAAAGAAGTTCTGGTGAACAAGTGACCAACTTCTTTACCCACAATATTGTTTATAGATTTGGTGTACCACGGAATCATTTCGGAACAATCTTCAAAAGCAAAGTTTATAAATTTGGATCGGCATAAGATTGATTGGCGATATTATCAATTTATAATCCAGAGCAAATGGCTTGGTGAGGCATTTAATAAAACACTAGTCAAATTGCTTAGAAAAATTCTCACAAGAAATAAAAGGGAGTGGCATACCAAACTTGTGGAAGCGTTATGGGCTTCTACCACTTACAAAACTCTACAAAGTCTATGCACTAGTGTTTGGGGGGCGATTTGCCACAAGTTGAACTACCTTTCAGGTAGCCATTCAACAAAATCTTACCCAAGATGAGAATGCTTCGGATGGAAGAGCTTGAGCGAGGTCAGCTCCAAGCTCGACAAAATCTAGAAGTCTCGGGCGTCAGAGCATTCGATCATCTGATGCGCCTCGAGCTTTTGAAGGAGAATTGGTCACGTCGAAGACCAATCATCCCCTCATCAGAGGGTAAATTTGAACCTAATTGGGAAGGACCTTTTGTTATTGAAAAGGTATATCAAGGAGAACTGTCATCGTGGACTTCAAAGGTGAAAGACCAATGCCAAACGGTCGGCATTTAAAGAAATATTACACATGAAAGTGTGATTGGACAAATCCATTTGAAAATCTTTATTGTCAAACACTTATGAAAATTTTCATTGGAAATTCTCTTGTAACAAGAATGCATTTCCAAAATAAAATAAAATCCCCATTGGGGGCATTTTTTTAAAATTTTATAGTAAAGTATCGAGGCGTTCTGGTAAGGCAGGGGCCTTTCTTTCTCTTTGGGTTGACATGTTAAAACAGAGATCCCCATATGCATACTCAAATTCTCAAATTTAAGTCTTCTTGACCAAAGAAAACAACTTCAAGTGAAACTTCAACAAACCAAGTTGGATATACATTTATCATCCCACTTCAAATCTAAAGGCTCGAGTTGGTGTATAAGGTCAGACTCAACATGCCAAAATACAAGTCGTGATTCTACTCAACACGCCACAAAGGCGTAGTAAGAGATCCCCATCTCGCTCGAGGATAAAATCCTTCATCAATTGCTCAAGTCCACACTGGGTAGGTGTATAAGGCGACTCAACACGCCAAAAATACGGTCAGGTGACTGCTACTCAACACGCCACAAAGTAGTAGGGATCCTCCTACTTAGTTCAAAGACAAGAGCATCCAAATCCTCAAATCTCTCCAACTTGGTGAGTTCAAGTGCCCACTGGGAAATTATCCCTATTGGTCAAGGTCATCTTTCAAAATTCTACAACAAACAAAGATATCCTTACTCGAAGGCACTAAGCCGAGTTTGGAATCAAATACAAACGTAAAATCTCAACTCCTTCAAGTCTATCAAAGCGTAAAGCAAAGATCAAGGAAATTCTTCTTGAAGTCCAATCAAGTAAAAAAAGTGAGGACCAAGAAGCTATCCCAATGTTCGCATACAAGCTAAATGCCAACTAAGGGAGTTTTGTCATCAAGATGTTACATGTGCAAAGCACAGACTGATGACTCTTTGCCATTGATCCAACACAAAGCTCAGAGCTAGGTCGGCATGTATCCTTCTACAAGCCGCAAAAAAAAAGTGAAGGTAATTTCAGACACCCGACAAATCTCCAGGATAATTCAGGATTTTACTCCATCAAATCCGCCAAGGCATGAAGCCAGGATAAAGGAGGCACAAGATACGAATCCTCGAGATGAAATCTTCAACAAGTCCGTCAAAGCACAAAGCACAGGGCCGAAGACATTTCTATCTCATCAACTCCATCAAGTCCGCAAGGCACAAAGCCAGGACAGGAGGAAAATGCAAATCCCAAAGTTTGAGATGGAATCTTCAATAAGTCCATCAAAGCACAAAGCACAGGACCGAAGACATTCTTATCTCACCGACTCCATCAAGCCCGCTAAGGCACAAAGCCGTGGCAGAGGAGAAAATATAAATTTCAAACTCTAAGAGGAAATCTTCAACAAGTCGCCAAGCAAAAGCATTGACTAACGAAACAAATACGCTCAACAAGCTATTGTAGCCGAATGATGAAATGCAAATGCTTGTCCAACCTGAGAGTTATACTCACTTCTATCAGAGGGCAATGATCAGGTATTATCAAAAGTTGTTGAAATTACAACTTCGCGACATCCAAGCAAATCTCTTGGAGATCCGGGGTAGAACAAACACGCCCACGCGCACCATGTTTGTTGGGGCATTTGTTGACCTACAACTATGCCACATTAAATTAAATAAATAAGGTGGATTTTAAAATCCTTAAATCATCCGAACCGATCAAATTCGCTTTTATGACAATTCGACGCATAATGCGCGAAAATATTAAAATAAATTAATCAGAAAATTTTGAATCAATTAAGGATCGATCGGATAATTAAAATCAAATTATCATAAAATTATGCGCAAATCAAAGTCGAGAAGCCTCGACGACGTCTAAACAACCTCCGTTCGCAAAATAAATCGCGTCGTCGTCGCCGAAATGTCGAAACCTATCAAACGACATCTTCCGCGGTCGAATCGGCAAAGTATGCGCGAGGGTCGATTAATTTAAATGCGACGCGACAATTTAGACTTGAATTTACTTCACCGTCGCCGACATTATTTAAGACCTCATCGAAATTGATCGCCATTGTGTTCATTAACAACAACAAATTGACACCCATATTGTTGGGTTTGTCAAAGTAATAAAATCGTAATTAAAATGATTAATTAAAATTTTAATCCATTAATTATCTCTTAATCACGCATCCCTCAATCCACTCAACCAATCGAGGTGCCATCTAAGCCCTAAGAAAAAAGGGGCCTCTGATTCAAAGAACAAATGAGGTTGACCCTCATTTTTTTTCACGATCTCTGCTTTCCTCTTGCATCTCTTCTCCAGACGAGTTCTCTTCCCTGATCTTCGGCTTACGACGGCTCCCCGCTTCTTGATCTCTCGCTCCCACGACGATCTCTTCACGATTCGACTCTCCGTTCGACATCTTCTTGACTTGATTCTCCTATAAGCGCATTCTCCTCTTTTCTCGCTTCAGATCTCTCCCTCACGCTGGCTCATTTCCTCTCTCTCTGGCGACACAACTCTCAGATTCCTCTTGACTTCCTCGAGTCTCTCTCTTCTCCCAGAACACAGCCCCTCTCTGCTTTCTCAGAACTCACGAGCCCTCGTCTCGGCTTCTCTAATGACGAGCCCTCATCTGCTGATCGTTGACGCATCCCCCTTTCGGGAAACTCCTCCTTCTCCCTCTTTAGTAAATCGACACCTGGTTGTTTCTCCAACCCCACTTTTATGCATTTGGGTATTAAAAATGTTTGGCAAAGTGAGCTTTATTTTGTGCTTAAATTCATGATAGCTTGCTGGAAAGGGATTTGGGATGTTGTATGGCCTAAACCCTATGTTTGCTTTTGTTATCTATGAGATTACATGCATCTAGGTTGCTGAAATTTCTGTTTGGGAAGCTATATTGCCTAGATCTCACTTGCTAGCTTGCTGGAAAAGGGTTTGATGTTGTATGGCTAAACCCTATGTTTACATTTGTTATCTGAAATTGCAAGTATGTCATTTTGAAATTTCTATTTGGAGGATTTGTTGCCTAGATCACTTGCTAGTTTTGAAATGGGTTTGAGATATTGGGAAATTTATGAAATGGCCATCTAGAAATGTGATATGCGAAAGCATTTTTAGGGGGAAAACTATTAGCTTGTTATCTAGAGGCATAACTTTGCTGAAATTTCTTTATCTAGTTGGAATTGCATTATTTTAAGTGTGGTTTTGGAAACTATCTTTAAGGGGAATGTTTGTTGAAAATATTTTTCTAAGGGGAATCAATCATTTTGTTATTTAATGACCAAGAGACTTTGAAAATATTCTATCTAAGGGAAATCATAATATATATTATTTGATGAATATATGCTAAACTTTCTTATCTGGAAAATCAATTAGCTGTGCTTGATGAGATATGATGCTATTCTCCCATGAATTTCATGCTTCTACTTTGATTCAATTTATTTCATATAAAGGAAATTATATATATATCATGTTCTTTCATATGTTGAAATCAAATTAAATAAAAAAGGATTGGTTATACCACTTGCTATCTATGAGTTTCTTGCATACTTGCATATGTGATCATATTAACGGAAATGCTAGCTATCAAAGACCATGTGTCTCACGACACCACCCATGCACGCCTTTCTTGGCAGCGTGCTGCCTCTCATGGCAACCCTGCTGGGAGAGCGAGGGGTAAAACTTTGATAAGCACGAGATAAGGATTCGTTAAGCCGCTATATTATGCTAACCCCATAACGCCTTCTTCTTGGCGCAGGGCAAATAAACTGAGGTGTCTCACGACACCTACCATGCACTTCTGGGAAAGGTAAAAAAAAAAAAAAAAAAAAAATGCTTAAGTATTTTATGTGCATATGCTTATGTGTTTCTAACTCACTTTTCATGTCATATGACCTATGCAACAACTATTCATGCTTAGTTTGATGAATGTTGAATCTTCTAGTCCCCTTTACATGCTTAACATGTGTATGAAGTGTGTAAATAGAATACAAATGGATTTATGCTTGTGACATGTATTTGTTGATCCGGTTCTAATACCTACTTAGCTTGATATGTTATTAGACATGCTTAGAACACATGCTTAAATACATGTTTAACATGTTATCTTTACTATATGTCCATTTTCACATTGATCAACACATGATTATAAAAAAAAAGGGATAAGGGAAGACATACATGAAATGAAATATTTTGACATGACATCCATCATAAAATACCAAAAAAAATAGAAAATTGCTAAAGGAAGGAGAAGGGTAAAACTTACAAATCTTTATATGGCACAAATTTAGCTCTCTTACAAGCTTGAGAGAACTCAAACTTGTGAAATAAAGGGAGAGAAGGAAAGAAATGAGAGTAGGAAGTAAGGATTTTATGAGAAGGAATTCCCTCTTATTTATAGATTTTTCGCCTCCCACTTTTCTCATCTATATTATCATCACATAAGGCCTTGTCATAAATTGCATGCAAGGGAACTATCTAAGGTGATGCCACTTGTCATGTTGCATGCACATGCATGGACATGTGGCATGCCCTTGTGCATCCTTATCCCTTTCTGAAAAGGAAAGTAAAGTCTTTGCCATACCTCTTTAATAAATTTAATGAGTTTGTGTCTCCCACTTGCCAGATGATGTGAGGGAGGTGGATTTTAATTAATCCACTTTCTTTAAATGAAATATGACAACTATTCATATTTTTATATTCCCTTCCCTTTCAAGAGAAATAAATGGGCTATGGTATATATGGGCCTCCAAAGCAATTGTTTTCACATTTATACTTGCTGATTTTATACATAAAGAGAGGGCTATTATAAATCAAATTGCCTAAGCCCATTTTAGGCCCATTACTTTACTTATGATCATATACTCTAAATCAATTATTTTCAGCCCTTTATGTTTTGATTTGCAACATAAAGAGATCTATTAGCCTAAATCAAATTGCCTAACATTTTAGGCCCATTACTTTACTTACGATCATATGGGCCTCTAAATCAATTATTTTACCCCTTTATGCTTGCTGATTTTGTACATAGGGACATGCAAGTTAGATAAAAATAAAGAATGATAATTATATCTTCCTGGTTCCTTCTGACCGTCGTTAACAAAACCCAAAATGTCATATTGAAATCCAAACTTGCAAATTACCATTTCAACTAGACATTCAATGTCCATATTCTAAAAGAACAGAATCAGATGTATGTTGGAATGTCCAAACATTCATATATGCAAGACAAATATAAAAGAACAGATACTACATCTCCCCGGTTTGGTCTCCGGACCGGGTCCGGGTTAACAAAACCTAAAAATCCCATATCAAAACGCATGATTGCATTACAATCAAGTCAAATACGAAAGAACAGATACTATATCTTCCCGGTTTGGTCTTCGGACCGGGTCCGGGTTAACAAAACTCAAAAAAATCAAAATTTGACATTGAAACTTCAACATTAGACATCTTAATGTCCATGCAATTTTCAAAGAACAGATATCCGTATGCATGTTGGAGTAATTACTAAGTCAAATATAAAGAACAGATGCTACATAATCCCGGTTTGGTCTTCGGACCGGGTCCGGGTTAACAAAACCTAAAAATTTGATATTATAAAAATTTCAAATTAATAATATCTGAGAAGCTAATTCTGTCATATAATACAAGATATGAATCAACTGACATAGCTTCTAAAATTCAAATCCTCAGGAAGAAAAGTCCCAAACCCGATCCTCTATGTTCAAACTAGAGTGGACAAGGTTTTGAAGGATTATACTTCTTGAGATAATGAATTTAGACCCGATCCTCTGTAGAAAACCGGACAGAGTAGACAAGGTCTATCAATTGATATTAACCCTAAGATCGAGAAGGGTAATTATAATTAAAATTTCAATGATAAATGATCATATATTCAAATCTAAAATCAATCATAAAATGATCAAAATTCAAAGAAAATACAAAAAATATAAAAAATGAAATTAATTATTTAACTTTAAAATTAAAACTAAAAAATAAAAAAATAAAATTAATCCACCCCTCCGCAATTGTTTGTCTTCGGGTGACAAATTAAGAAAACTTTTGCTCACAAAGAGCCAATGTCAAATTAAATACATAACTACCTTCACACTCAAATATTCCTAAAGCCCGTAAGGACGTGGCCTGTGTCCTCTGTCCGCGTGGTTTTGCCACGATATGGCACCACATAAATGGCACGACTGAGCTCCGACCTGTAGTTCGCGATATGACACCACTAATTACGATCACGGCATATGTTCCCCAACGGCTTTGCTCTTTGAGTGAAAGAATGTATTTGGGCAAAAAAGCCTATGTTGGGTCGACTTATATTTGTCCCCAGACAAACTCCACCCTGTGTCTACAAGGACACCTTGGACGAACCCATGTGTGCCGACAAGGATCCTTGCCGTAATCGACTACCTCCTCGACTCAAGTGGACCACGCCGGATGACTAACCATGGGATCTTGAGACGCCATCGTTCCCCCACAAAAAAGTTTTAAGTTAAAATAATAAATTTCATAAGTTCTAAGCTCCACTCGCAATTATATACTGTATTTAACGATTCATTGACTAGCCTTAATCGAAAGTGCTCTCGATTGAGAGGGTAATTAACTATAGGGGCTTCTTTATAGAAACCCGAACCAGATATAAAAAAGTTCTCACCAAATGAGAACGAAATCTAGTGTCTTATCTACTATTCATCTGCCTTAAATTATCACCGCCACTTAAACAACTCTTTCAAAGATGTGGCAATTTTCGGATCCCACAATCACCTACCCCAAAACCTAAATCATGACTCATGTCCATCCGCTCATCCAAAACTTAAGCTCATATGATTAGAGCTCAAACAACTCAAACCTATTCAATTAATCTTAATTTGAATTGGTTCTCCAATCTAAGCTCTAGGCCAAATCAACTTGGAACTTAACTTGAGTTAATCCACCATAATATTATAACTCTGTTCAAACCCATTCAAGCAAACTAAACTCAATTTGATTGTGGGCTTTGAAAATTCACCACAGATCTCTCACATTGAAGAGAGTATGATTTAATGTGTCGGTGTAATTTTTAGAAGGCAAGTGGAATAGTAGATAAGATATTACTCAGAGATTTCTCCCTCATTTGGTGAGAACTTTAGATCTAGTTCCAGGTTTCCTATAGGCACAAACACCTATAGTTAATTGCCCCCCTCAATGTTGAGAGAGAACTTTTGATTAAGGGTAGTCGTTAGATCACTAAATGCATAGCATATAGTAGCAACATGTGGAGTTTAAATTTGGGGTTTAGAATTTATGAAATTCACCATTATTAACTTAAAGCGGTTGTGGGAATGATGACGTGCCCGATCTAGATCCCATGATTCTGTCATCTCGGGCTATCGCTGTCCCTAGTTTACTTAGTCAGAGGAGGTAGTCTACCCAACTTGATCGAAGGATCCTATCAGCAATACATGGGTTATGTTGTCCAAAAAATTCTTGTAGACCTGGGGTGGTGTTTGTCTAAGGAGACAAGTTTAAGTCCACCTTAGCTAACAAAGGGCTTTTTGCCCTATTAGGTGTACCCTATGATTCACAGCTCAAATGGCAGAGACATTGGGGAGCATATGGGCTACAACCGTGATCGTAATATAATGATGTCATTTGGCGGCAACCACTCAATCAGAGGACTCTAGTCATAACTGCATCATATGTGGAGCCTACTTGACAAGCCACGTAGTCAGAGGACACGGACCACATCCCTACTGACATGAGATTGATTGAGAGTGAACAAAGTAAAACACTTGATTTAACATTAGCTCCTTTATGAGCTAAAGGTTTCTTAATTTATCACTTTTAACAAATAGTTGCGAAAAGTGGATTGGATTTTAGCTTTAAGTTTTTAAAAATTGAATTTTATTTAAGTATTTTTAGATTGATACTTAATTTGAGTTAATTTGATTTAAAATTAGAATCACATTTTGATGAAAGTATCCCCTCTGATTGAAATAACCATTCAATACAGCCATCATTGGGGTAGGTATATTATTTTAGATCCTATCAACTCTATTAGTTTAATAATAGATGATTAGATTTACTACAATATGACAAAATTGGCTTCTCAGATATTTTAATAAGTTTAAATTCTTATAATAATTATATTTTTAGGTTTCGTTAACACGGTCCCAATCCTAAGACCAAACCAGGAAGCAACCTGCACAGCATCCTCAAAAACTAAGTTTAAGCATTCAGTGTAATGTCAGGGCCCATGAGGGTATTTAATAATTCGAATAATTTTATTTTTAAATCATTAGATTGATTTTATATTTTCATTTAATTTCAACTTAGCTTGCGCAGCCTTTTTAGACATTAACATTTACACTTTAAATCTCCATGTCTGAGCACATGCAAGCATTTATGGCTTAGATAATTTCATCTAATTAATGATCATTGATTTTAAAAATCATAATTAGAATGAAATTTCTTAATTTTTGGATTGAAGGAAGCTCCATAATTCATGGAGAATTTAATTTAGTATCACCTTCTGTTTGCTTGTATGAAAAGTTACAGATCCAATGGCGTATGTATAGTCGAATTAGATTTATATTTGCACTCAAAATATTGTATCTTTGCTTGCATTTTATTTATTTGCATTATTCCTAAACTTCAATGGTTGATTTATGATCAATAAAGACCCATTAGACCTTTGCAAATTCAACATTCAAATTTGATGCTCGCTCATACAAGCTGTTATACTTCCTTTAAGCAAGCTTATTTGAATTCAAGCTTCTTTTGAATACAAGTTGATTATTTAGTAAGAAGTCTCAATCATGCTTGCTAATAGGCTATTTAGTTATAGTGAAAATAAACTTATGAATTTAATTAATTTTCAATTTAACTTGAAAATATCACTTTACAAATCTCATATGTATCAATTTTATGTTTAATTGAAGCCTTCTTTAGTCTATTCTAAATTAGACATTCTAATATATGGATTAAATAAGAAGGCTTATTCCTTGTGAATCTCACTCTAGAGCTTGATTTGGGCTCTATCTCATTTGAAAATTTGCCTTCTAGTTTCATGTAACCTCCCCATAAGTATAACATGAATTCAAAATTATGTTTGCATTTGGCTTATTTTCTTTCAATCATTTTCACACATGATATAACATAAGCTACAAAGTTCAATTAATTCTTCTTAGCTAATTAACCATTATAGTTTGCTATAGAATGTAAGTGAGTTAACTAGCTTCGTCTTCATTCTCCAAACTTGCTTGTGTTCAATTTAAATCATTCTTAGTTCACATAGAATAAGTTATAATAATAGCGTTTATTGAAATGATCATGCATGACCAAACTCATTGGTGAATATGCAAGTTATGTTTTTCATCCTCTTCATGTAAGAGCGATCAAACCCAATTTGACTTTATTTTAAGTTCCACATCAAGATATCAATATATATATAACTAAATTTCAAATTTATTGCAAATTTCTTATGAGTTTGGAATTAGCTTCAAGCCTCACTTGTATTCTATTTGAACACTTCTATTTGTTTCAATATATAAACCAATGGACTCAAGCATTCATTTGACGATAAACAAAGTAAATGAACTCATTTTTTTACTTAGCATAATCTTACATAATAAAAATGCTTATGGTGCCCATTTAAATTCAATATTTGTAAATTTTTTTATATTTTAGGATCTCATATTTCATATTTAATTTAATATCCAATTAATTTTTAAATTTAAGCCTCAAAATTTTGACAAAATTTTGGCGACATTCAGCGATATTAGGCATCATCCGGCGTTGAAAAGTATTTTGGCTTATCTGTCGTGCCCTAATGAGTGTGATAGTTGGTGTTTTGAAGCACCTCGGCCGAATTTCAATCTGTTATCCTCTATGAGTATAACAAGGCATTCAATCACTTACATAAAAGCAAATATATATACAAATATTCTTCTCCCACTCCCCTTTTTTTAAGTCCTAGATTTAGTCAAAATTCAACAACATTTCGGCATAGAAATGTCACATCTAATAGTTTTAGATTAATCGATGCACCTCTATTAAGTGTAGTGGCGTGTCTTTTGCCATAGTCATCTCATTACACCTTAGACGTGGATCTTGCAAACTAGTTTTGGAGGAAACCAAATTAAGAGGGAGATGGAGCTGAGAGGGGGAAGTCATGAGAGAGGGAAGAGGGAAATCAGACTCTTTTTTCGTTGTGGTTTCTCTGTGATTTCTTTTTCTTTTTTCTTTTTTTTAAGGAGATGATAACTTGCGGTTAAGAAGAAAGAGAGGGAACATGTTTTCAGCTTTAAGGGAAATCAAACGTAGAAGCTGGGTGTGGTGAAATTTTTAAGTTTCTAAAGAAAATGTATATTTCCATCTTCACTCTATATGGAATAAAATGAAGATAGAAATATACTTTCTTTTTATGCATTTTTGACACCACATAGATCCGCAGATGTTATTATTGAGGGTGATCGGGTACGACATTGAGGAGAGGTGTACTATCTTGAAAGATAGAAGTCACCATCCTACAATGGACCTAATCACCTCAACAAGGACTTCTAAGGACAATGGGCTTGCATGTGTACCAAAGATTCTTCCCCTACTTTACATGGAAAAGTAAAGTAATGTTTATTTTAAACCAGGTTCGTTAAGCTCTTTATAGGGGAAAGCCCCTATAGTTAATTACATTTTAAGGTAGGAGATTCCTTAAGAATACTCTCGATTAAGGTAAATGATCGTTGTCTCCAAAGATTTTAATAGGTAGGACTATCAATCTATTAGTTTATTTTGGAAGATCAAATGAGATTGATTAAAGAGAGGGAGTTATCGAAACCAAAGGAAGATGAGTAGGAGATGCTCACAATGCTTGAAAACCTAGCGAGCATCTCAAACTATCCTATTGTTGGGCTTTATGTTTTTGAAATTGAATTATTTATTTGAGTTAAATTTTTACTAGAATTTTAGGGCTTATAATTCCAAAACATAAGATTATGGAAATGCCTAAGAGGTAAGGATTTATGCTTATGGCCCATAGAAGGGAGAAGCAATCTCAAAACCTAAATCTATGGAGCTTTGACAAGGGCCAAAAGCATGACCTAAATCTAAGGCGAAAATGGGCATTTGACTTACCTCCATAAGAAAGGATAAACCACCTGACTGCTTGGACTTAAGACCGCCTGGGGTGGCCGCCAACTAACTCTTCCTATGATTTTAAATTCATGTAGGCAAATCATATGCTTTATGAAAGATAGTTAGGGTGTTATTTATTTAAAAAGAGACTAAGTCCTTAAACTCACTCCCTAAGAAACTAGATCATGTAAGGGTATGAAAAATGACCTAGATCTAATGCAAAACATATTACATATTTTTTTTTTTTTGGGCAATCATTTGATTCAAGCTTATAGGATTCATATGCCTAATGTATGATAAGTAAGATTATTGGCCAAAATCAGCGAGAACAGGAGAGGTGTGTTTCCACCATGGCTCTCAAAGGTCAAGCTAAGTTTCTCTGGCAAAGGTGGAAGACCTCCAATCAAGAGTGTAACAATATGCTTTTATGCGTGATGTTATAGAAGAAATACTCATCCAGTTAAGGGGTTGCTAATTCTTTTATCTTGATTTTAACTTAAGCTTTAAATGAGGTTTTGAGTTATTTATTTTTAATTTAGAGTTGATTAATTTGGTAGAAGATTTATTTTTTTCTAAGAGCCTAATCATCATCCAGCAATACATCAAGCAAGGAAGAAACTATGATACATGTCATCTTAGTGCACAAGCTAAACAAAATATAAAACATTTTTTAAAGCTGGCATAAAAGAATAAAAGGTCATTTGTGGTCGGGCATCACTGCATAAACCCAAAAATAAATTAGGTAGCTGAGCTCTACCCTTATATAACCTGGATTACAAATGAATTAATTTAGAACCAAGTAAGGAAATTCATGTTTTGGGGGTCTTCATTTCTTCTTTTCTTCTTTCTTCTTTTTTAGTTCCTTCTTTTGGTTCCTTCTTTTGGTGCCTTCTTTTAGATAGTTGAAGGTGGTTGCTACAAAGGCTTCACATGGTACATAAGATACAATACTATGACCAATGCTCATCCTAATCTCCATAACAATCATTCCAAAATCCTAATTATAAAAATTACTTGAAAAGAAAAAGTAAATCTAGCTAACACCTGCAAAATAGAGATTAGCTAAATAAGCCATACAAATCCCAAGCATTTATATTGGACTAAGCACCCCACACATGGGTAACCAAGTCCACCTAACCTATTGGATTATGTTTAGGGGTATAAGCACCTGCACAGTAAAAATATTTATATTTTTATTACAGTGTCCCTTAAGCACAATCCCCTGTAGAAAAATAATGATTATACTAGATCGTACCATTCATTCTATGCACATTCACCCTAACATCCAGACTAGAAATAATACATCACAAAATAAAAGCAAACATCAAGCAATGCATCACCCTAACCTAATGCTAGAAGTGGTGACTTAACCTAATGTGTGTGCTTTAAAAAGGTTTGGGCAGCATGCTTAGCTATGACTTTAAGTCTTGAATTTTTTAAGTGTGAAGATGTTCAACTTAGATGGGTGGATTCATTTAAGTGTTTAGTTGGTTTAGGTTGATTTTATTTTGTATTTTGGTTTGGTTCTACAATTAATTACTAAGTTTTAAAGAGAGAAGAGAAGAGAACTTCTCTTTCCTTCCCCACCTTAAGTAATTTCTAAAGTGGATTCATATTTGATTTTATTTAGTGAATGTTTTATTATGTGTTTTAATTAATCTTAAGTTTAGATTTTCCCTAAACAAACCTATTCAAAAAGAAAGGCATTTTAAGATTAAATAAAGTGAATTAAGATTACAAAACACACATCACTTCATTTCTTTCCCTACAAGAATAACATGCATATGAATAAATCCTAAGCATATGTAAACATACAAATGAAAATATTTAGCGCACTTTATGATGAATGATAAAAAAGTTACTTAAAAAAATTGGAATGCTTTATGATGCATGATTTTCATTAAGTAGAAAATAGATTTTCTTATCCATTTTTCATATGCACACATGTATGTATGAAAAGCATAAGTGAGTGTGGCGCCATTGTTAGCACCAGGGGTGTAAGATATAAGACCTACTTAGGAATAATTAAAGCCTCGTAATCCCGGGGTTGTCTAGACTAATATACAACTTTCCTTAAATACAAATACATGTACAAAAGAAATGAATGAAAAAAGAAAGATGCAAAGAGTTTGTATTTGTTTGTTTATTTTGTTTATACAATTTATATATGCAAGTGTAGATGTCCTTCTTGGGTAATAGCATAGGAATGAATATGAATGAGATTAGGAAATTGTTGTGTTCTTTTCAAATGAACTATATACTTTGCCAAATCTTATTCAAAACTATGCCAAAAGAATAGAGAAGGAAAATTATACTATGCACATCTTCATATTTATATCCACATGCATGCTTATAAATAATTATAAGTAGCACACTTTCAATTTTAGGCATTTGATTTATAGATTTTGAAAATAGTTTTGAATTTATTAGTGATAATAGCCATTCATATTTTTTACTTTAGCCAAAACATGCAATTTGACATAAAGAAAACATTTCATTTTTGAATTTGATTTTTAAAAAGCATGAATGCATGAAACTCATATGACATACACATTTAACATATTAGGAAAGAACTAAATTGATGAAAGCATGTAAACACATTCACCCTAATTAATGCTAAAGATAATCTTATGAAATAAGAAAGCTTAAAGCAAATCAAATTATTTTTAAGGAATGTTTGATTTTATTTTGAGTTTGATTTAATTTGAGAAATGTGAGATGATTTTGCTATTCATAACCCATTCCCACGTATGTTTGTTGTTGTAGTTTAATTTGTAGGTGATTAGATCAATTTTATGCTTTGGTTAGATTAATGTATGAATTAAGTGTATTAATTACCCCTTATCTATACCACCTTAGCATACTTAATCAAATAATTATGAGTCAATGAGATGACATAAAATCACACAAAGAATTTAAATCATCAATGCACCTAGGAAAAAATGGGCATAATGCAATTGGCTCATGATTAATGATTAATTAAACAAAGGAGTTTAACTTAAGTACTTTCATAACCCCTCTCACACATGTGAGTTAATTTTTGATTTCCTTAATGTATTTAGGCTATTGAACACTTAAGCATCTACCAAAGATAGATTAATTGAGTTCTGGAAAGTTTTAGAATTTTATAAAATTAATTAATGGGGGTAATTAGTGAATTAACCCTTAATTAAGGTTAGATTAAAAAGAAAAGGGGGTTTAAGAAATATCTTAAGGAAAGTATCCCAAAATTATTCCCTAAACCTCATATTCACTTAATCAAAACTTAATTGACTCAATCAGAGTTAGACCACTAATTATACCCTTAATTAAGCTTAATTATATTAAAGGAGTGATTAAGGAATAAACTAGCAATTCCTCTAATTAAGCCACCAATAAATCCCAAGAAAATTAAGGGAGGGAGGGGTCATCCCATTAATTATGCACAAGAAGTTTGGGATTAATCAGTGGAGTAATTAGAGGGTAATTAGTAAAATAACATTCCTAATAAAACCTAAATCTAGAGAAGCCCTATTCAAAATCCATTCAAATTATTTTTAGGATATTCTATATTCAATTATCTATCCAATGCAATTTATTTCATATTTTTTTGATTTGTCTAGGCTTATATATTTTTTAGAAAGTTTTTATGGTTAATTAGTGATTTAAATAGCCTAATTAAAATGTTTAATCCCATCGGCACCACATGGGTCACTGATGCGGCATGCGCTTTCCACATAGCACGAAGGGATTCGATATTAAAGTTGTTACATCATAGCACCACGTCAGCGACGGTGCTACAAGCTTTCTCCTTGTCTGCTTGATCAAGGATCGAACAACTGAGCTTAAAGCCGTGGATCTAAGGGCTTAAAATATGGATCTATGTGTCTTTGATCAGGGTCGTCCATCCAAAATACGTGGATGGACAACCCATGATCCTTCCATGTTCTTCTCTATGATGAATGGACATCGTCCATCTTCTAGGAGAAGATCCGAGCTCGATTGAGCTTGGATTGGATTGAAACTCAACCCACACCACCTAGAGGGAAAGGAGATCACATCTAACAGCTAGATTCTCATGGGGTGACACTTTACGTCACAAAGGACCAAATCACATTGAATTTAAGCTCGGTTTAATGGCTAACCTCACTGGAGGTGATCACCGGCGCTCGATTCCATTCAAGAAGCTTCGTCTAATGGAGATGAAGCTTTGTTGAAGTTTGGAGGCTCTGAGATTAGGTAGATCCTCCTATGGGCTAATGCCTCCTTGACTTCAGCTCTATCTTGATCAAGGATGGTCTTCCCTTGCCTTTGAAACTTAGGAAAGAGCTTAGGCAAGTTCGATCGAGCTCCTTGAGGGTGCTTGCAAATGGATATGGGTTAATTTGGAGTGTGGAGTAAGTTCAATTTTTAGTGGAGCTCCCCTATTTTCAAGCTATGAAAATCGAGAAGATGAAGTTTGGGAAATGCTTGCGAGAGCTTAGGGAGGCTGCAAAATGAATTCTCTGGCTTCCTATTGCTTAATCGAATTGGGGAGAGTGAAGATTGAATTGAATTAAGGGGAGTATATCTCCCCCTTGAAGGATCGGACAGTCGTGCCTTCACTTGTCATTTTCATCCAATTGAGCTCATGCAATGGGTTGTTAGCTATTAGAGGTTTGCACATGGGTCATTTTGGCCAGAGAGGGGGTAGTGGGAAAGTTGCCATGTTTAATTGAGTGGAGGAAGGTTTTCCATGTGCTCAATTTGAAGGAAGTGGTCAGTTTTGACCTTAAGCTAGGTTGGGCTGACCCAAACCCATTGGGTTGAGTGCACCACACTCCCTAGTGTTCACTTGATCCACTAAGAGGGTGTCAAGTGATTATGGAGAGGATTTGACCAAATTCCAAGTGAATTTGCCCAAAATTTACCCTTTGACCTAGGGGTAAAAAGGTCATTTTGCTTATATTTCAATTTGAATATGTTTGATATGTTTGAAAAATGGGTTAAACCATGTTTCATTGAATTTGGAGTTGGTTTGATATGATTTGGCTAATGTTGACCCATTTAGGTCAAAATGGGTCAACTTAGGTCAAGTTGACCAATTGGTCAAATTGGGTCAAACCAAGGGTTGGGTCAAGTTCATATGACAATTTAAATATTTTGGTGGCTTTGGTTAGGTTCAATTTGATTTAGGTTTGAATTTGGTTCATTTGATTTCATTTAGGTCAAATGGGTCAAGTTGACCAATTTGACTCATTTGACCTATTTGGGTTAGGTCATGGGTTGGTTCATGTTTGGTTGATCATATGAAATGGATTGGTATCTTTGTTTCTAATCAATTTGGTTTATGTTTGAGTTTGGCTCAATATGACCATTTAAGTCAAGTTGGGTTCAAGGTCAATTGGGCTAGGTTAGGTCTAGTTGGCCAATTGTGGCTTTGGTCAAGTTCAACAATCATTTTGGAATGAACTTGATCCATTGATTTCAATCAATTTGGCTTAGATCAAGTTTTGACACATTTTGACTTTTTAAGTCAAGTTGGGTCAACTTGGGTCAAGTAGCAAATTGGGTTAGGCTCAAATGTTGACTTGGTCAAGTTCAAACAGTGATCATGAATGAACTTAGATCATTGGTTTCAATCAATTTAGCCTATGGTGGATTTTGGCTATGTTGGGTTTCATTTTGGCTAAGTGTTGACTTAATCAACCCTTAGGTTTGACTTGGTTTGACCCAATTTGTGTTATTGATCATCGCATGATGATTGTTGATCATAATGAGAGGCTTAGGTGGGCTTAGTTCAATCAAATTTGGTTAGGATTAGGATTTTGCTCATAAGGGTACTTTGGGGCACTTTGGGTCAAGTGGGCCTAAGTAGGTCAAATGGCTTGATCAAAGCTTGGCTTGAGTTTGATTGAACTCACATATGGACTTATGAGTGAAATATAAATCCATTTCCAAGTGGTTTGAAGTCAAATCAGTTTTGATTCATTTGACAATCTCAAGTTCAAGGGGTGAACATGACTTTGACTTAGGTATGATTTTTGAATTGAGTTTTGATTTGGTGATTGAGGTTTATATTTATATTTGGGTTCATGATTGAAGGATTGATTGAATCATAAAGAAAAATCAAGTGTTTGGCTTGATTTGAAATTGATTTAGCTAAGTTCAAGATTTTGACTTGAAAGGCTTAGGTTGGATTTTGATTGAATTTGAGTTTGGTTTTTGGAGTTGATTTTGGTTGTTTGAATTTATATTTTATTTATATATGTAAATATAAATGAGAATATAAATGGGTTATAAGAAAATTTTAAAGATTTGAAGTGATTTGAACTTGATTTAGGCTAAGTCCTTAAGAGGGAAATAATGGACTTAGGAAATATTTTGAATTTGGATTTGAATTTTAGATTTAGTTTAATTGATTTGAATTTATATTTCATTTATATATGTGAATATAAATGGGTTGTGAGAAAATTTCATGAATTTGAATTGATTTAGATTTGATCTAAGTTAAGTCCTTAAGAGGGAATCAAAGGACTTGGAAATATTTTGAACTTGGATTTGAATTTTGGATTTAGTTTGATTGATTTAAATTTATATTTCATTTATATATGTGAAGATAAATGAGAATATAAATAAGTTGTGAGAAAATTTCATGAGTTTTAATTGATTTAGACGATTTAATAAGTCCTTAAGAGGTGAGTCACTATAGAGATAAAACTTTAATCTTAGATTTTAATTTTAGTAGAAAATTAATTTTTGATTTTATAATGATAAGATACAATTCTTAATGCGCAAAATAAAAGTACTGATAAAGTAAAGAGACAATAGGCACATAATTTTCATTGATTCGAAACCCCAAAATATTCACACTAGCCACCCCGGGAATCCACTAAATGCAAAAAATAAACACAAATAGTACTCTCTAGAAAGTACAACCCCAAAATAAATTTTACACACAAAAGAAAAATACAAAATAATAAATTTTGATAAAATAGATCTCTCAAAAATATACCAAGCTATCCAATTAAAAAAAAAATGATCTCACAACTTACAAATGATCACTTAAAACTTAAAAATTTTGGCATGATAATATGCTCACTTAATATTGAAATATATATCTTAAAGTGATCTTACTAAGATGTTTAAAATGATTTCAAAATAATTTTTTTCATAATAAAATAAATTTCAGAATAATTTATTTTATTTTTACCAAAAGATTCTTTCAATTAATGTTAATGATCACAAAGTACTTAAATAAAATGAGTATATAGATCTAAGTATGCTAGTAAGCTTTTAATTAAAAAAGAGATCTAGAAAATATAAAAATAATTTAACAATAATTTATTTGTAAATGATTAAAATATACTTCTAAAATAGATCTAAGAATAAATGATCTTTCAAAATAAGATAATGAAGAAATATTTCAAGAAACCAAAATAAATTTGTAGGAAGTTAAAATTTTCAACAAGTTGAAATAGATCCTACAAACTATCACAAGAGTTTATCACAAAAAAATGATTGAGAAACTTTGATGTGAAAAATAATGTCCAAAGACTAATACACCAAAAAGTATAAATTGGAAAGAATAAATAGAAGGTGAATATAGCATGAACAACTAAAGAGGATTAAAATCAAGAAAACAAACTCAAGTAATTTGAGAAGGCTTGCTTAGATGAAGATGTTGAAGCTTCCAAACCAAGGATTTGATCTTGCAATATTTGGAGAATACTTGGAAGAAAAATCTAGGAATTTTTTTCTTAGATTTGCTGGAGGGATTTTGAATTTTGAATGAGAAATGCTTTCATGAAGAGAATGAGGACTATTTATAGGCAAGTCATATTTTAAAAATATATCATGCAAACCTCATGTTATCATTAAATAATTTAATATTCAATAAAAATATAATTTATATTAAATAAATATTAAATTTAGAAGCCAAAATTTGGCTATTCACATGGGTAAGTCAAAAGTAATCAAATATGGCTCTTAATATATTCAAAGCATGTAGCATGCATTCATTATAAAAATCAGCTAATGTTTAGAAAATCATAATAAATTCAATTTTAATCAAAAGTGGGTCATGTAACCTCTTAAATTAAAGGAAAAAATCCAAGGAATCCATTGGAGATGAAATCAGATATGAATTCTTTGATTAGAAAATGACTTTGGCTAAAATAAAAAATTTTATATATTTTTGTTAATTTTGACATGTGACATTTAAAAATTATGATATAATTTATATATAATCATAAATATGTTAGTTATCTTATAACCAGAAAATTAAATTAAAATACTTATTTATATTAAGTAAATAAAATAATTATACTTAATAATTTTTATCATTTATTACTTTGACAATTTTAATGCTATGTATGAAACATATAATTGAATGTAAATTAAATAAAGATTTATATAAATTAACCTCATTAAAATAATATGTTAAGTTGTGAGCAAATTGATTCATGTCAATGAACTCATATGAATAGTTATATAACCCAAAATTTTGTATCTTGAGCTTCACATTATCCTTTTCATTCTTCTACTCTTGTAATTTCCTCTAATGTATTAGATATGTAATTTACAATTGATATATCCAAACCACATAAAAATATTCATTAGAACATCCAAGCATTTGTTTGTTATCATCAAAATTAATCGAATTGAACATGAGGCTAATTAAGCCAACAGAAATAAAGGACTTAAAAATATTTTGAATCTGGAATTTCAATCATGTGCTTCAATCATTTGGAATTAATTATGGATTTCAATCATGTGGAATTGATTTGAGTTAGGAGTAAATCAATTAAACTAGAATTGATTTAAGTTTGATGTTGATTTGATTTGAGTTTGACTTGAAGGAAAGAAATGAGGAAAGTGGTTCAAACTATATGGTAGGCAAATTTTCCTAACACCCTAAGGCATGATCAATTCCTATGGCTAACTCTTCTAAGTCTCTAGGGCTAGGTTGAGTGTTCACCTAATCACTAGATGTGTCTTAAGAATAAGGATCTCTTAAAGTCTAAGAGGAGTCCTATGTCTAAGATGGAGGGTTGAGAACTCATCATAAAAATGAGGCCAACACTGGGCTTGGAAGGAACAGTTGAGCGAGAGCTTATGGTTTTTCTTTGGCCAAACTGTCAAGGGGGTCAACAAATGCCCCCCAAAAAATGTGATTTACGCATGAAGTGAGTCATATTTGTTGAAAACTAGTTGACCTTTTGTGTCAACCATGAATTTCAAATTACTTCAGTTTCAATAGGTTCGCTGAAGAGCTTTTCCTTTTGTATCTTTATGATTTTGAATTTCTTCGACCCTAACTTCATGCTCGACTGGGTTGGATGGAGGAATTGCTTTGTTTATTTTGACTTATGAAATTACTTCTATCTTGGCTTTAAGGTTGACAAATTTGATGAAAGATTGACCTAATTTGTCCATATTGATTTGTCACGAAGTGCATATATGTTTTCAGTCTTGAGCTTGCTGCTTTAATGGACTTCTCAAAGGGTGCATACAGATGACCCAGCCTTGACTTATATATATAATGTCGAGTTATCTGCCTAGCAATATGTGCTTTAAGATACTGAATAACTATAAAATTCTTTTAGTTCGGCCATCGGTTTTGTATGAACAATGAAATTTCATTCTCAATCTTGTGCTTTACTTTAATGGACTTGATGAGGAGATTAGCTTTGATCTATGCTTTGTGCTTGATCAAATCATTTGAGAATAAATTAAAATATCACCTTGTAGGAAATATAAAGATTTATTTTGATGTACTCTAAATTGAGAGTTTCCTCAGATTGTCTTGGTCTATCGATCTGGTAGAAATATCTCTTGGATTCTAGTTACTTATAGTCACTAAGTTGGAACTGGTTTGAGATTGAACAACTATCATCATTGGACTGATGAGCAGGGGCTCTTTCACTGTAGCCTTTTTTTTATGGCTTGAGTGAGGAGAGCATCAGCAACTCGCCATTTATAGGCTTGTTGAGTTTGACCTTTAGAACCTACTCGAGTCTTTGACTTAAGCTATGATGGGTTGGTGATTTATTCATTGGACTAACGGATGGGGGCTCTTTCACTGCAGCCTTTTCATACAGCTTAATGAGTGAGGAGAGCATCAACAACTCAGCAATTTGTAGGTTTGTTGAGTTTGAACTTTAAAACCCATCTGTGTCCTAGACTTCAGGATATAGAGGTTGATATTTTTCCAACTAAGTTGATTGAAGTTTCCAAAATTGAGAGTTCTTTTGACTTGATCTTTAGAATTTGGCAAATCTTGGAGATCAACTTTTGATATTTAGGGCTGTCTTTTCATGCGTAGAAATAGATTATTTTTGTTCCTTGCAAGAGCCTACAACTTGATCATAAAAGGGCTCATGTCTTCCTTTTCTATTGATTATGTAAATTTATTTAGGGATCTTAGTGTGAAGCATGATGTCAACCTAAATAAATATACATTAAAAATGCCCCTCATTTTATAGGGGAGCTTTCACAGTGATTATTGAGAGAATTTAGAATATCTTTAGTCCTATGCTTTGTGTTTTTTAACTTGTTAAAGACTTCCTCTTGAGAGTTTGAAATTTGTATTTTTTTTTTTCACTTATCCTAGCTTCATGCTTTAGTGGACTTGATGGAGTTGATAACTTGTTGGTGAGATGAGAACATCTTTGGTCCCATGCTTTGTGCTTTGACGGACTTATTGAAGATTCAATCTTGAAATTTTTTAGTTCATATTTCCTTCTATCCTGGCTTTATGCCTTGACGAATTAGGCAAAATAATTTCCTAAATTGTCTTAAAGACTTGTCAAGTGATACAAAATTATCTTCTACCACAGCTTTCTACTTTTGTGGGTTTATAGAAGGATGTCTACCAGTGACCTAACCCTTAGAGCTTGGGTTGGGTCAATAGCGAAGAGTCATCAGTCCTATGCTTAAAGCGTAATAGATATATTGATGACATGACTCCCTTAGTTCAACCTCTAACTTTGTTCGAATATTGAGATGACTTCTTCGGTCCTTTGCTTTCTGCTTGGTTGGACTTACTGAAGAAGAGTTTCCTTCGATCTTTATTTTTTGCTTTAACAGACTTTTTGAAGGAGTTGACACTTCTCATTTGATATTGATGCTAAACTCGGCTTAGTTCCTTCTCGAGTGAGGATCTTTTTGTTAGATTTTTAAAAATGACTTTATGACCATTAGGGATGATCTCCCAATCTGGGCCACTTAAACTCACCAAATTGGAGGGATTTGGAGATTTGGATGCTCTCATCTTTGAACTAAGGTAGTAGGAGGATCCCTTACTGCGACCTTTATGACATATTGAGTAAGTAGACTTGTCAGTGATTCAACCATATTTGGCATGTTAAGTTTGACATTATGCACCCACTCATGCCCTAAATTTGATGTATGGATGGAAGTTATGTTTCCAACTTGATTTGTTGCAATTTGCAGACTTGAAAATTTCTCTTCTTGGTTAGTAAGACTTTAAGACTTATGAACTTTGAATACATAATTTGAATATGTATATGGAGATCTCGCCTTAGGTGTGATGTCAACCCAAATACAAGAGGGCCCCCTATCTTACAAGGAAAGCCTAATATTTTACTAAAAAAATTTAAAAAATGCCCCATGTCTGAAAGGGGGATGTTTGCTTTATTTCAAAAATACATTCTTGTGTTACAAGAGAATTTCCATGCAAAACATACACATGTAATGACGGTTAGGAATAATTGGTATTCTCAACACCATGACCAATTCTGCTTCTTGAAAAGTTCGAGGATGCATTGTATGATCAAATGCTTTGGAAATTCTCGCTCGGTAGACTTCTAAATTTTGCTGAGCTTTGAGCCTAACTTTGTCATGCGCATTAAGTTTTTCCCATTCATAGACAGACATTCTCATCTTGGTAAGATCATGTTGGATGACTACTCGGTGAAGATAATTTAACTTCAAGTGGTAGAACTGCTTCAGCCCCTAATACTAGTTCATAAGGTGAAGATTTTGCTAGACTTTTGTAGGTGGTGCGGTAAGAAAATCTGCTATAATTTTCCATTTTATTGCTTTCTGAGAAACATATGTGATGTCAAATTATAACAAAGAACACCCCATCATGCAAAGCCACATGTCAACACTAGTCTTATCATTAAGAACTTCAGCAGATCGATCCTTGAGATGAGAGAAATTTTATGAGATATCATATAATAACGAAGCTTTTGGACAACAAAAATTAGAGCCAAATAATGCTTCTCGATTGGAGAGTATTGCATTTTCACTCTTATTAATCTTTGACTAATGTAGTATAATGTTTTCTCCTTTCCCTGGTCATTATGTTGCACCAACAGAGCATATAGAAATTCTTCCAGTGTTGTTGTGTACAAGAGGAGAGGTCTTCCTGGCATTAGTGTTACAAGAGTGGGTGGATTCAATAGATACTTCTTGATGTTGTCAAAAGCCTCTTGATAGTCTTTGTCCTATTTGAAAGGAGTATCCTTTTACATCAGCTTCTTCTTCTTGGATGCGGATCTATGATTGACACCTCCAATAAACTTTTGGCTCAGAATGTAGAATATGTATTTCTTAAATCGGAGGACTGCGATCGAAGCTAACCTCCTCTCAAAGATATGGAGATGGTCGGTGACAGGATCCCTCGAATGACTTTCCAAGGTGTCAACCATAAAAAATCTCATCACATATGACATTTGTCTTAGGTACACATTCTTGACAAGTTTCATTTATGGAAAATCTCTAGGTGTACAATCTAGATGTTATGTCATTGTCTTTCTGTAAGGCAATTTCACTTCGAGGCTTTAACCCCCAAATTTTCTTACTTTTTTGCCGGGACCTTTTGATGGTGGATTCTTAACATGTGGTCCAAGTGTCACTCGATGCTCACTGTACGAGACTTGGATTGGTTGACATCTTGTCAGAGTTCTAGGAGGAGGTCTCCTTGAAGGAACAACTCTAGCCTCCCTGATAGGACTTTGATATTTTTTTCATCAATCCTTTCTCTTTAGCAACTTGGAGGACCCGATGCACTCTTGCATATACAATTTTGAGTTTCCTCACTAGAGAAGTTGGAACCTGACATTGTCGGGTCCAGAATAACTGTTTGATTTGACCAATAGAGTTGTTCTGCTTTACCCATCTTATGCTATCAAACCTATTATGGGTTGAAACACTCTCTTCTAGTTCCACAGTTGGTTGTATAATTTTTTACTTGAATAATGGTTGTTGAGCATGTAGTTCAACATTTCTCTTTCTCCGTTGTCTCTGGGTTAGCTTGCTTCCAGATGAAGAAGATCATGTCGTCACTTCTTCTAGAGGCTTCGGCCTCCATATTTATTTTCCATTTTTTTGAGACCTTTCAGTAGCAGATTTCTAGACATGTGGTCCAAGTGTCATGCCTCGATGCTCACCGTTTAGGGCTTGTTTAGAATGGTCTTGAGTTCTTACTACTATAGACAATAGCTTCTGTAGTAGACTATTTTTAGCTTCTTTGATAATTTTTTTGATGCATCTTATTCATAAGACCTTTTTCCTTGATGACATTTAGGACTCTATGTACTTGAGCAGATAGAGTATTAGGTTATTTCTTTTGCAAGGTTTGAGCTAACTGATGTTGAGCCCAAAAAGACTGCTTAACATCACCAGTAGAGCTATTCCTTTTCACCCATCTCAAAATTTCAAATTTATTATGGGGTAGAAATACTCGCTTCTGGTTGTGTAATAAATGGCCTAGGTGAGAGTTGATGAGTTCGCAACTAAGCATTCATTCTCCTCCTCTGTATTCTAGTATTTTTTTTCTAGAAAAGAGGGCTTCAGCATTAAGTCTTCTTAGTGCAAAAGGTTCAACTTGCATAGTGGTCACATTCACAGGTATGATTGAAACTTTACAATGATGGTTCTTTTCATGACTATCACCTCAGAACGACCAAATCTTTTGAATACGAATGATCTTTTTCAAGGATCCTCAGTAGCAATAGTGGCCATTCTAGTTGTCCTCCCTCCTACATAGGTTGGTGTGTATAATATGCATGTGCTTTTGGTAGAGGATTATTTGCAACAGCGATGGCTAGAAAGTCTACACTACCAAATTGGATGGTAGCTCCAGCATCTTCAGTATTGATTACACCATTAGCCAGATGGATGTTGGCTCCATGACCTAACTGCATGATGAACGGTGTGTTCTAAAGATCCATTGGCACAAATGAAATATGGGGATTAGTAATCAGTAATTGATATATCACCACACTTTCATAATGCAGAGATGCAATAGAATGAACAACATAAAAAAATAAACTCTAAATGAAATCTTAGATGTTTAAGGCTTCATTTAGAAAGTATTTTATTTTAAGATTCATTAAAATTTTCAATTTCATTTTTATTTTTATTTATAATTCCCCTTTTTTTGCATACTCCACTACTACTATAAGTTAGGTTTGACTAGTCAAAAATGGAAAGAGAAACTTGTCCCCAGTAGATTCGCCAGAAATCTATGGGCTCCAAAAATTTGCCACCGACCTCTCACATTGAAGAGAGTATGATAAAATGTGTCGATGTAATTTTCAGAAGGCATATGAAATAGTATATAAGACACTACCCAGATATTTCGCCCTCATTTTATGAGGACTTTAGATTTGGTTCAGGTTTCCTATGCAAACACCTATAGTTAATTACCCCTCTCAATGATGAGAGAGAACTTTTGATTAAGGCTAGTCATTAGATCATTAAATGCTATTGACCTCATTTTTAGAATGAGCTATCAACGTCTCCCATCTTATACATAGGACTCCTCTTAAAAACTAAGAGTTCCTTAGTCTTAAGACACTTCTAATGATTAGTGAATTAACCTAATCCTAGAGACTTAGAAGAGTTATCCATAGGAATAAGTCATGCCTTAGACGTGTTAGGAAGACTTGCCTACCCTATAGCTTGCACCAAATCCTTACTTCCTTCTTTCAAGTCAAACTCCAAATCCAAACCAACTTCAAACTCAAATCAATTCCAACTTAATTGATTTTCTCAAATCCAAATCAACTTCAATTCCAAATCAAATCTTAAATAAATTCAAACTTAATTGATTTTTCTCAAATTCAAATCAATTCCAAATGATTGAAATCCATGATCAATTCTAAATCCAAAATCTTTCCTAAGTCACTTTGATTTCATCTTATGGATTTAGCTCAAATAAAATTCAAACGATTTCTCATAACCCATTTATATTCTCATTTATATTCACAAATATAAATGAAATATAAATTCAAATAACCAAAACCAAATTCAAAATGCAAACTAAAATCTAATCAAAATCCAACTTAAACTCTTTCAAGTCAAATTCTTGAACTTAGCCAAATCAAACTCATATTAATTTAAACCTTTGGATTTTCTCTTCGAACAATCAATCCTTCAATCGCAAACCAAATTCAATCATAAACTTTAATCAACTTATCCAAACTAAATTCAAAACATAAACCCAAATCAAACTGATGTTCATCCTTTGAACTTAAAATTGTCAAATGAATCAAAACCCATTTGACTCCAAATCACTTGCAATTAGATTTATATTTCAATCATAAGTCCATATGTGAGTCCAACCAAACTTGAATCAAGCCTTGATCAAATCAATTGACCCCCTTAGGCTCACTTAACCCAAAGTGACGTAAAGCACCCTTTTTGAGCTAAATTCTAATCCTACCCAAATTGGATTGAACTAAGCCCATCTAAGCCTCACAATGTGAGCAACAATCATCATAAGATGATCAATCACTCAAATTAGGTCAAACCAAGTCAAACCTAGCCTTTGACCAAGTCAACACTTAACCCAAATGAAACCCAAACTAGCCAAAATTCACCATAGGCCAAATTGATTGAAACAATTCATCTAAACTAATTTATGATCAATGTTTGAACTTGACCAAGTCATCATTTGAGCCAAACCTAGCCTAATTTGCCACTTGACCAAAGTTGACCTAAAAAAGTCAAAATATGTCAAATCTTGATCTAAGCCAATCTGATTGCAACTAATGGGTCAGATTCATTATAAATCACTTATTGAACTTGACCAAAATCTCAATTGGCCAACTAGACCCAATCTAGCCCAATTGACCATAAACTTAACTTGACCTAACAGGTCAAATCAAGCCAAAATCAAACCAAACCAAAATTGATTGAAACCAAAGCTTGCAAAATATTTCAAATGATCAACCAAGACTAAACCAACCCATGACCTAACCAATTACGTCAAATGGGTCAAATTAGTCAACTTGACCCATTTGACCTAAATGACTTGAAATGAACCAAAACTAAATATAAACCAAATTGAACCAAACTAAGTACCAAACCACTCCAAATGGTCATTTGAACTTGACCCAACCCTTGGATTGACCCAATTTGACTAATTTGTCAACTTGACCCAAGTTGACTCATTTGACCTAAATGGGTCAACATGAGCCAAATCATATCAAATAAACTCCAAATTTAGTGAAAATTGGCACAGCCCAAATTTCAATTATTCTAAATCTACCTAAATCAAAATCAAAACCAAATGATCATTTTACCCCTAGGTAAAAGGGTAACCTATGATCAAATTTACTTGGAATTTGATCATATTCTAACTCAAGACCACTTGGCATCCTCTTAGTGGTCCCTTCGGACACCAAGGGATGTGGTGCACATGACCCGATGGGTTTGGGTCGGCCACCCAGCCCAAAGCCAAAACCAACTACCCAATGGAAAATGAGCACAAGGAATCACTCCATACTCTCATTTAACACATGGGCAACTCCTCCAATACACTCCCCTGCCAAAACTGAATGACATGGAGCTTGTAACAACCTAACAAACACATTCAATCAAACCAATTTGATCAAAATGACATGTAAGTTCACGGTGTCCGATCCAAGTAAAGGGAGATATACTCCCCCTCATTCCATTTCAATTGAAGACTCTTGCATTCGATTGAGCCCTAGAAACCTAGAGGAAGCAATTCCAAGCTCTCCCAAGCTTTCCTAAGCTCATTCAAACTTCCCATTCTAGGTTTTCCTTAAACCAAAAATAGGGGAGGTAAGAGAATTTTCCAACTTACTCATCACTCCACCAAAGTCCAATTGCTCTTGCAAGCACCATCAAGGAGGCAAGTCGAGCACACCTACGATATTTTCTAAGCAACCAAGCCACGGAAGGAGGAGCTAGACCAAAGCCACAAGCCATTGAAGCAAGCTTTGATCAATAGGAAGATCCACTTCATCTCAAGCCTTCAAACCTTCAACAGGGCTTCGTCTCCATTAGACGAAGCTACCTCAACATTTAAAAGCATCGGTGATAGCCTCCGACGAGGTATGCTTCAAAATGAGCTTATGAAGAAACTTTAGTCCTTTATGAAGGGAATTGTCATCCCAATTGAATTCCACCGTTTGATGTGTCTCTTATTGCTTCTAAATAGTGTTGAATCTCTCAACCAGCTCAAGTGCTCAGCCGCCATGGATGACACCTCCATCTCGCAGGAGGGCAGATGAATCATGGACCATCCATCCCATGTGTTTTGGATGGATGGTCCTGATTAATCCACGTAGATCCAATGATTTAATCCCTTTAGATCTAGGGGTTTTATCCTAACCGTATGATCCTTGATCGACGGTCCAAGGAGAAATAAAGACCGTACCGACAACATTTGATTTGACTAAATAACTCCATCATCACGTGGAAAGCATGCATCGAATCATGTGGTAATCGATGGGAGTTATATAATTAGGTTATTTAATGACCTATTAATCACAAAACTTTCAAAAATCCATAACTAAATGTAAAAAATCCAAAAATACAAACTCAACTTCATTTTAAAGATAATTCAAAGGGGAATAATATAAAATTAAGTTTAATTGATTTTGAACAGTAACTTTTACTCAATTTGGGTTTTATTGGGATGTAATTATGTTAATTACTCCTTAATTATTTCAATAATTAATTCCAAACTCTATAATTAGTGGGATGACCTCTACTTACCATAATTTTCTTGGAATTTATTATTGGATTAATTTAGGTAATTGCTTATTTCATCTTTAATCACTCCCTTAATCAATTAAATGATTAATTAACCTATTAAATGGTGATGAATTCATTAATTAAACTTGTTAATTATCTTGGAACAGTGGATAAACTTAAGGAATGAGATTAGGATACCTTTTCCAAATCTTTTCCCTAATTCTATTTCATTTGAATAAAAACTTAATTAATTTACAAATTGTTTAATGATTTAATCATTTCATTAAATAGCTTAATTAACCAAACTCAAAAATCAAAAATTAATCTAAAAACTTAATCACTTAATCAGTCTCATTCTTGGGTAGATACTTAGCTTTTTCTATAACCTAAGTGCCTTTTAAGCAAATCATATCCAACCACATGTGTGTGAAGGTTATGGAATTACTTAATTAAACCCTTTAGCTTAATTAATCAATGATTGTTAGCCAATTGCATTAGGCCTTTTTCTTTCTTAAGAGCATTGCTGATTTAAATTTCATGTGATTGCATAGCATATGTTGGCTCGTAATTATTGGGTTAATTATGTTAAGGTGGTGTAGGTAAGGGGTAATTAATGAACTTAATTTACACCTTAACCTAAACAAAATATAAAACCAATCTAATGGTTCTAAAATTAAACTAAATTGATTCACATATGTGGGCGATGGGTTAGGACCAGCAAACCTCTTCATATTTCCTAAAATAAAATCAAAGTAAAAATTAAAATAAAATTTCTTTAAATAATTTTAATTCACTTTAAATGATCTTATTCCATAAGATTGTCTTTAGGAATTAATTAGGGTGAATGAAGTCATATGCTTACATCACTTTATTTCTTTCCGAGAATGTTAAATGTGGTTTATCATATGAAATCATGTATTCATACATTTTAAAAAAATCAAATTAAAATGAAATGTTTCCTTTATGTCAAATTGCATGCTTTGGCTAAAAGTAAGAATATGAGTGGCTATTAACACTACTAAATCAAAAATTATTTTCAAAACTTATAAATCAAAGACTATAAATGAATGTATGCTTCTTATAAGTATTTATAAGCTTGCAAGTGAATATAGCTTAAAATGTGTTATGTGGTTTTCTTCTCTTTTCTTAATATGATTTGTATAGGATTTGCAAAGTGTATAGTTCCTTTGAAAAGAACATAACACTTGCTTAAATTTATCCCTATGCACTCCCATGTCATGAATCAAGAAGGATCTCCACATCACACATATAAATTAAATAACCAAAATTAAACAAACAAACATAAACCTTTTGCATGATTCTTTTTTCATTCATTTCTTTTTGTACATGCACATGTATTTAAGAAAGGTGGTATATTAGTCTGGACATCCCGGGTTGTGAGACTTTAAGTATCCCCAAGAAGGTCTTGTACCTTATACCCTTGGTGTAGAAAATAATGGCATCGTACTCACTTATATCTTTCATACATATAAATGTGCATTTGATTAATGGATAAAAGAGTCCTTCTTTTCTACTTAACAAAATCATGCATCATGAAGCATCCAAATTTTCTTAAGCAACATCCCTTAACATTCATCATTAAGGTGTGCTAAATATTTGCATTGCATGTATAGATATGCTTATGATTTATTCATATGCATGATACACATATTGAAAAGAAATAAAGTGTGGTGTGTTTTGTGATAGTAATTTACTTTAATTAGTCCTAAAATGCCTTTCTTTTTTAACAGGCTTATTTAGAGAAAATCTAAATTTAGACTAATTAAAACACATAATAAAACATTCACTAAAAAAATCACTAATGAATCTACCTTAGAAATTACTTAAGGTTGGGAGGAAAGAGAAGTTCCCTTCTCTTTTCCTCTCTTTACAACACTTAGTAATTAAGTGTATGTTCATTCAAACCAAATAAAATCATCAAATAAAATTAACAAATCAACTAAATCACTTAAATAAAATCATCCTCTAAGTTGAATCCTTCACACTTAGAAAATTCTAACCTTAAAGCCTAGCTAAGACATACCACACAAGCCTTAAATGGCACACACATTAGGCAAAGTCACCATCTCTAGCTCTATGTTAGGGCGGTGCATGGTTTTATGCTTGATTTTATTTTGTGATGTGGTGTTATAGTCTGGATGTTAGGGTGTATGTGCGTAGACTGAATGGTAGGCAATTTTAGTCTAATAATTTCTTCAGGGATTGTGCATAAGGGGTGTTGTAATAGAAATATAAATGCTTTCATTGTGAAGGTTTCTTATACCCCTAAGCATAATCCAAAAATAGGCTAGGTGGACTTGGTTACCCATGTGTGGCTTGTTAAGTCCAATTTATTCATATACATGCTTGGGATTGTGTGGCTTGTTAAGCTAACCTTTGTTTTGTAGGTTTAGTTAGATTTACTTTTCCCATTTTCATGTAATTTTGCAATTAAGATTTGGAATGAATGTTATGGGGGATTAGATGAACATTGATCATAAAACTATATCTTATGCACCATGTGAAGCTTTTGGAGCAGACACATTCCAACCAACCAAAAGAAGAAAGAAGAAAGAAGAAAGAAGAAAGAAAAGAAGAATTGAAGAATGAAGAAATGAAGAATGAAGACCCCCATAACATGAATTCCTTTTTTATTATAATTAATTCATTTATAATATAATTTGTATAAGGGTAGAGCTCAACTACCCACAATTCTTTTCAAGTTTGTGTGGTAGAAACCACAAAGGCCTTTTATTCTTTTGCACTTACTTTTAAATTGTTTTGATGTTTGTTTAGCTTGTGCATTAAGATGACATATTTTTCCTAGTATCTTCCTTGCTTTAATGAATGGATTAGATGTTATTAGGCTCTTCAAAAAATAAATTTTCTATCCAATTAATCAACTTAAAATTAATAATTAATAATTCATAACCTCACATAAAGCCTAGGTTATAAATCAAGATAAAAGATTTAGCAACCCCTTAGTTGGATGTTGTATATTTTCACATCATACATAAAAAGCATCTTGCTTTACTCTTGCTTATGGAGGGCTTCCACCTTTGCCAGGGAACTTAGCTTGACCTTTGAGAGTCATGTGGAAACACACCTCCTTATTTCTTATTTTGGCCCATAATCAAATTTCTCATGCATTAGGCATATGAATCCCCTAGCCCGTGTTAAATCAATTATCCAAAAAATGAAAATAAAATATAACAAAAATTTGCATTAGATTTAAGTCATTAATCATGCCCTACATGATCTAGTCTCTTATGGAGTGTGTTTAAGGACTTAGCTTTGCTAAATAAACAATAACTTAGCTATCTTGCAAAACCATAAGACTTTCCTACATGTATTTAAAATTGTAGTAGGAGCTAGTTGGCGGCCACCCCCAAGCGGTTATAAGTCCAAATAGTCAGGTAGTTTATCCTCTCTTGTGGAGGTAAATCATATACCCATTTTCACTTTAGATTTAGGTCATGCCTTAGCTCTTGCCAAAGCTCCCTAGATTTAAGATCAGAGGTTGATGTTTCCCTTTGCGGGCTACAAGCATAAATATTCACCTCTTAGGCATTTCCATGATCTTGTGTTATGGAATTGTAAGCCCTAGATTTCTAATAAAAATTCAACTCAAATAAATAACTCACTTTAATTTCAAAAATAGAAAGCCCAACCATAGGATAGTTTGGGATGCTTACTAGGCTTCCTAGTACCATAAGCATCCCTATTTATCTTCCTTTGGTTTCGATAATAGCTCCCTCCTTTTGATCAATCCCACTTGATCTTCCAAAAATAAACCAATTGATTGATAGTCCTATCTTTGAAATCTTTGGAGACAATATTCATTTACCTTAATCGAGAGTATTCTTAAGAATCTCATTCCTTAGAATGTAATTAACTATGGGGGCTTGCCTCCATAGGGAACTTAATGAACTCGTTTAAAATAAACCCTACTTTACTTTTCCATGTAAAGTAGGGGAAGAATCTCTAGTGCATTCGAAGTCCTATCATCCTTAGGAGTCCTTATTAAGATGATTAGGTCTATTATAGGATGGTGACTTCTGTCTCTCAAGATAGTACATCATTCCACAATGTCATACCCGATCACCCTAATAAGAACATCTATGGATCTACATGGTGTCCTACACAAAGAATTTTTATTTTATCTTCATTTAACTCATTTAGATGAAGATGAAAATAATTCACCACAAATGCATAATGTATAGTAGCAGATGGAGTTTAAATTTGGGGTTTAGAATTTATGAAATTCATCATTAATAGCTTAAAGTGGATAGTTGGGGGAATGATAATGTGCCCATTCTAGATCCCATGGTTCCATCATCCTAAGCTGTCGCAGTCCCTAGCCAACTTAATCAGAGGTGGTAGTCGACCCAACCTGACCGAAGGATCCTTATCAGCAACACATGGGTTATGTCGTCCAAGAAATCCTTGTAGACCTGGAGTGGTGTTTGCCTAAGGAGATAAGTTTAAGTCCACCTTAGTTGATATAGGACTTTTTGCCCTATCAGGTGTACTATATGATTCACAACACAAATGACAAAGCCATTGGAGAGCATACAGGCTACAGTCATGATCATAATATAATGGTGTCATTTGGCGACAACCACCCGATCAGAAGACTCTGGTTGTAACTGCATCATATGTGGGGCCTACTAGTCAAGCCATGTAGTCAAAAAACATAGGCAACATCCTTACTGGCAAGAGATTGATTGAGAGTAAACATAGTATAACACTTGATTTAACATTAGGTCCTTTGTGAGCTAAAGTTTTATTAATTTGTCACCTTTAACAAATGGTTGCCAAAGGTGGATTAGATTTTAGCTCTAAGTTTTTAAAAATTAAATTTTATTTAAGCATTTTTAGATTGATACTTACTTTGAATTAATTTGATTGAAAATTAGAATCACATTTTGATGGAAGTATCCCCTCCATTGAAATCACCATTCAACACAGCCATCATTGGGATAAGTGTATTATTTCAAATCTTATCGACTCTATTAGTTTAAAAATATATGATCTAATTTACTACCATATGACAGAATTGGCTTCTTTGATATTTTAATAAGTTGAAATTCTTATAATAATTGAATTTTTAGGTTTCGTTAACCCGGACCTAGTCCTAAGACCAAACTGAGAAGTAACCCATGTAGCATCCTCAAACACTAAGTTTAAGCTTTCATCGTAGTGTCGGGGCTCATGCGGGTATTTAATAATTTAGATATTTTTTTTAAATCATGAGATTGATTTTATATTTTTATTTAATTCCAACTTAGCCTGTGCAGCCTTTTCTGACATTAAAATTTGTACTTTAAATCTCCATGTCCGAGCACATGCAGACATTTATAGCTCAGATAATTTCATCTAATTAATGAATTCATTGATTTTGAAAATCATAATTAGAATAAAATTTCTTAATTTTTGGATTGAAGGAAGCTCCATAATTCATGGAGAATTTAATTCAGTATCGCCTTCTATCTACTTGTATGAAGAGTTGTAGATCCAGTGGCATATGTGTAGCAGAATTAGATTTATATTTGCACTCAAAATATTATATATTTGCTTGCATTTTATTTATTTGCATAATTCATAAACTTCAATGGTTGACTTATGATCAATTAAGCCCTATTAGATCTTTGCAAATTCAACATTCAAATTTGATACTCACTCATACAAGCTGTTATACTTCCTTTAAGAGAGCTTATTTGAATCCAAGCTTCTTTTGAATACAAGTTGATTATTCAGTAAGAAGTCTCGATCATGCATCCTAATAGGCTATTTAGTTATAGTGAAAACCTCTTATGAATTTATTTAATTTTTACTTTAACTTGAAAATAGCACTTAACAAATCCCATATATATCAATTTTATGTTTAATTGAAGCCTTCTTTAGTCTATTCTGAATTAGGAATTCTGATATATGGATTAAATAAGAAGTCTTATTCTTTGTGAACCACACTCTAGATCTTGATTTGGGCTCTATCTCATTTGAAAATTAGCCTTCTAGCTTCATGTAACCTCCCCATAAGTATAACATGAATTCAAAGTTATGTTTGCATTTGGCTTAATTTCATTTCAATCGGTTTCACACATGATATAACATAAGCCACAAAGTTCAATTAATTCTTCTTAGCTAGTTAACCATTAACCATTATAGTTTTCTATAGATTGTAAGTGAGTTAACAAGCCTCATCTTCATTCTACAAACTTGATTGTGTTCAATTTAAATCATTCTTAGTTCACTTAGAATAAATTATAATAATAGCAATGTTTATTGAAAACATCGTGCATGACCAAACTCATTGGAGAGTATGCAAGTTATGTTCTTCATCTTCTTTGTGTAAAAGTGATCAAACCCAATTTGACTTTATTTTAAATTCCACATCAAGAGATCAATATATATAACCAAATTTCAAATTTATTACAAATTTCTTATGAGTTTGGAGTTAGCTTCAAGCCACACTTGTATCCTATTTGAACACTTCTATTTATTTTAATATATAAAACAATGGACTCAAGCATTCATTCAATAATAAACTAGTGAATGAACTCATCTTTTTACTTAGCATAATCTTACATAATAAAAATACTTATAGTGTCGAATTAAATTCAATATTTGTAAATTTTTTTTATATTTTCGGATCTCATATTTCATATTTAATTTAATATCCAATTAATTTTTAAATTTAAGTCCCAAAAATTTGACAAAATTTTGGCAAGATTTCAAAAGATTGACGCCATCCCCGTATACTACATTGGAACTATTTCAACTATCCACATGACCCAATAAACTCGACTAAGCAATACGTAACCGGAACGAAGTGTCAAATTTTAATCCCGTTACGCTCTGATCAGCATAACGATACCTTTAATCACCTATATAAAAGTAAATATATATGCAAATATTCTTCTTACCCCTTTTTTTAAGTCCTAGATTTAGTCAAAATTTTGGCAGCATTTTAGCATAAAAATGTCATATCTAACAGTTTTAGCTTACTCGGTACGCCCTATTGAGCATAGCGAGTGGTGTCTTGTGACACCATAACCATCTCTTTGCACCCACTGCGCCCTATTGGGCATTAGCGGGGTCTTGAAACCTGTGATTTCAGAGGAGACCAAAATCGAGAGGGAGACGGAGCCGAGAGGAGGAAGTCGTGAGTGGGGGAAGAGGGAAACATGAATTTTTTTTTTCTATGATTTTTTTAAGGAGATGAGAACTTGCAGTTAAGGAGAAAGATAGGGAATAGGTTTTTGGTTTTAAGGGAAATCAAACGGAGAAGCTTGGAGGAAACGATTGAGTGAGAGCTTGTGTTTTTCTTTGACCGAACGACCAAGAGGGTCAACATTGATTCTCTCAATCACTCCAATTATTCAATAGATCATTCCAAACTAATCCAACATTTGTAATCCAGCTCATTGAACTAAGTGAATTTGATCGACCCAAGTTAGCCCATTTGACTTAAAGGTTCAAATGAGCTAAAACCTAATCAAGCACAAATCAATTCAATCAAAGCCATCAATCAACCTCAACTTCCTTATTGAACACATCCCAAACATCCATAACTCCAATTGTTCTAAGTTGACTTGGCCAAGTCACTTGACCTAAAGAGACCTAAAGGGGTTAATTAAGCCAAACTCTAACCAAACTCCCATTAAATCAAACTAAGACATCCAATCCCTTCTTTGATGATTGTAAGTCACTATTGAACACTCTAATACAATAAATTAAACTTAATCAAGCCAATTTGGACCTTTGATCCAAGTTGACCCAAAGGATCAAATTAAACCAAATCAAATCTTAGGCCAAATTGATTAAAATCAATGTTTCTAATTAGTTATTAATTGAGTATTAAACATGATCCAACCTCCAATTAAACCCAATTTGGTCAACTCAACTCAATTTGACCTAAATGGACAAATTGAACCAAATCACTCCATAATTTAAATCAATTCAAATAAACTCAATCTCTTACTTATTTAAGCTCAAGCCAATCTAATTTGGTCAAATTGGTCAACATGACCCAAATTGAACCATATGAACCAAATCCTAATCTAACCCAAATTGAGTCAAATCAATTGCACTCACTCATTCTAAATGATCAATTATACTTACCCAAACCCCCAATTTTGACCCAATTTGGTCAAAATGGTCACCTTAGCCCAACATGACCCATTTGACCTACATGGGTCAAATTGAGCCAAACCCAATCAAACTAAGCTCAAACCCAACCAAACTTGGCATGACTCATCCTTGGGTCACCATGGCTGCCCAAGTGGGCCCACCTAATGGTGAACCAGTTTGGGTCAAACCCATTGAACCAAGCCCTCCAAATCAAAGAAAATCCTCATTTGGAAGGGTTCTCCAACTCCCCACCCATTGACAGCCACTTTTGGCCTTTCTTGGATAAAGAACCACTGACCCAACCTAGCCCAAGGCTATTGGGTTTAGCCTTTGGCCAAGAGCGGGTGAGTTCACCCATGGGCAACCATTGGTCCACCTAAGGAGGAGTGTACACCTGATGGCAACCCACTACACTTCTTCAACTTCTTATACTCATCCATCTCAATAGTCCCCTACCACCTCGACCACCTACTCCAGTTGGACGGTTACCAAAGGTTGAACAAATCTTAGCTTTGGTTTAGTTGGGAAGGTGATTATACTCTTCTTATACTCCTCCCCATCCATTCAAACTCAACTGAGAGCTTCCCTAAAGCATTTCATAGTCCCACACTCTCTTCTGAGCTTCTCATGCATTCTCCCACCAGTGAGATCAGCTCATGATTGGACCCAAGAACTTCATTCTTCCAAACACCTCAAACCTACACCAAACTTAAATTAACTCTTCTCACACCTTCACCTCACTCTGGCAAGCCAAAATGAATCATTTTCTGAGTGATTTGATCACCGAAAGACGTCCCTAGAACAACTCGATGAGCTTTATGATGGTGTTTGGTCCACAGATGGATCGGTGGGAAGACATCACGAGATCTTCTCAACATGGCTTTTTCTATTCAAGATGAAGCTACCTCTATCGGCGGACCACCAGTCTATAGCTCCGACAAGGTAAAAATCTGACAACTGTAGTCTTGGCCTCTAGGAGTTGATCTTTTTTGAAGTGAATCATGTTTTCATACAATCTCCACCATAGGATCTCCTTAGAATCATTTCCTAATCATTTTGGAGTCAATTTCACCGTAGAACATGCTCCGGTGAGCTCAGATCAAGTGACAAAATGCATACGTGTCCATCTTCTAGCACTCATGGGATGATGAATCACCGATCATCCTTTTCGCATGATTTGAATGGACAACCTTGATTAATCATGCCATAAATCTCATTTTAATCCCTTCAAAATCATGAGATTAATCTTGACCATCCGATTCGAGATCGGATGACCAAGATGAAATCACATCCGCCACTGCTGAGTCAGTTGCTGCATAGGATGCTTTAAGTAGCCAATACCACGATGCCATGTGGAAAGCACTGCCACGTCAGCATCCGCATGGTACCAATGATTCAAAGGATTAATTAAGGCTTAAAACTGTGATTAAATGGCCATAACTTCAACAGATCATAACTAATTGTGAAAAATTTCAAAAAATACAAATAAACTTATTTTGGAAAGTTTAGACAAAGGAGAATTTAATCAAAATAAAATCTAATTAACTCTTAATGAACAAAGCTTAATTAAGGTTTGAAGCTCAGACTAATTACTTTAATTAAGGCCAAATTGCTTAGCTAATTAATTCCAAATTTGGTGGGATGTCCTCTACCTCCCATAATTTTCTTGGAAATACTTACCATATGGTTTAAAGATTTTAGAATTTTAACCCTAATTACCCTCTTTAATTATTTAAATGATTATTAAAATTAATGAATAGTAAAAATTAAAAAATTAGTGTTAATTAATCGATATAAATAGTGGGTATGATGGAAGAAATAATTAGGACCTCTTTCCTAATTATTTTTTTGAGTATACTTCCTTAAATGGGTTAATTAATATGTTTAGTAATTAAAGAATATTTAAAAATAAATAAATGATAGAATTAAAATTAAAATTAAAATTGATTTAGATAACTCAAATATAATCAATTAATCCCTTTATGTGTTTAATTGCATAAAGTTGTTAAAACAATTATGATTATCCCATTTGTCTAGGGAAATCATAAGAGTATTTAACTTATATATTTTTCTCCTTTAATTTAATTAACTTCTAGGCATGAGCCTAATTACATTAGACTCCTTTAGGTGCATTACTGATTTTATTTGTCCAAAGCATATCATTGAAGGCTCATGATCAAGTAGTTAATTAAATTAGAAAAGCTTGGGGAAGGGTTATTATGTCAATATGATTAATGGCTTAAACCTAATCAACTCATAAAACCTATTTAACTTCCTTCTTTAAACATGTCAAATAACCAACATGGGATGGGGTAATTCCTAAGTATCATTTCTCCTCTTTAGGTTTTGACAACTTAAACATCAAAATTAAACCTTATAAAACTTTGGTTAGTGTTAAGGAATGTTTATTTAGCTTAATTGTTCTTATGATTTAATGAAATTGAGTATGTTAAGTGGTAACATTTAATTTCTTCCTTTCGATTATTATAAATGTGCATGCCATTTGTTACATGTGTTTCATGTTGTAAAATAAAAAATTAAAAAAAAATATGATTGCATTTAAGTTGTATGAGTTGGATAAATGTTATTATATGGTGTGGCTATTATCATTAATAAATCTCAAATTATTTTTGAAATTATAAGTTAATAATGAATTAAATAGTGTGAAGTTTAAATTAATGTTTATTATAAATACTTAATGAAGTTTCCAATTAGTTGTAACTTATAGATAGTAATGAATTATTTTATCTTTATGTTTTGTGTGATATTTACATGTATTTGGGTTAGTAAGTATATAGTATGGACATCCCGAGAACATGAGGCTTTAAGCAGCCCCAAGGAGTTCTTATATAATCTTATTTCTCTAGTTTAATAATGGCACATGCTTGCTTAATTTCATTTATATGCATACATATGCTGGATATAGGATAAAACTTTTCCTTTCATGTCATTAAACTCCACATAAATAAAATATTTTATATAACCTTTACATGGTTTTGTTCATATGCTTGTGTATATATTTACATGTATTTGAATTGACATGAATATAGTCTTGACATTCAAAGAACACGAGGCTTTAAGTAGCCCCAAGAAGGTCTTAAATAATCTTACTTCCCTAGTTTAACAATGGCACATACTTGCTTAAATTTCTAATACATGTTTGCATATGCTTAGTTATGAAATGAAATCTCCCTTTTCTATGAAATTCATGCATTAATATTCATCAAGTGTGCAAAAATATTGCATGTATATATATGTTAAATCAAATATTAAGTGGGTTAAAGATGAAAGAATATGAATATTATTGGTAATAAAAAGAAGTAGTAGAATATTACTCACACGATGGTGACTTAATTTCATTAATCCCAAGATGGTTTTCATGTTTGAATAAGATTCCTTAAAAATAATCTAAACTTAGGCTCAATAAAATAAAAATCATAAGTGGATGAAGGGGCCAAGGCTTTCTTTTTATAATATTTAATTGTTAAGTAAGTATTAAATAAAATGAGAAAATGCAAATTAAAATTAATCAATCTACTAGAAGATTTAAAGTGAACCATCCTTAATGATTAATTTAAATAATTCCAAAACCTTAGATAATCATACTTCAAAAGCTCAACCAAGACATACCACACTAAAGCCTTACCACACACATTAGAATGCTAAGTCATCGATCCAAGTGTTAAGTTAGGTCGATGTATGTTATGGTGATGTGTTTTGTTTTATGATGAAATGTTTTAGACTAGATGTTAGAATTTTTTGTGAGTAGATTGGATGTTAGGTCATTAATAACTTAATGATGTTTTATACAAGGGATTATATTAAAGAGGCTGATGTGATAATAAATAAACATAAATGTTCTTTCTTGTAGGTGTTGCCTATGCCCTTAAGCATAATCCATTTAGGACAAGTGGACTTGGCTACCCAAGCACATGTTGCTAAGTCTAAATATGTGAAATATAATTTCTTGGCATATATGCTTGTTTAGCTAATATATTTTCAACTGTAGTTAGATTTTATTTTTCATAAAAGTGTAGTTTTTGTAATAAGATTAGGATTAGTGCTATAGGGTTTAGGATGAGTAATGGCTAGAAGGTAAATACCTAGGAGGCCCTGTGAAGCCTGGAGCAAGTAGATCCACATAAGGAAAGAAGAATAAGAATTGAAAACCCCCGTAGCCCCATATCATTCATTTCTTTTATAAAATTTAATTATAATCCGGGTTGTATAAGGGTAGAACTCAGCTACCCAACTTATTTTCTTTTCTAGGGAGTGCCTGGCCACACCAGCCTTTTATTATTTTTTGAAGTTTAAGTGCTTGATTGTTGTGTTTATTTTGTACAATAGAAGTGGCATGTTTTTCTTAGGTTTCTTAAAATTTGATGATTTGATATGTGACCTAGATGCATTATACTCTTTAGGATAAAATTAAATTTTCTATCCTCACTAAATAACTCATAACTAAATTTTAATGCAACTCATAACCATATTTTAAGCCTAGGCATTTAATGAAGATAATAAAAAGCTTATCGACCCTTAACTAAATGATTGCATGCTACAACAACATGCATATCATATTGTGTCACTCTTGAATAGAGAGAATCTTCACTCTTGCACAATAGGGGATATGCTTGAACTTTGAGAGTGATCCTTTATAGTGGAGATCATGTCTTCTAATTGATTTATCCCATGACTTAATTTCATCATGCATATAGGCATAATTTTCTAAGCCTTGGTCCAAAATGATCTGAAAACTTATAAATTTTTAACATTAGTTTTAGTCATGTTTGCATACTAAACATTATCTAGTCTCTTAGAGAGTGAGTATATGATTCTAGCTTCCTTCCTAATTAAATAAAGCCTAACTATCTTACATCTACATAAAATATGACTACAAGATTTTAAAGTGTAGAAGGTGTTAGCTGACAGCCATTCCAAGTGGTTGTAAGTTTAGAAGAGTCGATGTGTTCACTCTCTCTTGTGGAGGTGGAACCTTATATCCCATTTTCCTTGAGTAGAGTTAGGTCAAGCTCTAAGCCTGAGCTAGAGCACTATAGATTTAGGTTCCGATGTGGCTCATTTTTTTTCACTATGAGTATAAGTCCTCACCTCTTAGGCGTTTCCATAATCTTATGTTGTTGGACTATAAGCCCTAATATTCTAATAAGATTCCAACTTAAATAAAAGTAAATTCTCTCTTTCAAAAATATAAATCCTCATTATAGGGTAGATTGAAGCACTCACTAGGCTCCATAGTATCTTGGGTGCTTTCTATTTAATCTCCTTTAGAATCTGTAAAGAAGTCTTCTTATTCAAACAATCCCATTTGATTTTTTATAACAATTTATTCATTGATAATCTAGCTTTGAAATCTTTAAAGATATTAATTGACTACTTTAATCAAGAGTATTCTTAGAAAATTCTCATTTCTTAAGATGTAATTAATTATGGAAGCTTGCTTCCATAGGAAACTAAAGAACCCGACATAAAATAAACCCAACTTTACTTTTCAATGTAAAGTAGGGGAAAGATCTCTAATATTTATGTAGACCCATCTGCCTTAGGAGTCCTTATTGGGTGTTCAGGTCCATTGTAGGATGATGTTTCTATCTATGAGATAGTACATCAAACTTCAATGTCGCACTCGATCACTTTAATAAGTACCCCCTAAGATCTATGTGGTATCCCTACGACTCTAAATTAAATCACTACAATGATTTACTCCAACTCCTTGAGTAAATCTAATGCTTGCTATCAGAGGTTTATATTATATTTTATTATTGGTGATCCTGAAGCAAATTTCAATAGAATGACTCAACAAAATCACTAAAGAACTTTGAAGCATCTTTCCAATGTTGACACATTGAGTGCCTTATGATTTGTCAATGAATAAAGTCCATAATTCTTCTTTGGATATGTTAGCTTCTCTATCATTGTCAAATTCAAAAAAATCTACTAAAAACTTATTAGAATTTATTCTTTAATTGCTATCCTTAATATGTAAGAAATATTCAACTCGCTAAGTTCAACAACTTATTTAAAAAGTCTTCTAGAGTGATCAGGCTTAGAAAGTACTGACTTCAATGGATGATCAGTAATGATTTGTATTGAAAGTGCTTGGAAGTATGGTCGTAACCTCTGTACTACAATGATTAGAGCTAGTGCTAACTTCTCCATAATTGGAGGAGTTCAGCTCTCCTCAAGATTTTGCTTACATATATAACATATAAGTCACCTTATTTTTGGAGTGAGGTTGACCATTTCCTCCTTAGACCTAGGATTTATCTAGGCACTTAGTTCTTCCTAGAGCGGGACACTTCTAGGGGTTAGGAGGACACTGATCCATGCCTAGAGACTAATAGAGTCCAACCATAGGGTTAAACCCCAGCATAGTATAGGTATGACCTACCTACCCTGGACCCAATCAAACTCTATAGTAAATCAATCTCTCAAACCCAATCCAATTGAACATAAACCTAACCTTAGCCAAAAAAAATTGATTTTGAACTTAATTTATCCCATTGGGATTCAATTTAGCTTAATGGTTAAGTTGACCAAACTTTACTCATTTGAGTTTAAAAGGGCTAAATCCAAAGTAAAGCTAATCCATTTAAAATTGAACTCACCCAAACTCATTTTAACCTCAATTGAACTTGATTGATTCTTGATTTCCAGTTAATTGATTCAAATTTAATTAAATTGTCCCTTAACCCAGGTTGACCCATTGAACCCTAAAATACCAAAATTCAGTTCAACTTGATTTAGGCCAAATTGAATCAATGCAAAACTTATGATCATTTTAGTCATTTAATTGGACATCTTAATCCATTTTAATCTAATTTCACCAATTGGTCCAACTAATCCAACTAGACCCATTTGGCCTAAAAGGTCCAAATGAGTCAAAACTTAACCTAACATAAATTAATTGAAATCAAAACCACCAATCAGCTTAAATTTAATATTAAACTTGTTTCAATACTCAATTGAGCCTAATCAAGCCAATTGACTCACTTGACCCAATTTGGCCTAACTGACCAAATTGAGTCAAATCATAATTCAACTCAAATTGAACCAAACCAACTCTTCCAATCTCTTCATAAATGATTGTTGATCATGATTAATCACTTAATTACAATCAATTGCATCCCCTTGAGCCAATATGACAACTTGACCCAAGTTGACCCAATTTGACCTAAATGGGTAAATTGGGCCAAAATTCATTACCATCCAAATTGATTGCAACCAACACCTCCAATCAATCATAAATTGATTATTGAACACTCTTCAACTATCAATTGAAGCCAATTTGATCAAACCAATCCAATTGACCCACATTGCCCAATTTGATCTAAAGGATCAAATTGAACCAAAACCAAATCTAAACCAAATCAATTCAAATCAATGGCTCCAATCCATGTCAAATGATCAATAAAATATAACTCAACCCTTCATCTAACCCAATTTGGCTAATTTGTTCAAATTAATTAACTTAGCCCTTTTGACACATATGACCTATATGTGTCAAATTTAAATCCACTTCAAATTATATATACAAACACATTCTAAATGATCATTTGAACATAATCCAATAGCCCTCTTGATCAATTTGATTAATTTTTCAACCTAACTCATTTGAACACAAAGGTCAAATTGAGCCAAATCCAACCAAACATGTCATGACTCATCCTTAGGTCCCCATTGACCTGCCCATGTGGATTCAACTCATGGTGAACCTAGTTTAGCCCAAATCAAGTTAACCAAGAGTTCCAAATAAGATAAATTATCATTTAGAAGCTCTACCAACCCCTTTTGATCATGGCAATCCTTTTTAACACTCTTTGAGCATAAACCCACTGACCCAAAGCTATTGGGCTCAATCATTGACCAAGGTGAGGTCCCTCTCACCTTAGCTGACCCTTGGTTCACTCCCCATGGGATGTCCACTTCATGGCATGCCACTAAACTCTAAGATCCACTAGGGGACCTCCATCTCATCAGTCACTTGCCATTTTCAGTAACCCCCATTGAGGCGGATGACGACCTGAACCAATCTCTTTGGTTGGTTCATATGGGATCCTCCTATTCAAACTCAATGGAGATGTTCATTAGAGCATCCTCCCAAGACCCCAATCTCCCCTAAATCTTTTCGTGCACTCAACCACTGGTAAGACCAAGCCTCACCTCAACCCAAACACCCTCTCCGTCCATTTTCACTCAAACTCCACCAAATGAAATTATCTCTTCTCACACCTTCTCTCACTATGGAAACCTAAAATGAATTAGTTTCCACTCAATTTGAGCACTAGAAGGCACTCCAAGACCAACTCTGATGAGCTTCATAGTGGCATTTGGTCCAAAAGATGATTGGCAAGTAGGCAGCTTGAGACTTCTTCAACAGGGCTTCTTCTTCTCAAGGTGAAATTACCCCAGTCATTGGGTCACTGGTCTATAGCTCTGACTAGGTAAATTCTTATAAATCGTAGAAAATGCCCTAAGCTTTGGTCTTTTGTGAAAGATTTTGCACATGGTGTCAATCGAGCTGTAAGATCCTTTTAGAATGTCCCATTGATCGATTTGGAATTGATTCTGCTATTAAATGACCTCCAAAAGCTTTAGATCGAGTGACAAAAAGTGAACAGTGTCTGTCTTTCATCGGAGGTTGTTGATGAATCATTTGTCATCTATTCCATGTGATTAGAATGGATGGTTGTAATTAACCATATTAAATTTTCTCAATTTAATCCTTTTAATATGTGCTATTAATCTTGATCATTCAATCTTAAATCGAATGGCCTAGAAAAAAGCGCATTCGCCTCCACTAAGTTAACAACCACGTAGAATGTTTTAAGTAGCTAATCCCATGACGCCATGTGAAAAGTGATGTTGTGCCACCACTGACGTGGTATCAATTCTGTAAATGAATTAATTTGAGTTTAAAAGATATTTTAATTATCTAGAAGTTAGGAAAATTATCACTTATTGTAAACAAATTCAAAAAATACAAATAAACCCATTTAGGAAATCTTAGACAGAGGAGAATCTAAGAAAAATAAAAGCCCTTATTTTTATTAAGTAAATAATGAATAATTAAAGTTTAAATTTTTATTTAAGTAACTTAATTAAGCCTTACTTGGCTAATTGGCTTGGAATTTAGAGTGAATGTCCCTTTGGATGACCTCTATCTCCTATAATTTTCTCAAAGTAATTTGCCAAGTAATTTTAGAAATTTAAATTTTTATACCATAATTAGCCATTTTGTGCATTTAATAATTATCTAAATTTTAAAAATAATAACATTAATTATGAAAACCTAATTATTCATTAAAATAATAAGGGTGATTTATTTCTCAAAGTCAATTTAAAGGGTTTTTATTTAATTAATTAAATCATTGATTAATTTAGAGCTTAGAAAAGTCATAGTAATTAATGTAGGTTACTAAAATTTTTTACCAGGCTCTCTTTGTGCTTAACTAACAAAGAGGTTTCAAATGAGATCAAAATCCTCAATTGGTTTAGGGTATTTTGAGTATAATTGATGATTTTGGGTTTTCCCTCATTTATTTAATTACCCCTTAATTATAAGCCCAATTGCATTTGAATTTTTAAGGCATATTTTACTTTATGTTTATGCATTTCTATTAATTTTCTTATAATTTTTGGGCTTATACTTACAATTTAATTGATTTTATGAGCCTCTTTGGGCTTAATTTGATTAAATAATTAATTAATCATAATTAAACTATAGTTTTACTTCATTAATCCTAAGATGCTGCTTCATATTTGAATAAAATCTCTTCAATCAAATCTAAACATGGAACTTAATAAAATTTGTAACATTTTGTTAAGAGGATTAAAAATTATAAGAATTAATCTAAGGATAGTGATTAAGGATAGTAATTAAATCATAGTTTGACTTCATTAATCCTAAGATGCTGCTTCATATTTGAATAAAATCTCTTCAGTCAAATCTAAACATGGAACTTAATAAAATTTGTAACATTTTATTAAGAGGATTAAAAATTATAAGAATTAATCTAAGAATAGTGATTAAGGATGATTTATTTTTCTTCTTCTCTTTATAACCCCAAATTAAAAAATAAAACCCAAAATAAAATCAAAGCTTAAGTATAAAAGTTATTTCAAACCATTAATCACATAAAAGTGTAATCATCCTTAATAAAGAATTTAAAATGCTCATCATTAGACAATTCAAATATTAAAGCTTAATTATGGAATACCACACCAAACCTAGCACACACATTATAATACTAAGTCACCAATTATAGTTCTAAGTTAGGCCGATGTTTATTGTGATGTTTTATTTTATAATGAATTTTTTTAGACTAAATGTTAGAATTGATTGTGCATAGTCTGGATATTAAGGCGACATTAGACTAATGATATTTTCTACAGTGGATTGTGCTTAAGGGTCCATTGTAATAAAATTATAAAACTTCTTACTTGTTGGTGCTGCTTAAGTCTATAAGCATAATCCATTAAGAAAGATGAGCTTGGTGATCTAAGGCAAGATGATATGGGATAAGGCTTGACCTGTGAGGGCAGTCCCTTGTAGTGGAGAATACTTCTTCCATGGATTTACCCCATAATCTAATTTTATCTTGTATTTAGGAATAAACTCTCCCAAGCTTGAGTCCAAAATATTGAGTTAATAATAAAATAAAATTTATAAATTTATTGCATTAGTCTAAGTCATGAATTTTCATTTCAGTCATGATCTAGTCTATTAGAGAGTGAGTTTAGGACTCTATGTTCATTTCCAATAAATAATAGTCTAGCTATCTTACATTTACATAAGATTGACCATCATGATTTTAAATCAAAGGAGGTGTTAGGAAACAACCACTCTGGTGGTTGTAAGTCTAAAAGAGTTAAGCTCTCCATTCTCTCTAGTGGAAGTGAACCAATATATCCTATTTTTTAATAGATTTAGGTAGAGCCCTTAGCTTGTGCTAGATCACTATTATATATAGGTTCATAGGTTATTTATTTCTCTCTTGTTACAAACATAAGCCCTCTCCTTTTAGATATTTCTATAATCTTGTATTGTTAGAATCTAAGTGCTAACATTCTGATGAAATGTTAATTCAAATAAATATAATTTTCTCTTTCAAAATTATAAAGCCTCATTATATGATAAATTGAAGCATTCACTAGGCTTCCTAGTATCATGAGTTATTCCTACTTATCCTCCTTCAAAATCTATAAAAAGTCCCTTCATTTTAACTCTCTCGCTTGATTTCTAACAAATAACAATCATTTGGCATCAAACTATGAAATCTTTGGAAGCATTAGTTGGCTACTTTAATCAAGAGTATTTTTAGAAAATTCTCATTTTCTAAGATGTAATTAACTATGGGGGCTTACCTTTATAGGAAACTAAAGAACTAAACATAAAATAAGCCATGCTTTACTTCATCTATATGAAATAGGAGAAATATCCCTGGTATGCATAGACCCATCTATCTTAGAAGTCCTTATTAGATAATTGAGTCTATTGTAAGGTGATGTTTCTATCTTTCAGATAGTGCATCATTCCATAGATGTCATACTTGATCATTTCAGTAAGTATCCCTTAAGATCTATGTGGTGTCCCTATGACATCTAAATAAAAAATACCATAAATTTTTTGGTGACTCCATTAGGGAAAGTTTCTCTCTCTATCATTAGTAGTCAATTATTATCTCCAAATATCAGTAGCAGACTTATGTTTTTCATAGGCTCAAGACTACCTTTCTTGTTGTTGGATGCCTTGTGTATTTCATTCTTGGATAAGTGTTACCACATCTCCTTTGGTTCTAGAACCTCTCTTTAGGAGGTTCTAGAGCCCTTACTAGATTCATAATAGTTGGAGTGAAATCAAAGAAATTAATCAATCATTCAACTCTAAAAGCAATCATCAAATCTTTGAACCTATTGTCATACCCAAATTTGGCAAGTTAGCATAATCAAATTTATTTGATGGAGGTTCAAATTAAAAAAACAAAATCAACACCAAAATAAGATCAAGTCCTTTAACCCTTTGCTCTCTCTTCAAATAGAGAAGAAGTTACCAACTTCTCCATCTCCAAAAAATAACAACAACAACCATGTCATCTAGAAAGCTCATTTTCTCTTTTATTTTTGGTGTGGATTTGTCCATGAATCATGCCACAGCACCCATCATCAAGTTTGGGTTAGGCTTTGAGCACTTCAAAGTCACTTTACAACCTAACCTTAGCACTATCAACAAGGAGGAGGTGACTGACAAGAAGCTGCTTGTTCAATTTTACCAACAGTCTTACATTAAATTTCTCTCATTGTAGAGGAAGGCTTTAGCGGGTTCCCCTCCCATTAGTACCTGTTGTGTCCACCACTAAGACTAACACTGCCTCAATGATAGCCCCGGCCTCCAAAAGGAAGGCAATGCTTGCATTGGAGATTATCTTACCCACATTTGAGGTCAGTTCTAATTCTCGTTATATGTCATTGACCAAGACACAGTGTTGCAATAAGAACCATAAGCTGAAAGAATATTATGAGAGGATAACTAAGGTGGATGAGTTCTTGGTGATGGATGATTTTTCTAGTGACTCTATCATTTCCTATTTTATTATTACAATAATATAGAACTTATTACTTCCTTCCCAATTACAAGGTATATAAACAATTATTCACTAGGTTTTGGGCTTTAAAGTAGAGGCAAAGATGATAAAAACTTCTTTAATTGCAAGAATGCTTGTTCATACTCCTTATACAACGAAAAGTGTTTAGAACATCTGAGAACTTAAAGAACCACAAACATTTATCATTATATTTTAAAAAGAATCTGCTTAGGCTAGAAATTTGACCAATTAGCATTTGAATGTCTTTAATGTTCCAAGGAGATGATATCTCCAATATCTTCTTGACCTTCTTAGGATTGACTTTAATGACTTATGGAGTGTGTAAGTTACTAAGAAATTTTCCAGAACTTGTTCCATAAGTACATTTGAGCAGATTGAGCTTCATATTAATCATCTCAACATATTGACTGTCACCTTGACATCTTCAATGTGCTATTTCCATGACTTGATTTAAATTAATAAAACATCAATATAAGTTTCAAGCACCTTCATTTTCTTAGCTCAAAGCACTTTACATGTAACAATATACATCGTCCCTAGTAATTAAATCAACCTTTTCACTATCTTCAAGATGTATCTTCATCTAGTTATAACAAGGAAAAACATCAAGAAAAATCATTACCAAGAAGAAAATGACTGAATTTACTAGGGCATTGATGCACAATTAAAGATAACTACCCTTGGAATAAGTCAAATGAAGAATACTCCAATTGTCATTCAACTTTAGCACTATATCAAAATTAGCCAACCAATTTGGATACGAAACCTCTTTAATGAATCATACATCAAGCAACTTCATATTTTCTTCATAAATAGCAAGAGTAGTCATCATGGGTCCCATCTTCTGCTTGATTGATTCGGCTTTAGGAGCCACATTTAACCTGTGACACGAAACAACAATATCAAAAACCTACCATTTTATCAATAGACCAAGTGATCAATCAGAAAAACCTTTTGAGATATTAAATTTTCTCATATATTTTATAATTAATTAATGTTAAGTTATATTTTACTTTCATTTTATTTCGGTAGGAATTTCTCATTTAAAATAAAAAATGAAGAAAATCAACAAGAATAGCACCTAGGCACTATGCAATGTAGTGCCATAATGCCATTGTTTAAGAAAATAACTATGAGGAAAAAAACTTAGCATTGTAGCAATAGATCACTTGCACTAAGGCCCTATAATTTCCAAAGATTTGGACCTCAAGATGGTGAGTCCAGAGCTAGAGCAATATCATGACAATAGAAGAAACATAAAGAGCTTAAAATGCATGAAGATAATATGTTGAGCACCTTGGTGTTTAAAGACTGGTGCTGTAGCACTAGATCCCTTCATTTCAAATTGGAAAGATAGATAATCCAATGTTATAACACTATAATTGGCACCATGTCTCTATGTCCCAATATATACAATTTTAAGCAATTTGGTCATCGATTTGGGCAGCTACATGTACAGTTTTGAAACCATTTTGATGGGGCATATCTATTAACAAAAAGAGGGATGTTGCAAGTATAAATAGACATTTATTTGAATTTAAAATTAATATTTTGATTGTGTTTTATCTGTGAGTTTATAGACTTGGAGAAAGAGTAGATCCATTAAAAGAAGATGCTAGAGGAGGATAAGGGATAGAAGCAAGTTAGAGTTAGAGAAAAATACCCAATTCCTTCTTTTGTTAGTTTTGATTTTTTTTTAGTGATATTTTCAATTTTTATAGAAGTTACAAAAGTTATATTTTTCATAATGAATATCCAAGTGTTTTTTTATTCTAGATTTGTGAAACTTTATATTATTTTTTGTAAATAATGTATTGTGAACTTTGAAATAAAGTTTCATGCTGTCATTCCTAAGTTATTTTGTTTACTACTCATGCTTAATTTAGATATGATCTAACCAATTACAAACTTAAAATCAAATATGATCTAGTGATATTAAAAAAAATCCATAGAGAAACAATTAGGAAGAGACAAACAAATCTTTCAAATATATATATAAATATACGATATTTGAGGATTTATAATTATTAAGGGAGATGGTTGAAAATATAATCACTTATTTTAATTAATATAGAAAATTATAATTAATTAATTTAAGTAATTAAGTCTTTTTGATCTTGGCAAAGACAAGTGAATAAAATTGTTCCTAATTAACAACAACATAAAAGAACTTTTCAATTGCAAAGTCTGTAGAAGCAATTAAGTGACCTTAAATTTAGAGTATGTTTTCCTATAATTAGTTTAAAACCCTTATTTTAAAAGTAGTTTTTGTAATTTTAAGGTAATTTAACATATTTTAATTTATAGTTAGTTGGATAAAAATTAAGGTTAACACTAGATTAGTACTTAATAAAATTTTCTAATAGATTTTATGAGAGAATGATGCTTTTCATACCATTATATTACTTGAATGATACGTGAATTGCATATACAATTTTTTTTCCAGTCACTAAGAAAATATATTTTTGTACTTCCTAAGTGTTGTAACCAACTCACCTCTCAATTCTACATTACAAGAAATCTAATTCGAAAGGTCCTACCAACTTTTTCTTGTTTAACGGTGACTTCCCTCACAACATGAGTAGTTTTCAACTACTTCCTTGTTTCACATCTACTTGTAAAATATCCTTCTAAATACTACTAATAGACTTCAAATATGAAGCTCTTGACTATAGCAAGTTACTACAAACTAATATTACTTTTTCTCTTCTTGGAAACTTCACCACGCATGGTATGTAAATACAGCCACTTTGAACAAAATTAATGAATGACCAAAAATAGTATTGTAGGTAGTAGGTGCCTTTACTATTATGAATTCAATCAAAGTAATGAATTAACACCTCCCTTCTCCTAAGTGATGGGAAGAGAAATAAATCAGCAAGTCTTCTTATGCTCTGAAGAGAGCCCATAAATGGTCCTGAGGTGGGAGCTAGATGAGAGTTCCCCAAGCATCTTATCAAAAATAATTTTAAAAAGAATATATTGACCTCCCTGTATGAATTAGAATGATGTTAATCTAGATATTTACAATCAAAGTAATGACCATGATGGAACCATTATAAGGGTTCTCCTTAATAGGAAAATCTTCATCAATAAAAATAATTAATGGTTGACTGACCACCACCAGATTGAGTTTTCCAAATTCACCTCCCTTGATAAGAGTCATTTGAGCCTCAATTAGTGAAAATCATCTAGCCCATCTCCTCTAAGAATGGCAAGCACTATCCTAGCAATTTGAATTATTTATGCCAACATAAGCTCATTGATTGTCTCCTCAATAGGTGTTTTCCCTTATCTTTTGATATTGACTTTTAGCACCATGAGCTCCTTTAATTTATCATCCTTAATAAGATATTTGACTAGACTTCTCAAATGCTAATACTCTTCAATTTTGTGGTCGTTGTCTTTATGGTACACACAATACTTCATCAGGTTATGCATGTGATCATCTGACATCATCAGCAAAGATCTTTTAAAATAATCATTATTCAAAATGGCCTCTATATTCTCAGCCATTATGCCTCTTAGTGGAGTTATTATAAGTGTATGGCTAATTGGAGGTGGTGACCTCCTTTCTCCCCTCCAATCATGTCTCATATCACCAAATTGAGCTCACAATTCAAAAGATCAAATTTGACACTTCTTATAGCTTCTTATATCTTCTCATCCTTTTTAAAGAGGCTTATTGCACCCTATTATTCAATCCAAAGGTGATAGGTAGTGAATTATATTCTTCAATAGAAATGTGATTATTATCTAACTCCAATAACTTGGGTATCATTTTTGGGTGCCACAAAACTAATATATAGTGGAATTGACCTTCTCAAAGGCCCTAAGTTAGCACATCATGAGCTACTATAGACTCAAAATCTCTAACTTCTAGTACTTCCCTCTAGAAGAAAGTGATGAAACTCCTCAATGAATCTGTAGCTCCTAATGAATTCATAATAAGATATTCAAACTCTTGTTTTACTTTTGAGTGCTAATAAATTGTATAATGAGCTTGTGCTTAAATTCAATAAAAGGAGATAGGTTATTGAACCATTGTAGAGATGATTTCTTTAGAGTCATAAAAAATAACAACACTTCAACACATCATTAATTCTAAGTAAGAAAATGGTAGACTTGAAGGAGGCCATGTGATTAGTAGGATCTGATCTCCTCTTGTATGATTTTAGAGAGGGAATTTTAATTTTCTTAGCATTTTAACCTCAATGATTTCTCAAGAAAAAGCATTTTGCATATATCATTTTCTCTTATCATCCCTTATTCTTCTTCTATTGCCCATATTTTTCCACACTATGATCGAATGGAGAGGAATCTTAATTATCTAGGTAGTAGGTGTCATAATCATCTTCTCCCAACATAGATACCATAGCTCTCTTTTCTCTCATTGCTAATAAATCACTTATATGCACCATCAATTTAGAAGAATCGGATGGTATATGGACTCTTGGAGTTACTCTAGGCATATCCTCCAATGCCTCTCTAATAACCATCAACATATGCTCCCTTAGTTCATTCATCTATTGCACTACAAACTCCCTGATGCACTCCATGTTCTCTAATGTCTCCTTTGAGTTATTACCTTCTCCATGCAGAGCTCTTCTTCTAGTTTATGGCATGATCCACACTCACCACACCTAAAATTGATAGTGAAACCTAATTTGTTAATAGTCTCACACTTAGGCAAGAGCTATAAGAGAAAGAGAGAAAACTCTCAGGAATTAAGCTTTTGAATTAGCCTACAAAAAAATCCTCTACCCATGGGGGTCCTTCCCTTTTTATAGGTTTAGATCGACCCTGGGAAATTTATAATATATTATATGAATAAGTAAAGTATAATTATATAAATCCAATGATGTATCCAACTAAATCATGTAGTTAGTTATGCGATTACATGAAGCATTCCATTCAATTTTGTTAATTGCAATTTGTTATGGTTAGACTAAATATTCTTAGAATATTTTGATTGAGCCATGACCATTGCCTTGAACCTAGTTGAAAGTGCCAAAATTTATCTTAAACCTGGTCCAATGGAAATTTGGCTATACATCAAATAATATTCACTAACATATAAATATTAGTTATTGTAATATAATTATATCTTGTTACAACTTTTTTCCACCAATGAGATCAATAAATTGACAAATTCCTTCATTTTGCCACCAAATTAATAATGTTATCTAAAAAATGATTTGCAATATAGTTTTCTTGATATTATATCATAGTGGACATTCATAGGTCTCAAGGAAGATAAATTTTAAAGGTCTTAAAATATGATCTCTTAAGTATGACTCGTTGTGGTTTATTATTAACTTGAGTTGTTGCTTTATTCTTTATGATAAAGTATGTAAAGCCATTTTGGCTATAGCATGTTTGTAGCATTAGTTTTTTATATTGAAATTGAACAAAGTGCTCTTAAAATAAACATTTAGAAAACCCTGAAATTCATTCAACACCTATGTTTTGTGAGGAAAAGTAAATTGCATGCCTTAAAATACGCACAATGCAATATAATGAGGAGAATTGAATATGTAGATTAGTTTCAAGCTATTATGTTTTTTTATAATTTAGTATTTTTATTTTAGAATTTAAACTGCTCTATTTCAAATCATATGACTACCCCAAATCTCATTTACACATAATCTATAAGTCATCAATACACCATTCAACATGTTGAGATGAGTTCTAGTATTTTTCATAGGTTTCATTCCAATGATAGTGGTCACTTGGACACCGTGGATGAGGGTTATAAATATTGCCAAACATCTCAACTCAGAGCTCTAATCAAAGTGATGATGAGCATAAGCTACCAATTGACAAAGTTAACCCTTATTATAACTTTTCAAGATATGAGCTCATAAGTTGCTATTCAAATAGAACCACTAATGCATAAGAGTATTTTTTTTTGATAATGACTATATACATGTTTTCTAGACTATCAAAGAATGTGATAAAAAAATATATTTAATGACCCATATGATGAAGCCAATGAGCTATTGGAAGGTATTTTTTTTTCCTTGGAAGGAAATATCTCCCAATTTCATTTAATAGTTAATTTATAGTTAATAATATAAAGTATAAGATCTAATCAAATAAAAAGAAATTGGTTGTGCTTTTCATGCAACACTATCATCATTTCAAACTTTGTATGTGGTATCGATGATAGTTCTGGCAAATATTTAGGTTGGGTTTAGAGGATCTCAACTTTGGTAGGTTCACATACATGTAGTCATTATGTGATGATTATTATGCATATACAGTGTAATTTATACTTTATTAACTAATTCACATTATTATACACTATATAGATTTAAAACTAATTGAGATTATCAATCAAATAAATGTAAAAGTAAACAATAGGATCTTCTACATGAAAGCTTGGGATGCTAGGCATAAGGTGATTAAGAACATATTTTATTGTTGGGAGGAATATTACCCTTCACTTACTAGTTTGATAAATACAACATGTGATATTAAGTAGGGGTCATTTTTTAAGAATCAATCAAGTGAATCTAATTGATTTTATTGTGTCCTTTGTACATTTAATCCCTTTATCATGGGTTAGTAATATTGTAATCCTATTTTAAACATAAATAGAACATTCCTTTTAGGTAAATATAGAGGGATGTTGTTAACTACAATCTAAATTGACTAAATTAATGTTCTATTTTCACTAGCATTTGTATTTTTTGAACCAAAGTGCAATGGGCCATAGTATTGATTTCTCCAAACACTTAAGGATTTAATCCCACTAGATTATTTAAGGCAAGATTTATGCATCATTTTGGATATCTTACTAGTTTGGAATGTGGGTGTAGAGAAATTTTTTTATAGGTTGCAATCCGCCATTGCCTAAAACACCTTAAGGAGAATCTCAAGAAAGCAATACATGCAATAGGAATCTTAAATGTTGAATTTCTTTATTAGAAGATGTACGTTGTAGGAAATAGTAATAATCTAAGAACATATATAGAAAAAATGGAAGATACCAAGAGTGTTTGGATTGAAGCTTATGAAAGATTAGTTGCATGAGATGTTGGTAAATGGGCATTAACACATGATAGTAGTTTTCAATACAATGTGATGACTAAAAATGTTTTTGATTGCTTAATGGAGTGCTGAAGTGAGTATGTGGGCTACCTACCCAAGTATTAATTTACTCAATTTATTATAAGATTATAGAAATATTTTTGAAATGATTGGATGTTGCTAAATTACATGAGAGACATAATGATTCTATCTTTTCTCTATTAACCTCATTTTTTATGAGGTTAATATTTTTCTTAATTCTTGGTATTTAGGAATTCTAATCCTAAATTAAAATTCTCCCCAATTAGACATCTAAGACACTTCTCTAAGTGATTGGTTGAACAATTAATCTAAAATTGAAATAACCAAAATTCATAATCAAATGAAATATAAAATCTGAAGTCAAAACTAAATTGAGATTAACACCCTCAAGTATTACATAGACTAGGCTAGTGGGCCCCTCATGGACTTATCCAAGCTCAATTAGGTTAAGCAAATTTGGACACCTCCAAATTCAATGAAATTAAATAAAAATCAAGATAAAATATTTTTGAACTAAAATCTAAATTCAATTGATTTTAAGTGGGTTAATTGGGCTGATTAACTTAATCAATCCATTTAGACCCTGGTAAACTTAATATTGAACTAAATTCAAACTAAGTGAAATCCAAGTCAAATTGAATCAATCTAAAAGCCCAAGATTATTATTCAAAGTCAATAAAACACAAAACAAAATCAAATTAGGTTAAAAGTGGCTAATCAAGTCATTTGAACTAAGTTAATTTTATATGGGCCCCACCAAATTAAAAATAAATATAAACAAAATTAAACCAAATTGAGCTCTCCTAAAGGCTCAAAATCATCATATTTAATTAATCAAATATAAAACAAAATTTAGTTGAGGCTTGAATTAGTTAATTAAACAACAAAGTCATATTACTTCGTTAGTAAGCCCTAATGGATCTAATTGAACCAAATTCAAATTTCAGTGAAACAAAATTAAATTCAACATTCCAAATTACTTTAAATACACAATAGGATATAATTTGACTTCTCCTTGAGTCCAATTTTACCAAGTTGGTCCATGAATCAAAGTAACCCCAAATGGGCCCAATTAGGTCACCTAGACCCAAATTTCAAAATTAATCCAAAGTAATGAAAAATAATGAATCTCAAACACTATAAAAATTCACTAAACATAATTGCAATCTAGTCTAAACTCAAAATGATCAATTGGATCATATAAACAAAATTTGACTCATTTTGATCAAGGCGGGTCAAATTAGGTTTAAACTAATTCAAATTTGATTGATCCTAAGGAATTTAATTAATCAATGAAGCATAATCAAAGCTTAATCACAATACCAAAAAGCTGATATAGATCGCTTGGCCCAACCCAAATCAATTGAGTCAACTTCGGTTGACCCTAATGTAAAATTGACCCATAAAATCCAAATTAGAATTTAGCAAGCCATGCTTATCCTATTCTCCTATGCATGGAAAGGTTTTGTAGCCTTTAAAGGTTGAAAGAGAAATCAAATGGGAAGTGTTATAGTCAAGGAAGAAAAATTCCAAAAAATGCCAAAGTTCTAATTCTCCTCACTCTCCCCCATCTTCCAAATTGTTGGCTTGAGAACCCTCTTAATCAAGTAACCACCTCCAACAGCAAATCCCCAGGCACTCTTTCTTTATGGTCGAGCATCTCCAAGCTCCACTAATGGAGGAGGGGTTAGCCAACTATTAAATCAACACTCTGAAACCCTCTCTTGCACTTTAACACTTCTTACACATTCCTGAGCACTTAAGAAATTAAATTAAGCCTTCCCCCAAACTTTTTCAAACACTCTAACCCCAAATTCCACCAAGCTTTGGGGAAGGGCAGTAACCATTGGTCTATTTAATAATCCATTGGGAGGTAAGAGGGTAAACTTCACCCCCAAGCTTCATCTCCACCTCATGAATCTTTTTAGAAATAAGAAAACCACTAGATGTGGGTGGCTTGAGTGAGGTATTGAATCTCAACTATAGCTACTCTTAGGCACTTAATTCTTTTTGAAGAAAAATTGCATGATTTTAGGAAAATCCTTAGTAAATCCATGCACTTTCATTTCTAAAGCTTTCACTATCAATAGATAATGAAATTTAAATGAGAATCATTGGAATTTGCACTACTTCATTGTCAGAGTCTGTCTCTTATCGCCATTGGGGAAGATGAGCTCACAGCCGCATGTTCTTCCGATTGGCATGAATGGCTCGGATTAAACCACACTAAATAATTGGATTTAAACCCATTAAGTTATGGGATTAATCTAAGCTATACAATCAAAGATCATACTGCAAGGATTTATCCTACGTCCCCGCCACCATTCTGTGTGGCTCCCAAGTGGCTCTTGTGGCCTACGAAGCATCAAAATGCAGAAAGTGGCACCCAGTCAGCTGCTAATTTAGTTAAGTAAGAAATTAAAGATTTATAGATTTTAAAAATAATAAATATGGTAAAACTTTAAAAAAATCATAAAAATTAAAATACCTAACCAAAAAATTGCAAATAATCCTTCTATGAATTCAAATCTGCAAGAGGAATCCAATGAATCTAAAATCTCTAAATTTTGTTAAGTATTTTGGGATTAATTTGAGTTTAACAAAAATTCTATTTGTTTAATTAATCCAAAATAATAATCCAATTAAGCAAAAAAATTTAGAGAATGAAATTAATCCTAAGATCTGCCTACCATTAAAAATTCAAGCCAAAATAGTTAGTGGATTAAAAGATATTTATTTTGAAACTTTAGGGTTGATTTTAACTAAATAATTAATTAAAAATTAAAAAAATTTATGAAATTGCATCCAAATGGTCAAACCACTTTAATAAACATCAAAGAGCCTAGAAAAATTAATTAGGCCTTTGAATCATTTAAAATCTCAAAGTCATTAAAATAGGGTAATTAGATATTAATTAATTGGCTTAACTAATTTGAACTTTAAAAATTCATATAAAATCAACCACAAAGCCACAAAAAATATACAAACAACCCACTCTTTATGGATTCATTTTTCAAAAAGAAATCTAATGATATAAAAAGCTCTAAATTTTAAATATATTTTTGGGCTAATTTGGGTTTTAATGAATTTGATCATTTTATATATATATATATATATATATATATATATATATATATATATATATATATATATATATATATATATATATATATATATATATATATATATATATATATATTAAAAGGAAATTTTTAAGGAAGAAACCTTATGCAAAGATCCACTTATCTTAAAATGTTCAAGTCAATTAGATCCCTAGGTCAGGAGTTATAATTTTTTGAGACATATTAGAATAATTTAGATAAAATAAATAATATAAAATTATAAAAATCACAAAATACATCAAGGTGATTTTAAACATCTTCACTAGCATCAAAGATCATAGGAAAGTTAAATAGACCCTCCAGATTTTATTAGAGCATAAAATTACTAAATTTTTAATTGGAAACTAAAATTTTAGTTAATTTAATTTATTGGGGTTGAATATTAAAAATTCATAACAAATTAAATATTAAGCCAAAAATTACAATGAATCCATTAAAATTAAAATTTTAAACTTTGCTGAATATTTTAGGAATAATTTAACTTTTATCAAAAATAGTAATTTCTTAATTGCTCATAAAATACATACTTAATTAACCTGAAATTTTTATAGTAGACTTAGTACATCAATGTTCATTTCCATTAAATTTCTAAGGCATTTGAGTTAATCAATCAAAATTTATTGACTTTTAGCCTTCCCAAGATAATTTAATCAAATAATTAATTCTAAAATTACAAAATTTACAAGAATAACATTAATAAACTTAAAACATTTTCTTAAATATAAAATGGTTAAAATGAATAAGTAAACCATCTAAACTTAATTATAACATAAAATTATAAATTCCAAACCTTAATTAAGCTAAACTATTTAATTTTATTAAATAAAATACAAATAAATTTTAATAAATTTTGAATAAATCGAATATTTTCTCAAATATTGTAGACAAATTAAATTTAAGTAATCACTAACTATGCCCTAAACAAAATTAAACAAATCTAACTTAATTGGAAACTTAAGCCAATTAATCTTAATAAATATAATTAATCATTAATTGAAACTTAATTAAATTAATCATATAGAACCAAATTGAACATTAATTATTTAAACCAATCAACTTAAATGAACTCAAGTGTAATGAACCATTAATAAAGTCTAATTAACTTGATTAAATATTTAATTTATCCTTAATTAAATTTTGATTAAATTAATCATAATTAAATTAATTAATCATTAATTAACCCCTACTTAAATAAATTAATTAAATTAATTTTTAATTAAACTAAACACTTAATTAAGTTAATTATAGTGAATTTAATTAATTATTGATTAAACTTTTATTAAGACTAATCACTAATTACATTAAGGTCTAATTGATCATTAATTTAATCTTAATTGAACCAACTATTTAATTAAAGTTAATCATGATTAGTTTAATTGATTATTATTTAATTATTAATAAAGTCAATCACTTAAATAACTCCTAATAAATTTAATCTTTTAATTAAGTTAATAATGATGAACCTAAATAATCATTAATTAAACTTTAATCATGTTAATCACTTAATCAAATTAATCACAAACATCTAATTAATCATTTACCAAACCCTAACTAAGTTAATTATATAATCAAATTAATCAAATCAAACCTTAATGAATCACTAACCCAAATTAAATTGGTCATTTAATCAATTTCAATTGAATAATAAATAAACCTTTAATAAAAGCAAACATTTAATCTAACCAATTAATCAAAACTAGTCGATCAATAACACACTTAATTAATTAGCTAAGTTAATTATGCTAAGCTTTAAATGAATATAACCAAACCTTAACTAGATTAAAGAATAAATTAAATCAACAATCTCAAATTGAATTAACTATTAATTATGCCTTAATCTCTTCAAACACAATTAATTAAATCCTAATTAAATCACATCAATATGATGTGTTTAATTTCAAATTATCATTAAATTGTAAAATCATTTTCTCTATAATGAGTAACCATTAGGTATATAGTCTAAAACCCAAGATTATAAGGCTATTAGTCCGAAAGAGGTTTCTACCTTATATTTTTGGTCTAACAATCACACGTACCTATAAATACAAAATTATAGAGATGTACATATTTAGATTATGATTAATCAAAAATAAATAAAAATTAATTTAGATCATTATGGTGAACCTTCATCTTTTAATAAAGTGTTCACTCTATTAAGATTAGGTTATTGATGGAAATGGGAACTGCCTAAAGCAGGGCCTATTCTCTTCTTTACTTAACATAAATCAAATAAAACTTAAAACATGTTTCAAAATCATCTAAACAATCAAACTAAAATTACTCGATGGTAAACTAAATTATATTTTAAACTCAAATTAAAGCTCAAACTCTAAAGAAAGCTTTGTATAACCACACCATACTAGCCTCTTTGCACATAATAGACTATTAGGTCACCAACTCTAGATTTAGGTTAGGTTGGTGTTGTGCTTTATATTTTTTTTTTTCTCATGTAGTATTTTACATTAGATGTTAAGATTGTTTGCTTGAAGATTGGATGTTATGGTACTATTTATTACACTAATATTTTCTTTTACAAGAGGATTGTGCTTAATAAAGGGTCTGATGTAATAATTTAAATCAACATCATTTACTTGCAAGTGCTATTTGAAGTCCTTAAGTATAGTCCATTAAGATAGATGAGCTTGGTACTGCTGGTACTAAGCCCAAATGTTTGAAATATAAATTACTTGTGTTAGGATATGGGTGCTCTTCAAATCACTATTTTGTTAGTATAGTTAGATTTTTTTACATTTGAAATGTAATTTAGTACTCAAATTAGATTAGGATCTTTGGGGTTCAAGATTAGTAAGTGTAAACTGCACAAGCTAGTGGTTCTTCTTCTAAGTTGTAAAGTGGTCCATGAAAAAGGAGATGATTCAAAGAAGAAAAGTGAAATGAATACCCCCATAGATTAAAACTTTTATTTTTATACTAGGCTATATAAGGGTAGAGCTCGACTGCCTATTTTTCTCTTTCTCCAATGCGTATAGTGAAACCTAGCTGCACCAACCTTCATTTTAATTAATTTGATATGCTTGGTGTGTCTATTTTGTATGTGTAATATAATAGCATGCATTTTATAGGTTTCTTTCTATGATTTTTGTAATATGCTTAGTGGAAGCTTAGTTTATATGGTAGGCTCTTAAAATAAAATTATTTTTTCTATATAATTAAATTAATTAACTTAAATTAAAAATATATATAATACAACTCATAAATTCTCATAAATAAATCCCTAAGATTAAGCAAAAAAAATGATTATGATTACATATTTCTTTTCTATTCCTTGAATTGTGGGTCTTCACTCATCGCATAATAAGGGGTAGAGCCCATCCATTATGGACAACCACCCTTTAGTGAAGATTAACTCTCTCAACGATTTAGCCTATAATTCTATTTCATCATGCATGTAGGCATATTTATATACTCAAAGCCTTAAAGTAAAATCAAGTGATTAAAAATATATAAAAATTTAAAAATTTTTGCATTAGCTAGAAGCATTTCATGGCAGTCATAATCATAGGGTTAGGTAGTGAGCCTAGGTTCTTAATCTCTTTTCTAATTAATAATAGCCTAAACCATCTAGGATTCAAAAAATTAGATTCATGATTTTAAAGCATAGGAGGTGTTAGCTGGTAACCCTATCAAGTTATAAGTTCAGAAGAGTTGGGATATGTTTCAATTCTCAGGAGAAAAGAATTAATACATCCCAATTTTTCTATTAGGCTAAGTTGAGCTTCTGATTTATGTCAAAAGTACTTTTTAAATATAATGTTTGATGCATTATGTTTTTCTTTTGATGTAAGATAAATATTCTCCTCTTAAGTTTTTCTATAGTCTTGTGCTGCTAAAACTTAAATCCTAGCATTATAATAAAATGTTAACCCAAAATAGAATAAATTTTACTTTTAAAACTATAAAGCCCAATCATAGAATAGGTTGAAGTGTTTACTGGATTTACTAATGTTAAAGTATGTTCTACTTACTCCCATTTAAAATCTAAAAAAATTATTCTTTTTTATCTATCCTATTTGATTTATATATTTAACAAACATGATTTAAACCTTAAACTCCATGGAGATAAAAATTAATTTCTTTAATCAAGATTTTCTTAGAAGGCTTTACCTTTCTTAAGATAAAATTCACTATAGGGTCATGCCATGTTCTGATTATATTAGATGCATGTCTTGTGCATCATTTTCAATTTATATATTAGCAAAAAAAATGATTGTTATTACACGTGTAATGAACCTCAAACAAACCACATGCCTTGTTCAGATGTTTATTACATTAGATCAAAGGCATAAGGGTATGTTTTACACTTCATTTTTATAAGCAAACATATGCGGCTAAATTACATGTTATATTAGATCATGATGTATGGCCACAAGATAACATTGAAAAATATACACAAGAATTTCACCCTTGCTCCTTCAAAGAAGAGCTATACTTCAAAAAAACAAGGTGACATGGAAACACTATATATGGGCCAGTTGCACACAACAAGAGAGTTTATGGTATTTTGAAAGTTGTTAGACATATTAGGGCCACTTGTCCACAAAATTAATAGCTACACAAGTGACTTTCATGATGAGAACTATTTTATGTGTTGTAATGTTTAGTTTTATTATAGTAAGCAAGGTGTAATGCAATGTATATGATCTTACCCTTTCATTTGTACTATAATACTTTTTTATATGTGAGGGAGCATGGTATAATGTAATGCTTTTGTTATGAGCAAAGTGTGTTAGATTTATTTGTTAGTGACATCATGCTTTCATTTAGTAAGCATTGAATATGTTATAAATCTTCATTAATTGAGAACATTTATATGGTTTAAAACCATTATTTTAGTTTGTTTTGATTAATTTAATAGTGTGATTTGGTAGCATTACAATTACTTATGAAGTAATTATCGGTGCACTATTATTTATATATTAGTATTTATTAGTTTACAAAGTTAGTATTAATTCAATATTATGTAAAATTTTATATGTATTGAATGAAAACTTAAGTTTTAGCCTTGGAATATACATGTAAAATATTTTATATATTAGTCATAATAGAGCAACTTGTCCTCTACATCTATAGCTACATAGGAAATAATAATTCATTTGCTTTCTTTAATTATTTTATTTTATTATGTGACATAACTCTTATGTATTCAATGCAATAGGAACAATGGCTAATGAAGTTATTTAATAGTCACGATGATGATATATGAGCCATTTGGGACCAAAAGCTAATGCTTTTTGGTCCTCCCCACTAGAGGTTCATCCATCCATCACTCATCTAAGGGTATCCCATGGGCCAACACATCCCAACATGATCGGTTTTCATTTGACTATATACATTTTAAGTTTAGCTTGCAAGTTGGATTTCATTTTTTTTCTATTTTTCCCTTTTTTTGTCAAACATAAATTTAAATGTTGACACTATAGGGAACTATTTTTGAGGTAGCTTCTCATCTGCTCATGATTAAAGAGAGGCCCATAAATTATCTTAGATTTATAGAAGGCTTTTGTATAACTAGTATGAATTATATTAGCTAGCTGCAATACATTAGGCTTGACCACTACCATCTAATGAGAATTTCTAGAGCATTGGTCACCATAAATTAATAGTTTTCATTTTTTGATTGGTGATATTAGCATCACAATATACAATGTAAGTATGATCTTGGGACTTCAAGTTGATGGGAATCCAAAAATTGGTAATGTTTTATGGGGTTGAGGAAAATATAGGACGCATGGCTAGACTATTATGATGAATTTCTAAAGAGGCATCTAGAGCAAAATGTCTTATATCATGATCTTATAAATCTAGTCATCATGCCCACATTTAGAATGGATCAAATTCATACATAGCCTGTATGCCCTTGAGATGGTTGCAATGGATATTTATAGGATTCATATTTAGACTTCATTGAGATATAATTCTACAGGCATATTTGAGTGAACATCTTATTTTTGATTAGTTGTTTTCTAATGCTTAATATATCTAGCTTTAAAATTTGTTTATAATATCTACCTTTATTAAAAGACTTTGAGTTATAACCCTCATACTTTTTGGTTGTAATTGCTTTAACACACTTATGTCGAGAACCACATGAGGCCATAAAGTCTAAACTTGTTAGTATGGCTGGATTTATACACCTTTTAAAGGTGTGGTATTGGGAATAGCTTCACATTGGTAGACTTCAAGAGCTTTATGGTATGAGTTTGAGATGTAGGTAAGTTTTTAACATATTTTATTTATCTTTTGCCTTTTGTATCTGAAATGAATTCATAATTACATAAACTCTACCATGTTTAATGAGGACCATGTAAATTAGATGTATGTTTCAAAAATTAAAGTGCATAGAGATGATATAATGGCTCATTAGAGAGTTAGGTTTAGCATGCACACTTGATTAGCTAAAAACCTACCTCATATTCTCTAATGAAGGGAACCAAAACAAAAGATAATGCCAAACCTAATAGAACTAAGACCTATAATTAGCTGCATTAGGTTAATTGGCCCCATCAAAGCCAAAACCTAAAGCCAAAACAAATAAATTAGATTTCAAATCTAACTCAAATTAGTGTTAACTCGTTAGACCTCCCTAAGTCCACTATGACCCATTAAGGCAATCAAGTCTATCCAAGGTGTTGAGCCCAAACCTAAATCCCAAAGAAAACTAATCTAAGATAACTCACAAATCAAAATACTAGAGATAACTCAAAATAGAGTTAATATAAATAACCCAAAATCAATGAACACTAACTCACTTAAAACTTTAATTAGATTATTAAATATTTTCTAATTTATTTGAATCATATCAAGCTAAACTTAATTAAAATTAAGATTAATTAAAATAAGTAATCATTAATTATGTACAACTAAAAAATTGAACATTAATTATATACGATTGAAATTTTCATAAGCCAAATTCAATCAAAATCTAATTTGAAAAGTCAAATTAGAGAAAGCTAAGATAAAATTAACTTGAACCGAAATGGGTTCAAATAAATTAATGTTCATTCACTCAAACTTGATAGGGTCAACCACATATGAATCAATTAGTTAGTGGCATAATCAAATCAAGATATCAAGCTAAAGTAAAGACTAATGATAGAAAAGACATATGTACATACATAAAATAACCAATTTAATCAAAGTAAATGAATATGTAATCTAGGTTTAAACTATAGATATTAAACCGAACCTTATGGGATCCTTAGAACTCATCCTTGTTGTTCTAATTCAAAATGTAAAAAAAGATCACAAGGATAAGTAAAAGTTAAATAAAATAAAATGTAATTCTCATTTACATAATTAATAATAATATACCATTTTTCATCTAAAGATGGAAAATCTCTACACAAGTTTGTAATGTCTAATTCTAATGCATAAATAAACAAAAAGAAGATAAGGTTGCTTCCTTCTTAAATGGATTAAACTTTATGAAATTCAAAAGAAAAAGCATATTACTTAAAATAAGAAAGTAGTCTTAATAGAAAGTTTCTCCCCAATCCATCACATGGTTTCATTTTTGAAACTTCCTCCTTGTCAGCCTATAGTGTTGCCCATTTAAAAAATTGATGAATATATAAAAATAAGTCAAACAAAATTGGTTTCACAAATGAGTGTAAGTCTTCACTCCCATCTTCTCAGAACCCATCAATCATGGTCTCCCCTTCCAAAACTAATAAAACCTCGCTATTTTATGTTTCTAGTTGTCCAAAATGATTCACCATCCCATTATCACCCAAAACTATTATTTTGAAGCTCTCAGCTTCACCTCATCACACACACATACACCCCACTAAATCAAGTGCTCCCTCTCTTCAATTGAACTATGAAAAACACCCCCACATCCTCATAAACAAAAATGGAACCCTTCCCTCCTCTGTCAAGCTCTCTAGCACCAGAGAGACAAACCTCGATGATTGCGGAGCTCAATGATTTTGACAATTGGTGAGGAGGCATCAAGTGGAATTATTGGTAGAGATTCTCCTCTTCAAATTCAAGCTTCCTAGTGCCTGAAATCCACCAAATGCTAGTTCCGATGAAGTAATTCTCTCAAAACTTAGTGAGCCATTTAGGTGCAAATGGTTGTTGACCTCATTTTTAGATGAGGTTAACATCACTTCTGAAATTAATAATTAGGATACCTTATCTTAGATTTGGAGTCTTCTAATTAAGTGCTTAGGACACTACATTTAGTAATCTAGTACATCTTCCTTGGGTTTGATCGAACCTAATAGGCCTAGGTAGACTCAACCCAATTTCTAAATTTGGATTAAATAAATCAAATCAAAATGAATTTAAATTAAATTAAATTAATGACTAAATCCAAATTAAAGTTAAATCTAGTCAACACTTTTGATATGGGTTTGAATTATGTGGGTCCCACCAAAATTTGACCAAAAGAAATCATTCTAAATGTTTGAAATGATAAAATAAACATATTTAATCATGAATCTAAAGAAATTTAAAATTATTTAGGGCTTACATTGCTTAATTAGACCACTTGGTCTAAGTGAACCTGAATGGGTCCTATTGGGTTCAAACCCAAATCAAATTGAAATCAACTCAATTTGATTGCTCAAAATCATTTGGAAATGATAATCAAACATAATTCAACCCATAATTGGGTCCAATTTGGATGAACCCAAACTTAACCCATCAAAAGCCTAATTTGAGTCAAATGAGTTCAAATTAAAATAAAATTAAAATCAAATAAAATTAACCACTCCAAATCATCTCATACATGTGATTAGACATGATTGGAGTCTAAATAAAATTTAATTGAGTCAAATGAATCATTTGAACCCAATTGAAATCAAGTTTAACCCATTTAAGCCTAAATGGGTTAAAATGAAATGAAATCCAAAATTAATTCAAATCCTAAATGAATTAGTTAAATCAAAACTTAATAAATCATCAATTGAAGATGATTGAATCCAAAATTAAATGAATTAAATCAAAATCAAAGATACTTTGAATCCAAATGCTTCATTTGGGTTCAAATGTCAATTCAATTCAAATGGATTTGGATTTAACTTCAAACTCATATTGGGTTTGATTTGGGCAGCCAAATATTAGCCTAAGGGCTTTGGTGGTGATGCCCAAAAATCATAAAAATAAAAATAAAAAATCAAGGGATGGAATTATGAGAGGAGGAGACTTGGAATCCATGAAAGGAATTCAAGTTTCATTTCCCCTCCTTCATACCTCATCCACCTCTTAGCTTGAAGTAATTTGTCTTCTTTCCAGTTACTTGAGGACCTCCAAAAGAAGAAATCAAAGAGGACTTAGTCTCCTCCATGAAGAAGAAGAAGAGCAAGCGAGAGTTCATGGGGATCTAGCTCTGAAACAAGGGGGGAATGGGGAGTAGATGTCTTCCTCCCCTCCATTTCTTATCCAAATAGACATTCACAAGACTAAGGGGGACCAAACCCACCCTCTAGCTGAACCTCCCACCACTGGTGGCTGGAATCAAACCATCTTAAACCTTATATACATGGCTCTCGGCCATGTATGGAAATAGGGGAGAGTAGCCCCCTTCTCCCTTTTTTCTTCATTTCAAATCATTCACAAGATGAAGAGAAGAAGAAAGAAAGCACTCCACCAATCCCTCACTACCTTCAAGCCAGAGTTTGGCCAAATCCTGTGGCCTACCTTTTGGCTTCTAATGAAAAAAATGCTAGGGTGAGTGTTCTCAAATTGAACATTCCAACACGTTCTATAGGTTGATGTAGCCTCAATTGAATCCTCACCTAGGCTCATTGCCAGCGATCCGAAGAATAGTCAAACCGATAAAAAATGGCCGCATGTTAGTCTCCAAGGCATTTGGCAGAGTGGAAAGCCACTAAATCACATCCACGGCTTCGTCCCATCAAGGTGATGGTGTTTGAGTCACTACTACCACTGGAGATCACCAAAGATCGCCGAAGTTGAGGTATGCCTCACAACCGACCTATATAGCATTTGATTTTGGTTAATTTTGAAGAGAATTTGATCCCCATTAAGATCAAGCCATATAGATCAATTGCAAATCGATCATTGATCATTTTGCAATCAAAATCACATCAAAATCAGCCTCAAATTGCCAGAAATCCATTGAATTTGATGAATGAGATTCGTCTCTCACTGGAGATGCTCGAGAAATGATCTCCACCATCTGTTCCTTTTATTTGGAATGAATGGCTGAGATCTAGCTGCACGATTCGATTATATCCTTATAGGAAATCACAGAAAGAATCAGGATTAGATGGTGGCATCCCACATGGTGCCACTTTTGACGCAGTCGCCAAGCAAATTCCACATGACCCAGTGGCACCGTGACACATGGCAAAGGTGCCACATCGGCTCCGCCATTTTAAAATGGTAATTTTCATTTTAATTAATTAAAAATTAAGAAAAAATACCAAAAATTTTAAAAAATCATAAAAAATAAAATATAAATCCAAAAAATATAAATGAAGGCTCTATGGATTCATCTCAATGAGTAGAATCCATTAAACTCAAAATTTCCAATTAAATTTAGATAATTTGGGCTTAATTTGACTTTAAATAAAATTAATTAAGCTTAAATTAACCACAAACCACTATTCTAACTAAAATGAAACTTTTGGAAATTGACATTGAGGTTAAAATGCACCTTAGGAAAAAATTTTATGAATTATTGCTAAGTAATTCATGAAATATCAAATTTCAAACTCTAAACTTCAATTTTAATGAAATAAATTCATATTAAATGAAATAAATCATAAAATTAGATCAAATCACTTTAAATTAACATAACAAACCCTAATGAACTTAGAAACATCAATGAAACTCACTGAAATTTAATAAACCACAAAACACCCTAATTTGGTAATTAATCAAATTAATTAATTCAATTAATTAACTAGAACTTAGAAAAATCACAATAAATCATCCAAGTTTCCAAAAATTAAGAATGAACCCTCTATGGAAGCATCTTTTAGAGAGGAATCAAAGAAAAATAAAATTTTCAAATAATCTTTATTAAATTAGGTTTAATTTAAGTTTTAATGAAATAATTAAACTTTAATTACACCCTAATTATGCATCTAATTAAAAGAAAACTTTTAAAATATGAAATTGGCATGAAATCTTACCTGCCATAAAAATTTCAAACCAATTGACCTTTGGACGGGAATTGTTGAATTTCCAAATCTCTAGGTCAATATAAATCAAATAATAAATTAAAAAATTTATAAATCACAAAATTCATAAAATAACTTGAAATAATTTTAACCAACATCATCAAAACATTCAAAGATAATTCTCCAACATTCTAAATTAAAGAAATTTTGTTACTTTCATATTTTAGAGTTAATGAAATTAATAATTAATGTTAAGATTAATTAAACCTTAAGGTTAATAAACTCATAATCAAATAATTAATGAAATCCTAATCCACAATCAATGTAACCTAAGAATGGATTAAAACTTTCACCTAAGTGTCTTAGGTTAAATTTAATTCAAACCAAATGAAATGAATATGAATTTAATAAACATAAACATAATTTAAACTAAAACATTAATGAAAATAAATGTTAAACCAATTCAAATCAAATGAAGTAAGTCAAAATAAATAAAATCAAATTAAAAATCAATTAAATCAAGAATATTTAATGAAATCAAAGAAATGAAATTAAGAATCAAATTTCAAAAGAATTAAAATTACAAAACCTTTATCCAAACTAAATGCAAACCTAAATCATCTAAAAGAATTAATTAAGATACTTAAAGATCTTAGTTAGGCCTTTAGGATGATTCTTCATCTTAAGATGAAGGTTTCATTCTATTAAGGTTTAAGATGTTGAATAGAATGGGTTCCACCCAAAGTGAAATATATTCTACTCTTCATTCTTGAAAACCTAAACTTTACTTTAATAAAATAAAAGTGAACTTGAAAATAAAAATAAATCATTAAATCATTTGAATTGAAACCATCCAAAGATAAATCAAACAAACTTCAAAATCCAAATTAAAACATGAACTCAAAAGGCTTAGCAAAGTCTTGTCACACAATCCTACTCCTTTCACACACTAGATCATTAGTTCATGAACCCTAGACTTAGGTTAAGTCATTATGTGATTCTCTATGATACTCTATGTTGTGATGTGATGTGCTTCTCATTTCTTTATGGTGTATTATTTTATATTGCATGTCTAGAATTGTTTGCCCGTTAGACTGGATGATAGAATGTTCTTTTTAGAACTAGCATTATCTTTTATAGAGGGATATGCTATAAAGGACTGTCATCATAAATAAATTTAAAATGTTATTTTCTTATAAGTGTGCTTAAGTCCTTAAGCATAGCTCAATAAGACAGGTGGGCTTAGCAAGCAATTAATGCTAAGCCTTATGTTTATAAAATATAACTATTATGTGCTATTTGTATTTTCTTGACATCTATTTTGTAGGGCTTATGATTTATTTTAAAATTTAAAATATAAATTTGAGCTTAGAATTAGGTTAGGATCTATAGGGTCTAGGATTAGTAGGATATGATTGTAGTGGTCTCCTGTGAAGCCCAATGGAGGTCCTTGAAGAAAGAGATGATCTAGAAAAAATACTCATGGATTGAAATTGTAGTTCTAGGCTGGGTTGTATAAGGACTAAGCTTGGCTACCCATTTGCTCTTTCTTCCGGGTTGTACAATGGTACCCGACCACATTAGCCTTTCAATTAAATTAAATTTTCTTGATTTATTTTGGGTGTGCAATAGAATCAAACTATTTTTTTAAGTTTCTTTATGTGTTATGCTTTCTGTGATGAATGTTTGGATATAGGCTCATAAAAAAATTAAATTTTATACCCAAATTAAATCTAATCAAATCAAACATAAAAATAAAGAAAACTTGAAACTTCATATAAATTAAAGCCTTAGGGAAAAGCTTAAAATCAATTAAAAATAACTAGCTCTTGAAAAACATGCAACCATATTGTTCTAAATTCTTGAATTGGATATTTCACCCATTGCACATAAGGGGCATCTAACCTGAGGATGATCATCTTCTTGAGGAAGTCTACCTTTCTTTTATTGATTTGGCTCATAACTAATTGCATGGCATTTAAGCATAAAAATGTGCATTAGTTAGTGTATTTCATACCCTACATGATCTTAGGGATTAAGGAGAGAGCCTAGGATTCTTAGATTCTTTCTTAAAATATAACAACCTAGCCATCTTTCATACATGAGACTTGGCATCATGAATTTAAAACACACTTAGGTGGTGTTAGCTGGCAGCCCCTCCAAGAGGGTTGTAAGTCTATAAGAGTCAGAGATAGGTTTATTCCCTCAAGTATGAGGAAGGATTGATCATTCCCAAAATGAAATTAAGTCGAGCATCTGACTTGTGTTAGAAGCATGTATAGACTTAGGTTCTGAAGCATCCTCCATGGAGTAAGTCTTCAACCCTAGGCATTTATGCAGTCTTGTGCTGCTAAAATCCAAGCCCTAGACTTCTAAGAAAAATATCAAATTGAAATCTAAATTAAATTCCAAGATTTAAAGCCTAATGGTAGGATAGTTGAAATGCTTACTAGGCATCCCAATATCAACAAGCATTTCCTACTTCATTCTATTTAGCTCTCAAAAGAACTCTTTCCACTTTGGATCATTCCAACTTGAAATTTCAAATTTCATTCCTTTGAAAACTAACTTAGAACTCCATAGAAATAATATCTTATTTCTTTAATCAAGAGTATTCTTAGGAAGAGACCCTTCCTGAGATATAATTAACTATTGAGGATTGCACTTATAGAGAGATCCATAAACCTAGTTTAAAATAAACTTTGCTCTACTTTTCATGTTGTTCAGGAGAAAACTCTCTAGTACATGAAAGACTCATTAACCTTAGGAGTCTTTTATCACATAATTGAATCCATTATAGGATAACATGTTTATCTTCTGAGATAATATATTTACTCCTTAATGATGCATTTAATCATCAGAATAAAATATTCTTAAACTCTATGTAGTGTCATAAATTTTTTCCATAGTACTTTGTGAAATTAAAATATGATTCTAAGATCAAACTGTAGCAAACCATTGCATATCATTCCTAGATCCTCTCCAATGCAAAAAAATCTAAGGAATTGTGCTTTGATTCCTTAGATCAAGCTTCCTTAGGCAGATGTCCTTCATTCTTTGAGTAAAAGGCAAATTGATGGTTATCCATCCCCTCCATTAAGGATAAACGGTCTAGATCAAGAACCATGATTTTCTCCCTTTAGAAGCACAGATTTGATCTTAGTCATCTGATCTTTAATCATATAGCTCATAATCGAAGTGCATTTTAAACCTTTACATATCATATTCATGTACCTAATAATTTCAATCCACATGTAAAGCGTGGTTGATTGGGCTGCTACATCTAAAAAATGGACAATATGAAATAAAAATTTAATAAAAATGGTCAAAACTTTGAAAAATCATAATAAATTGAAGAATTTTTTTTAAAAATGCAAAAAAAAAAACACTATAGAATTCATCAAAATAATTAAAATTTAGAAGAAAAAAAATCATAATTTTTATGAAATAGGTTAGAGTAACTAGAATTTATTTGAAAAGTGTATTTTTAAATCTAATAAAAATAATTTGACTCAAATGATCTAAAATTTTGATGGCATGTTCTTGTTGATGATTACTATTTTCCAAAAAAAAGTTCATAACATTTGGATGAATGGATGAATTTTAATAAAATTTTGAATCTTATAAGCTAAAAATTACTTAGAAATTAATTTTGAAATAATTAAAAAACTAAAATTTTATATTGAGGGCTAAACACACTTCAATAACACAAAAAAAGTTTGAGAAAAATAATTATGTCCTATAATTGTGGTTAATCTCAAAATCCATATATCTAGGTTAATTAAACTTTAATAAATCAATTAATTAAGTTGAACATCCAAATTTATTAATAAATCACTCAATAATTTAAAAAAATACAAAAAAAAGCCCCTCACTAGAAAGAACATTCAAAGAGGAACATTAGAAAAATTAAATCCTCACATTTTAGTGATTAATATAAGATTAATTAGAGTTTAATGAGAAATTATATTATCAAAATTAATTCCAAAACACTTATCTAAATGATTTGAAATTTTTATGGGATGTTTCTAATAGTGTTATCTAGCCTTAATAAAAATATCATGAAATTTTGATGTGTATATATTATGTTAGAAAATTTTGAAGCATTAATGATCATGTTAGCTTAATAAATAATTATAAAATTATAATTATTAAAAAACTATAAAAAAAATTTTACTGCCAAACAAACTTTTTCAACATAAGAATATCAGAGAAAAACATTTAGACACTTTGCATAAAATATTTTACTTAAAACACAAAGTTCCTAAATTATGGTTAATTAACTATTAATTAAATAATTAAATCAACCAGAACTTAAAAAAAATTTAATAAATTGCATAAAACTTTACAAAATTAAAATTACTTCTCTTTATGCTCAGTTAACATAGAGGTACTCAACAAATCAAACGCCTCAAATAATGTTGAGTATTTTGAGAGTAATTGGCACATTAGTAAAATTTAAATTAATGAAATTAGTCCTAAAATACAAGCCCAAATATTTTGAAACTTTAGGATATGTTTTTCACGTGACCAATTAGCTCAGTGATTTTTTCTTAAAAATTTGGACTTATTGGTTAACATGAATAATAACTCAATTAATTAATCTAAATATTTTAAATTTATATTTTAAGAATTTAAATCACTTAATAAATAGAAGGGCTCATAAGAAAAATAATATGTACATTTGATCATTATTTGATATAATTTGGCTATTAATTAAGTAATGAATAATTAATAACTTGAATGATAAATGAAATAAAACATCATTAATTAAGCAATATTACAATCCATAAAAGTGATCTTATTAGAATCTTAGGTTGATCCCACATCCTTTGATGAGATGATCATCCTATTAAAACAAGGATGTCAAGAAGCTCAACCCCAAGTGGGGCCCACACTCATATTCTTCAAAACATTAAAGTCCAAATTAAAACTAAATTAAAATTCAGAATTAATTTATAAATCACTAATCTTTGAATTGGATCCACTCAATGGTAATAAAATTAAATGTCACCTTCAAACTACAACTTAAACACTAAAGTCTTATTTTGGCTCACCACATAGAATTTACACACACAATAGATTGTTAGGTCATCGATTATATGCTTAGGTTAGAACGATGTTTGATTGTGATGTATTGATTTTTCTTGTCTTGCCATATAATATTTTAAACTAGATGTTAGAATTATCTGCTCATAGACTAGATGTTATGACACTATTTATTAGACTAATATCATTTTTGTAGGGAGTTGCACTTAATAAAAGGGCTCATCATAATAATTTAAAATTAATAATATTTACTTGCAAGTGTTATTTGTTTAAGCCCCTAAACACAACCTATTAGAATAGGTGGGCTTGATACCCACTAGTGCTAGGACCAAATGTGTGGAATATAAGTGTTTGATTGAATGTTTACTACTTCTACTAATCTATATTTTCCAGAACATAAGATTTTCTTTTATTTTTTAAATATAATTTATAATTTATAATTAGAATTTGAGCTATAAGATTTATGATTAGTAGTGGATAAAATACTTAAATCTAGGAGGCCCTATGATGTCCGATGGACCTACATGAGTTATGAAGGCCCCATGTGTTGTGTTATGCACTTTTATACCATGTTGTATAAGGATAGAAACTTAGCCATCCATTTAAATTTTAAAAGGCATGTATTATTATTTTATTACTAGTTTGGTATAATGTTTACTTTGTATTGTGCACCAAAACTACATGCTTTTCTCAAACTTTTTTTTTATAATATTGTCTAATTATTTGTCTACTTGGACCTCCCACTAGGCTCTTTAAAAAAAACCAAAATTTTCTACTAAACTAAAATTAATTATCTCAAACCAAAAATAAATTCAACTCATAACCTCACCTAATACCCTAGGAATAAATGCTAAAGTAATTAGAAACATTAGTACTTTAGAACCATGATGCATATGGTCTTTCTCCTTGAATTGGGCTATTCACCCATTCCACATGCAGGAGCATCTACCCAGTGAGAATGACCACCCTTCTTGGAGAATTTTATCTTCTAAATTATGATTTGACCTTTAACTAAGTACTATATATATATATATATATATATGCATGTAAGCATATTTACATACCCAAGTTTTAAATGAATATAATGTCCAAAATATACATAAATGCTGAAAATTATTGCATTAATTAGAAGCTTTCATACTAGTCATGATCTTAGATTTATGAAGAGAAATTAGATTCTTAGATTCATTCCCAAATAAATAATAACCAAATTATCTTGCATTTCATAAGACTATATACATAATTTTAAAATGTATGAGGTTAACTAGCAGCTTATACAGATAGACAATAAGTCTAGAATAGTAGGAATAACTTCATACTTTATAAAAAGTGAACCAATATATCTCAATTTTCTCTTATTAGACTGAGCTGAGCTTTTAGCTTATGTTGGAAAGCACCTTTAGTTACAAGATCTAATGCATCTTGTTTCTCGTTTGCTATGAGAATAAGTCTACACCTCTTAAGAATTCCTACATTCTTGTAATGTCGGATATAAATCCTAACATTCCAATAAAATATCAAGTTAAAATAAAAATAAATCTCAATTTTAAAAATATAAAGTCCAATCATAGAATAAGTTGAAGTTCTTACTAAACTTCCTAGTATCTAAGCACTTCTTACTTCCAACCATTTGGAATTTAAGAAAAATAATTCCAATTAATCTATCTCATTTGACTTTCAAATTTAGTGATTCTTTATTTAAAATTTTAAATCTATAAATCTAATAGCTAACTACTTTAATATAGAGTTTTCTTATAAGAATCCCTCTCTTAATATACAATTAACTATAGGGGTCTACCTTTGTAGAAACTTACAACCTAGGTAAAATAAATCATATCTTACTTTCACCCATATGAGGCAGGAAAACAATCTCTAGTACACATAGACCTATCAACCATATGAGTCTTATTAAGTGATTGAATCCATCGTTGTGTTGTATGTCTACCTTTTGAGTTAATATATCATCCTTCGATGTCATGTTCAATCACCTAAATAATAATCCCCCCAAAGATCTGTGTGGTGTCCTCACATTTTTAATCAATATAGATCCATATGGCCATCAAATGAGATTCATTTTATTGATGTCCACCCCTTGATGAGAATATATGACTAATTCAAATACCTCTCATTAACCTAAAAAATTAAAAATTAAAAATAAAAAAACCAAGTCGCATAGCACTCACCAAATTGAATGCTAGACATTTTGGTATACCACCACAGGTTGATGTTGCACCCATGGATCTTAGCTATAAATGAGTAGATAGTTAAGGTAACACTAATATTGATTGTGTTGATTCCACCAAATATATATCATGATATGGGAGAATAGATGTTTGCACACAATCACTAATGATGGTGGTGATGAGGACATGAACCATACATTGAGGCGATACATGTAATGGTATGGGCCATGAGAATCTCTTTATTTATTGATGGCATCTTTTAATCCCCTAGAAACATGCTATCTAAGAGCGCCAAAAGAGCAAGTAATAATACACTTATAACTAATTATTTATGAGACATTTTTATAGAAATATTTTTCTTAAAGCATTATAAATAAAATTTTCTCCTCTTCTCCAAAATGAGATTATTTTATTTACTTCAAAGATATCTTTCAGGTTTTCTTTGGTCAGGATGAAGACACCAACATCCACCAAGCAGCCAAAAAGTTAGAGGCATTTTATAGAGATATGCAAAGACATGTATATCAATAATATGAGGTGTCATGATATGGCAAAGAAGGACATACCATGTGATATAGAGTTAGTTGTAGCTACATATATGCTAGCCATAAGTATCAAAACATCATCATTTATTGATCTTGAGCCTTCCACATAACCATGTACATTTGCAACTCAAGCTCCTTATATTGAATCAAGCATGAGATAGATCCAATAGTAGCTAACTTTTCATCTACACTATCGTGGCCCAAAAGGGGACATTTTTCAATAACCATGGCACCAATAACCCTATCATCATATTTTGCTACTACATTATTTTAGATGCCAAAAAAATCAATGCTTGCCACCCCAAATTTTTTCAACCAAGTATCAAGAACTTCTCTAAATTCACCCCTTCCTATATCAACAAATAATGCATAACAAGAAAGCCATCAAAGAATCGAAACATAAGTTAAAGCCACACACCAATTATATGATCCCCATTACATCCTTCAGATCACAACATGCTTAGATTAACACCATATCAGAGTAGCATCATCATAAGTATTAGTTTGTTAGTTGATCTTTATTGCATTTTCATATTACTTTATATTATAACTTTCACCACTCTAAACTATCAAGGAATGAATTTTAAGTCAATTCAGTCTTGCCTTAGCAAAATTTTACATGACTTATAAATGTAATTTATGCAATGAAACTTCTACATAATATTTAAAAAAGATATCATCATCACAAGTAGATGTACTAATCAATTGAACAATCTAAATAATTGTAATACAAAATATTTAAAATTTTGTACATATGCATCCCTTTCAAAAGTAAAAGCATACATTATTTTCAATAGTATAATTACACAAATATGACAAAACTAAAGATTTGTGATAATAAATTATTTTCAAGAAATTAATGACTTACTAAACTATTATTAAACATCTATACATCACATTTATCACATTACAAGATTAATATTTTTTTCATTAACCAATTTATGCATACGCTAATGTTGAGATTTTGAAATATAGCAAGTCACAAAATATTTGAAAAATCATTGTATCTCTTATCAATATGATCCAAATAAAAATATCTTCATCTTATCATTTTCAAATAGTGCATCCATCAACTCATCATGTAAGCTTAAAAATCCTATGAACTACTCCATTATCAATATAGAGTCTCATTTAAACTTATGCCTTCACTAATTGCATTGTCTACTTCATGGTCTTCATTTTGGCTTCATTTTGGAGGCATATTGTTATTATTATTAAAGAAGATTTATATACATACAATACAATTCTTATGTATTTACATATCTAACACCTAAAGTTAGATATTTACTTATCTAATACTTTTCTATACTTAAAAAAATGCATTTCACTTTTAAAGTAAGTGGTGATGATATTTTTGATATAATATTAAAGATTGAGGTGTTATATATATAAAAATTGAAGTTTGGATATTTGATATGTAAATATATAAGAATTGTGTGGTATGTATGTAAATTCCCCTATTATTAAATAGTGACATGAAAAAAAATTTCACTTACTTAATCAAGATATAACTATTATTGATTTTAATTAAAATTATTAAAGATATAAAATCTAAATACATTATATTCAATTTGATATGACAATGATTAAAATAATTTGACCAACTACATATAGCCTATAATTCTTGAGTACACAGCATTAAATTTAAAATCAACCAAGCAAAATTTTAGATTTCAATGGACTAAATTTGTTTTTTTTTTTTAACAATAAAATAATTAAAAAACCTATAGCTCAAAATGTTTTTAAATTTCAAAACTCTTTACAACAAATATTTTTATGATACATTTTACAACAAGAAGAATTTAAGATTTATGAAAATTTTTACAACAAATACTTAACTTCAAAGTCCCCCTCCAAAAAATTTTAAAAATATAAGAAATGATATTTACATACAAAACACTTAATTTTTATATATTTACATATCTAATACCTAGACTTTAATATTTAAATAAATAAAATTTAAATCTTTAATTTTATATTAAAAATATCGCTAACAATAACTTTTGAAAGTGAAATATATATTTTTATATATAAAAAAAATATTATGTTTATAAATATCAAGAATTAAATATTAGATATATGAATGCACAAAATTGGATGCTATACAATAAATCTTCTATTAATAAATTCTTAAGATCAGCCACTCTTTTAACAGGCAATTGACTCACCACTTAAAACATCCAGCCACTGCTAAACGAGCAATTAGACCTTTTTTTTTTTATTCAATTAAATTCAAAGATATCTCAATTTGAAAACTTCGTAAAACCAAAACAAGCATAAAATTTCTTAAATAATAAATATTTAATTTTAAATATTAGATATAAAAATGCATAAGAATTGTAGTATCTATGATTTTTTTTAAGCAACCCCCGACAAGAGTATAAACGAGTCGAGTCGAGTCAAGTTTGACTTAATCAAGCTAAGCTTGTTTAAACCCTGCTACCAAGCTCAATTACCAAGCTCGAGCTTGACTCGATTTAAATAAACTCAAGCTTGAGCTCAACTTGAATGCTCAAGCTCGTTTCAAAAGCTCAAGCTCGTTTAAAAAATTCGATAAATTAGTGAATCGCTAATGTGAAATATGATAATTATAATTTATTATTATATAACGAGATAAATCGACAGTCAAACTAAGCTTGAACTCAAGCTCGAAAATTTTTCAAACTTATTTATTAGCTCAAACTCAAGCTCGTGGCTCGATAAACTTAGCTCACAAGCTCATTAACGAGCCAGCTTGACTCATTTACACCCCTAACCCCCATCCATTTAGTTGCCCTTTCTATTAAATAATGTGAAGGATTTTCACATTCAGATCTGTAAGAATATGACTGTAATCTTAGTATAAAAAAATAGAATATATTTATAACATCTACAGCTCTTAAAAACTACAGTTTTACCACACCAAATTTTACAAAACATTACATCGCAAATAAATCCTAAATTGATAAAAAATTTAACAAAAAAAAAAAAAACAGTTATTGAAGATGCATACAGAGATAAGGAATGAACAAAATGTTCCAATTCCAAACATTTAATTTAAGTTCTCAAAGATTCACAATCTTCACACACTTTGGTTTAGCAAATCACAAGACAAAAGCAGCAACCTCTAGCTCTTACTTTTTTAAGCCAGTTCTCCCTTTTGCTTTTCAATTTAATGCCAACTTCAGAAAAATTACTTAATTTAGGGCCAATTTAATTGAAAATTTTATAAATATATGAATTTATTTTTATTTTATTTTTATTTTGATAAATAAATATAATATAAAATATTTTGAAAAATGAACGATCGTTAATGAGTGTCGTGAAGCGGTGAGTGTCATACGACATGAGTTAACAACAATAATAATGGGCAACAGCTGACAGTGGCGACAGTGGACAACAGTGATGGCTGAGTGACTATAGCTAATGATGACGGCCGGCGGCAAGCGATGGTGACGGCCAATATCAATGACCATTGCAGCACTTTATATTAACCAGTACATTTAAAATTCACCCAATTTGAGCAAATTCTAAATACATTAAAATTTAACATTTTAATAAATTTCAAATGCATTACATCACTTTAAAACTTACTTTACATTATATCAAACGTAAAAATAAAAAAAAAAACTAAAATCCCTACATTTACTTTACTTCACATTCCAACTAAACAATCGCTTAACTGATCCCAAATAAGAGTGTGAGTCAAACTGACTTGTAAACTAACTCGAGCTAAACTCGATAAATAGCTCGTGAGCTAAATTTAATGAGCTAATAAACCAAGCTCTAGCTTGGCTCAATACAACTTATTAACTTAAGAGTTGATTTGATTAATAAATATTAATAAAAAATATACTTGAAATATATTTAAAATTTAATAATTTAAATATAAAATTATTTTAAATTTTTAAAATTTAAATCTAATTTTACTATATCAACTAATTTGTTATTATATTTTCTAATTTTTTTTAATTTTTATCATAATAATTACTGGAATAATAGTTATTTTATCACCCGCATCAAATGAGTTAGCTCAAACTCATAAAATAAAATTTAAGCTTGAGCTAAGAATAATTTGAACTTAGCTCAACTCGTTTCCACAGTTAGTCCCAAACCAGCAGCAACACAGCCTAAAATACCCAAAAAAAAAAAAAATTGTATTCTTTTTTTTTTTTTTCTTCCCTAATAACTGAAAAAAGAAATTACATCGATTTATAACACAATTATCATCCCTGCTAAATTTCTACTCATCTTTTAATCAGTGTACAAGAGGGCAACTACAGCTCAGAGGTGAAATCTAAAAACCCTAGCTTCCTCTGATGAACGATAAACAGCCCTAACCGGAAAATAAAAAATCGACAACATTTAAGAAAAGTAAATATATATTAAAAAAAAAACATGAAGATTAACGGCAATCACAATTCTGAGTAAAGATGGAAGAATGAACAAAAGGGGGAACCAGGGTTCATGGAGAGCGGTAAGGTTCCTGAAACCTGAGAGGAATTCCTTCGTTCTGATGGCCATCTTCATTTGCATGCTTACTAGAGTTTCGAAGTGAAATAGACGCTGAATGACCTGCAATTAAAAGGTATAATATTTATGATTGGATGTTCAGGTCTATGATTAGGTAGCAGGGAGTACTATTGTAGTTCAAAGTGTACCATCGGCCAAGTCCTTGGTTTTGTGAAGCAGAAAAGTCCCTGAGAGAATCGTCACAAAGCCACACAACTCTGTGACTATCTGTGTTGGATTTTGCCGGTCCCAGTCCTGTTATGGCATGTATTTTAAAGATACTTCAATGATTATTTCCCCTAAAAAGGTAAAGCACCAATTTCATAAATTTCATTTAACAACAAATCCTTAACTGTAACAGGAAGACTATTCATTTACAGGGAAAAAACTTAAAAGATTTAAGTTACAAGCAAATTGGAAAAGACATCCAATAGAAGTAATTTTATTTGCCTGCGCATGTGGCTGAAGGATCTACAGGAGGTTATTCTTCTTTGATTATGCTATTAGATCTGAGATTATGATGGAACTAGAACAATTAATAGTTTTGCCTAAATCCATTGCTACTTTTTTTTCCATGAAAACAATAAATCTGTAACATAACTATAACCCTGATTGAAGTTCAGATCACCTGAACTTTACCGTTCCCACTAGCTACAGGTAGAACGTTATTTTCTGAGAGCACCATTTAGACCATTCTATAAAGTGAAACAGGTTAGATGGCACCTATCTTGGGCATGTGTAGAACAGAAATTAAGAACCTAACATAAAAATTGAAACTTCTTCATTGATGCTTGATAATTTTAAAAAGAAATTATCAAGGAAGCACAGAACCTAGGCCTGTAACATAAACTCCTAAGCTTAAAATTTAAGTTCAATGGCATTCCAGGACTTCCCTAAGACTTATACAAGGATTCTGTTTTTGATTCGAATGTGTGAAAACAGGAAAAGGTGACACTCCAGCAGGCCCAGCACTCCTTTGATATCAAATTGACTTAAAAACCATTGAATTACATCTATGAGGTAATCTATCACCCGTATAATACAGGCATAGAAGCATGGAGCAACCCTCTCTAAGTATGTTGTCGTTGAAAACAAGGCCTGTATAGTCATGTTAACGTGATGCGGAATGCCTTCCCTGACAGAAATTATACTGCAGCAACTCCCGAGATAAACAAAACTTCCTTCTACAGCCTCCTTTGCCTAGGACCGTAGAGACACCCGGGACTATATAGCAATTAGCAGGCTTACCATTTGCGGCACTGAATTTCCCTGGACTAAAGTAATCAGTGGCTTCCTTTAACTCGGAACTACAGCTCCCTTAGCGGCTCTTGATTTTGCCCAGTAGCATCAAGCACCGAGAGCCATTTTTGCCAGGAAAATTTTAAAAATATGTAATTTTTTATTGGATCTTGCTTGATTCTAAGACTCCTGAGTCATGTATTATTCATTCAATGGTTTAATGAAAATTTTCAATATCTTCTCAATATTGTACGGTATGTATATTCTTCAAGCACTTCGCAAGCCTTGACAACTACTTTTGAGGGTATCTCTCTGTGTACAAGCATGACACTTTTCAATTGAGTGACTTCTATCATTATTCAGTCTATCTACTTAGTAATTGATGTGTCAGATTGAAGTTTTGACAAGTGTGATACGCCAAAAATTTTATTTTGAGGTGCGAATCTTAATTGTCGTAGAATTTTATATTTACTTCTCAAATATATTGTGTAAATTTTCAATTTTGGTATAGTTAAGCTATTTGGAATGAAGAATGTTTTTAATTTTTCATCGAAGTGACGAATCAATGCTAGATTTTGAGAGTTGGTAACTTATGAATTATGATTTTCTAGACATTTCATCGGTGCATCTCATCCTAACTTTAATTAGTAAAAATTATTACCTCCTTTCAAATTGGCATACATATTATGACAAGAATCATGTGTAGTTGAAATAGATCCTATTGAGGAAACAATAGTGCATGAGCACTCATTTGAGAATGCATTACATGAATCTATATATCTAACTATGGTGATTCTAATCTACTGCAATGTTAACAAATCTTCATGAACCAAGCCTATAGCTAAAAGAATTATTTGAGAATGCATTAGATTCAAAAAAAGATTTATTAGTTCAACATGAGTCTATATATCTAACTGTGGTGATTCTAATCTACTGCAATGTTAACAAATTTTTATGAACCCAAGCCTGTAACTAAAAGAATTACAACCAGAATTTTTAGTTTAAAATTGAGTTTGAGTCCAAATCTACATCTCCATTAGACATTGAAATTGAACTTAAATTGCAATTAAAACCAAAGATCCTTATTACCAATATCTAAATTATCACATGTGTTGATTATTTATAATAGAAATATACATTATTTATTATTATAATATTTCCTATTTATTAAGAATATTCTCATTTAATGTATTTTTCTTTATTTTTTTATATTGCTTGTACTACTATTAAGACAATTTAAGAAATATTTAGTTTTTACAATATCTTTTTTAATATGATATCAGAGGCATTACATAAAATCCTAATCATACCTAACCACCTTTCCACTATCTTGATTAGCCTCATTGTGGGGATCTGACTCTTCAAAATCACCTCGAACTCAACATTTCCATATATTAGCAACGACCATTTTATCTGCTCTTTTATAATGCCTTCAAGAACAATGCTCTTTCACGCCTTTCATGTTATTTGTCAATGCTTTTCTTCAGCTAGTCACAGATTTGCCCTCTTATTATCATCAACTTCTCCCCTACTACCAACCACTTGCAACCAATCCCCAAAACTTGCCAAAAGTCAATCAACCTGTACAAATAACTGTCTACCACTGACTCACTTAGTCTCCTCTAAATTTTGCAAATGTGCAAACCTTTATGATCTCTATTCTACAATGGTAATTGCACCAAAAGCTTTTATCCTTACTATGTCAATCTCTTCATTGATGCTCTCAATCAATACTCATTGTCAATGCTCCCTATTGATTTTTCCATCACTATTCTCCACCAGTACCTCTATTTAAGAATCTTTTATGCGCCTTTACTGATATGAATCTCGTTCTCAACTCTGAATCTAGTTCACAATAATATTTCTTTCACACATTGATCACACTTCTCTTTTAACACAACCTCTAAGCTATAAAACTTAAAATTACTTCATCACTAATAAATTTTATTCCAAATATAAGCTGACATCTATACTACTTAAGAGTTTGGCACAGCACGAGGGGAGGGTGGATGTGTTAATTATTTATGGTAGGAATCTACAGCAAAAATTAAATTTTTTTCTTTTGCTTTTCTTTTATATTTAAGTGCAAATACGCTTGTATTTTGAATATGAACTAACAATTAAGTAGCCCTTTATGATTCTCTCCCTTCTAGCACTGCCATTAGAAATTAAGTATATTCTTAATTGTGAACCTAAAACTTCTTATAAGAAGATAAGAATATAAACCCAAACTTTCCAAAAACTTGAATCAATTCATGAATACAAAAGTGAATAGAAAATACATGTTGTAGACGACAAGTCTAATAAGCAAATAGATAACAAAAAATCCAGAATATGAAAGCAAATTACCTGTGTCTACTAAAATTAATAAATCAATTGAACAAGCTCATTTAACTCCTGCTTGATTATCTAAAAAATTTAATTTTAACAATCAAACTAAAATTAATTTTGTTTATTGATTCATACCTACTTAAAAATTAAAATACAAATTCATAAAGAGAGACTTAATTTGCATGAATATTTCAACAAATTTATTAATGGGAGTTTTTCAATGAAAAGTTGAGCTTTAAATTTTCATTCATCAAGATAAAATCTAAAAAAGCGCATAAATCATCACCTCTAGTATTTAAGAAGTTGAGTTAGCTTTCTTTAAAAAAAAGTTGTTCGACTATATAGGTATTTAAAATTTTTGGTGTGCATATTTTTAATTTTCTTTATTATACCATCATGTAGGACTAGATTATAAACTATCATTAGAATTCCTCAAGACAGATTTTAGTATTTTTCTATTTCACATTATTTACATGATTTGCATAAATCCTTTAATTTATGGAAAAAAGTTCAAAAGAAACTAACTATTGATTAATATAATTACAAGTCAACTATCGATGTGAACAAGAGATAATATGAAATTCAAACCAAGCAACAACACCAAGCCTTTATCCCACTAAGTGGAGTCGGCTATATGAATCATGTTTCACCATTGTGTCCTATTAAATGTCAAATTCTCATTTAATTCTAATGAAATAAAAATATTTTTATGCTACCTAACCAAGTCTTCTTAAGTTTACCTCCGTCTTTCTTAACATAGGTCAAATCTAATATATCTATTCTTTTAACTGGGTCATCAGATAGCCGATGTTTTGTGACCAAACCATCTAAGGCAACTATCTCGAGTCTTATCTGCCATTAGAGCTACTCCAACCTTTCCAAGTATATATATGTTTCACATTTTATCTCTAAGTGTAAAGCCACTCATTCACCTAAGCATCCTCATCTCTGCAACACTTAATTTTATGCTTCTCTTTCGTTGGCTAACATTATGCTCCAAAAATCATTACAGGTCTTACCACCACCTTCTAAACTCTTACCTTAAGAGTGTGTTTGGAACAACAGTAGCGATTTGGGAGCTGCTGCAGAAGAAATAGTTGTATGAAGAAGCTGCAGTGGATATATAAAATTATATTTTACAAAACTCAAAGCAGTTTTCTGATCGCCGCTGCAGGTAGCCAAGTCAGGTTGGAAAACACAACTTTCCAACCACAAATTCCTCAAAACGCAGCCAGAACGAGGCTGTCAAACGACGCAGTGATGCAACGCGAAAACACACCGCTATCGCATCGCTCTCCCAAACGCAGCCTAAGTCTAAGCAGTACTTTTCTATCCCACATGTCAAATATTCTCCTCCACTTCACCATCCAACTCAAATTCTACTAAAAACATCCCCATATATTTCATCATCAAACAATTGACCCGAGATATCTAAAGCATTCACTCTTTTTAATCACTTGATCACTCAATATCACAACCCCACCACTAGATCTTCTACAACTAAAATTATACTTCATATATTTGGTTTGAAGATCTAGTTGAATGAAAGCCTTTAGATTTAAAGGCTGACCTCCATAACGCAAGCTTATCTTGAACTCCCTCTGTAGTCTTCTCAACAAGGAGAATATCATCAGCAAAAAGCATACAACAAGGTAAATCCTCCTGTAAATGTCTAGTAAGAACATCCACATAATTAAAGCAAAGAGATATGGACTAAAAGTTAATCCTTGATGTAATCCAACTAAAATAGCAAAACACTTGTTCAATCCTCCTTCTGTTTGAACAAAAGTAACATCTCCAATATACATGTCCTTAATTACTTGAATATAAGCAACATTAACTCTTTTCTCGACTTCTCCAATGCACTTATCTTGGAACTTTATCATATGCTTTCTCTAAATCAACAAACATCATATGTAGATCCTCCTTTTCTCTATACTTCTCCATCAAACCTCTCAAAAAATGTATAACATCCATAGTAGACTTACTAGGTATGAAACCAAATAGAATTTGAGAAACTTTTGCATTGTGTTGTAACCTATGTTTAATTACTACCATAATTTTAATGTATAGCACATTAATTTAATTCCTCTATAATTTGCACACTCTTATGCATCACATTTATTCATAAAAATAAGAATATCAACAAACTCTTTCTACACTCATCAAGCATCTTTTTATTCTTTAAAATAATGTTAAAAAGATTTATAAACCAAGAAATTCCTTGATTTCATAAACATTTCCACACTTTTATTAGAATATTATCATGTCCTATTTCTTTTTCACACTTTATTTTCTTTAAAACCTATTCAACTTTGATTTTATTAATATGATGATAAAACCCAGATCTTTATTTTCATTTAGAATACTAAGGTCGCAAAAATCAATCGTACTTTCACAACATTCATTAAAAAAGTTATCAAAATATTTCGTCCACCTATGTTTAATATCCTCTTATAAGAAAAGCACTTTATAATTATCATTCTTAATACACTTTGAACTAAAAGGCTTCCTATATAGACCTTTAAAAAATTACAAGCAAAAAAGATAATATAAAATCATATAATGCTTTAAGAATAAATAATTATAAATGAGAGTTTTAGAAAGCTCTATTACTATTCTAAATTTAATGAATTAAATTTAAATTTATTTTTATGAACCTACCACAAATGTAATGGCTTCTTTTCTATTTGTCTTGTGAATTCGCATACAACACATTATCACAGGGATCTAATCATCTTGTTTCAGAAATTTATCTTGTATACAGATTTCTTGTGTAGTAGGATGAAAGATTTATTTGTGATGATTCATGGGTTTGTGAGAAATAAAACAGCTTGACATAATTGCTTGAAAAATATCAAATTGAGATATCAAATGCTCAATTTTTTCAAGACAAAATTTTCAAGTGGAGAGACTAATGTGAAATCCCATTCTTCACAGTAATTACTCGATAGCAATTTTCAAGACTATAACAAACATTCTTCTATGGCCTCTATTTTTCTCGAGACTGGTAATCAACCATATTTAACTCCTAGAATTGTATCAATTAACATTTACGTTACACGACACTTGATTTCTGAGGCTTGTAGCAAGCAGCAGCTCTATGTTTTTTCTCATGATTGTAAGTCCTTCAATTGGTCTTGCTTAGCAAGAACATATCACCAAACAAGACCTTCCTATTGCAGCTCTTTACTTTGGTTTCTTTGCCCCAACACTACAGCACATAATTTCTTACCTATTCTGAAAATAAATAGCTTTTTTTTTTCTTGAAAAATTTTGAAACTTGCAATTTTTTACTAGGTCTAGAAGGATTTTACAAAATTATAGTACGAGTCTTTTTGAATTATAATTTTATGCTATTTAATATTTATAGGATGATTACATAAATTTTATATTCCCACGCAATATTTATGTGTTCTATTAGATGAGCATTCTTCAAGCGTTTCCTAAAAGTCCTTATGAGTACTTCTAGGAGCGAGTCCTTATACATTGACGTAAGACCTAAATCTTCAATTGTGGAACTTCTATATCTTTTCTTTTAATCTATTTATTTAGTAACTAGTGTGTGTATGTGTATTAAAATTTTGTCAACTATGATGGATGCTTAATTCCTTTTTTATGGTGTAAGTCTTAATCATTGTATAATTTTATATTCAATTCTCATATCTTTGTGAAAAATTCAAATGACATGTTTTCTGATTTCATATCAAAGATGACAAACCTTTGATATAACAGAGAGTTGGGAATCTATGGATCACGATTCTTTACGTATTTTCATTTTGTATCACATCCTAGGTTGCAATAGTGGATTTAGACCATATATTATCCCACGTTATATAGTCACTCTAGGCAATTTGTCCTTTGCTTTTGTGAATTCCTGGTTCTTGTATTTTGTCGATAACTCTCAATTTCCTCACATAAAGACAAGGATGTCCCAACCACCTTGCTACCAACCTAAACACTTCTTGTAGGGGGGGTTCACCATTATAGTTGGAAAGTAATTGAACCAGGTGAAGTATAAATTGAATCAAGCGAACCTAGTTCTTCAGTTCTGAATGGATGAGGCCTTGGGTGGGCTAAGAGTTAGATAAAGAGAAAGGTGAGAATGCAAGCATTCATAGCATAGCTTGAAAAGGTTCTTGATTTCTGAAGAGAAAAGGAAAGAAATATTAAATTAAAAGATTTTCTTCCTTCATATTGATCATTGTGTATAAATAGACCAAAAAATGCAAAATCAGAACAAAAAATAGTGGTGGCAGAAAATTCTTGTTTACTGTGAGGTAAACAAGATTAGAGATTTGTGTTATGGCATGATTGACTTGGTCTTCATAGCCCCAACTACACCTAGTCTCATCTTTATCATGTACTTTATACTCAATTTTTCTGGAGCTATGGCGCAACATTTAGTAAGGTTTTCCCCTCAATGATGCACAAGCTCTTTCCACGAATAATTTCATTTTGAAATTAAATGGCTTCACAACTCATGCCTACTAGCTTTTCCTTAAACCCTCAGCTATATCTATTTCTAATCATGCTCATGAAGAGAAACAGCATATTCCCCTTCTCCAAACTGAGAAAAGCAAAATAGGATTAATAAGTAGATTTGCTTAGGCGAAATGTGTCCAATCTTCATTCACCATTCAGCCAACGGAAGCTCCATTGGAGGCAGAGTTATCCCCGGTGTTATGGCTGACAAGAGAAACCAGCACTGTAATCTTTCATACATCTGAAATGATTCAAACGAGGTTCTTAAAATAAAAATTACAATGCATCTACTACTGACAATCAAGCTGCTACTCGGTTAGATTTTACAAATATCCTGTGGAGCAACTCCTTCAGAAATACAGATAAGAAGGTTCTTGCAAAAACTTATCAGATTTAGAAATTATATCTTTTACTGAAGCTGCTGAGATCAAAATATGAAAAGGCATTGATGTCACAAAAACAAAAAACAAAAAAAAAAACTAGAGATCAGTAAGACAGATTTGAACAAAATGCACACAATCCCAAAAAAAAATGCAAGATAAATTAATTTGATGAATTGGGAAAAGTTTTCATAGATGTTCTTAATAAAGTTTTACTTATTATTTTATTGCTAAGTTATTTCCAGGATTTTAGATGATCTTTTAAATCATTTTATTCAACATTAAGGCCTTATTTGTACTTCATAGCGTGTTGTGCTATACTATGATGTAGGAAATAATCATATATCTGAGTAAGCTATTCCTCAAGTGTATTACTCGAAGCTGAGAAGTCATGCAGGAGGTCAAAGTGCAGTATAGAGCTTTTCTTCCTATATTTCTGTACAAAAAAAAAAGAATTATTATATTCTACTATGACAGATTTTGAAAAAGCATAGCAACTAAATAGCATTTTCAAACAACAAGAAGACTTGAATAAGTAAAATAAAGACCAAATATGTGATATGATATTTTAGTATGTGTGATGAACAACTGTCATACAATTGTATTAAAACATATAGGCATGTGATATGTTTGTCTTAAACCTATTATATAGAACATGATATAGATAAGGAAATAACTTCTTAAATTATGAATGAATGCTTACAGTAAAAAAATGCCATGAGTGTATTATTCACTAAGAATATATCATGGATATTTTTAAAAAATTATAAAACTATAATTAGACAATTATGTTGTATGAATAAGAGTGTTGTGCGGTAAAAAAAATGTTGATAGGTAAAATTTGAACTAGTGTAATTAGATATTGAAGAGTTTTCATTTTGTAAGGCAAGGCACAAGCCTCAAGATGTTGTGAAACATAAGCTTCAAAAATAATGAAGAAAATGAAATAATGAAAAACATACTAACATCAACGTAAGTTGCCTAAGTAATATCATAAAACTTCATACAAGCACAAAATAATAACATGAAATCTTAACATAAACTAGTAAAAATAAACAAATAGTCTAAAATAAATAAACTATTAAATTGGGCTTTGGATTTTGATATTAAAAGTCCCAACACTAATAAAAAAGTAAATTGAGGCTTACACCTCATAAAAAACGCTTGTAAGCACACCTCATACAACTAAGGTGTACACCACAATTGCTCCATGCGAGGCATATACCTCAAGGCTTTCTATGTACGCCACGATTTGAGGTGTACCTCAAAACTCCCCTTAAATTACACCAATTTAAACAATGATGATAGTTAAGTTGAGTATGACAAAATGGAAATGTTAAGTTGAACATATGATAAAACTAGAATAGATAAATTCATGAAATGACAATATTAAAGAAATAGTTGGAGTTAGTGATATAAGTGAGCCGAGCTATCTCGATATGGGCTCACAAGTCTAGCTCGAGCTTGTGTCGAGCTTATCGAGCCACAAGCTCGAGCTAGACTCGGCTCGTCGAGGCAACTTGATATATATATAATTTGATGGTTTATCATTTTCAAAGCTGACTGTCCTTTTTCAAAAAAAAAAAAAAAAAGATGATGTTCCTTCATAAAAGCCAGTTTGCTTTTCCAAAAACCTGCCAATTTTTAAATTTAAATTTAAAAACTATTAGGCTGGGCAACTATTTCTTTTTATTATTAAACATTTCAACTTCTCCGTCATTCTCTTTGTCCTGCTGACTTGAATTGCCAACTTCTCTCACATGAGAAAATCCAACATTTTTTTCATGTTAAGCTGTCAAGCCGAGCACTCGACCCACATAATAAGCGATTGAATAGGGCTTGAGCTCGAACTCATTCTTTGAGCTCGATTCGAGATTGAGTTTAAGCCACATTTTTTTGCTAACAAGTCAAGCTCGAGTTCATTGCTACTCAAGCTCAACTCAACTCGTTTACATATCTCGCTAGAGTTGCATCAATTAAATATGGAGTAGTTGAAAATAAAGTTATTTGTACATAAATAACAAAGGTTAGATATACAAATATATTATCAGAAAAATTAGTGTTGACCATGAAGGAAAAGGTAAAAGTAGGGCAACATGAAACATATCATTCAAAAGAATTCATAAAAATAGGTTCAACACTTCATACAACACTCAAAAAGAATGAAGGAAAAATGTTAATTCATAAAGATGATCCAAAATAATAAGAAAAAGTGAGGCTTGTCATGTTGGACTACACTTTGCTCAATTATGATGATGATGATGATGAAGAAATAAAACTTTAATTAATTTAAGTTTGTAGTAATCAAATTTTAGTTAATCAAGTAATATTGATTCAACTGTTCAACACTTAAAAAAAGTTACTACACCAAAACCAACATAAACCTAAGTACAACTAGAGGAGTCAATTACATCAACTTAGATTAACAATATCACATCAACTTTATCAATATTGGTCAGCTACAAAAGGCTAAAGACACCATGATAGCAACAACATAATGGCCAATTACCTCATTCTCATCAATTTCTAGAATCCTCTAATTCAATGTATGACTATGCATTGATCCAAGGATTTTAAAAATATTGAATTAAAATTCCCTCCATATAAAGATGGAATATCATTTGTAGTAATTTATTTTAATGACAAAAATATTACAATAAAGCAAAGATATCTTTTATGATATTTTGGTTAGTGAGATAACGTATTGTATAAAATCAACTATACTTTCGAGATATGCTTAACATAATTATTGTGATCTAAGTTGATTTGAAAGAAAGGAACTTCTAATCTTTTTATTTGTAGTTTTCTCCTTCACCATTAGAAATGAATTAATAAAAATTCTCCTCTTAATCAGCATAACAACGAGTCTCTCCTACTCATAAGCAAAGGAATCCTCTCTTTAAACCATGAGATTTTCCCCCATCTCCTCCAAACCATAGGATAGCAAGCCTTCTTGAATAATTAAAAAGAAAAAAATCTAAATGAAAACTTCCCAATCCTCTTTCTTTCCATAAGAGCAGTTTTTTCCTTCACAAAGCAAGGTAGACTCTAGTCATTCAAATCATATAAACCAAATTAAAAAAAACTATTAATTGTAAACTATCAACAATTAATATTGTTACATGAGCTCCACTTAAATCTCTATCATCAACCTCAAACCTAAGAACTAAACTTCATTTCAGTTGAAATTCAAATTCCATTGATTGAAATTTAACCATCTGCTATAAAAGTAAAAAAATTACCATAATTTCTTACATCTAAGTATATAATGGTCATCCCTTGGTCCACTCAAAATCTCAATCATATATTGAATATAAATGGGTTATAAAATAAATACTATGTTTAATACTATCACTATGAAAAGCTTCTTTTTTTTTAGATCACTTCTACATTTCTTAAAATAGGTCAAATTTAATACATCTACTCATCTAACTAGGTCATCGGACGGCCAACATTCTGTGAACCATCTATAGTGGCTCTCTCTAATCTTATCTTCCACTAGAGTTACACCAACTTTTCTCATATATATTTTTTTTACATTTTGTCTCTCTAAGTGTAAAGCCATTCATCCACCTGAGCATCCTCATCTCTACAACACTTAATTTTATGCATCTCTGCCAACATTTTGTGTCATAAAGCATTCCAGGTCTCACCATCATCATGAAAAATTTTTCTTAAGTCATAGCAGTACTTTTCTATCACACAATAGTACTGATGAATTCCTCCTCATCAATCATCCAACTTGAACTCTACAAATAACATCTCCATCTATTTCACTGTCACTTTGAACAACAAATCTGAGATATCTAAAACGTTCACTTTTTTTAATGACTTAGTTACTCATTGTTACAAAACCCACCACTAGATCTCTACATCTAAAATTACACTCCATGTATTGGTTTTAGACCTACTCAAACAAAAGTCTTAAGACTTTAAGGTTGATCTCCATAATTTAAGTTTCTCTTATACCCCCTCTCTAGTCATATCAATAAGAAGAATATCAAAAAAAAGCATACACCAAGGTACATCATCCTTTAAATATCTAGTAAGAACATCCATAACTAAAGCAAAAAGATATGAGCTTAATGCCAATCCTTAATGTAATCCAACTGAAATAGAAAAATACTTGGTCAATCCTCCTTGTGCTTGAATACAAGTAAAAGCTCCAGTATACAAATCCTTAATGACTTGAATATAAGCAATATTAACTCTTTCGTTTTGTAGAACTCCTCAAAGCACTTCTCTTGAACCTTTATCATATATTTTCTCTAAATCAACAAATATCATATGTAGATCCTCCATACTCTCTCCATGTTTCTCCATCAAACCTCTCAACAAAAGTATAACATCCATAGTAGACCTACTTGGCAAGAAACAAAACTAATTTTAAAAAGTTTTTTTATCGCGTTGAAACCTATGCTCAATTACTTTCTCCCATAATTTTAATGCATGACACATTAACTTAATTTTTTTTACAATTTGCATATTCTTGTGCATCACCTTTATTCTTAAAAATATAAACCAACAAGACATTCATGGATCTACTTATAATTGTTTCTTTCATGAGAAGTCAAAATTTAAAGTCCTGTATGTTAGATCGATTCCAAATATGCAGAATTTATTATACCTAATCTTTAAATTATTTGGTTTAGTAGTTATAAAGATATCATATATCTTGTATGAGAAACAAATCATACTTGTGTGGATTACCATTATTTAGGATAAAATTTTATGAAATCTTATAAATATTTATCTTAAATTTCCCCATCCTTAACCCCTCTTAGAATTATTTATAGTGTATCCGTCATAAAAAATAAGTATTTGTCAATACATTTATATACATTATATTCTTAGATGTTTCCAATTATTCATATGCATTATTTTCATGAAAATATTTCTTAAGTTTCAATATTAACTATTAGATTATTTAAGCATTAATAGAAGTATATGATTCCAGTGAAAGTGATGAAGCCAAAGCCAATCAAAATCAAATTTTCCTAAATGAACCCTTATGAAATTAGCTGCATGAAAAATAAAATCATATAAAGTTAAACAGCTTTACTAGGACAAATCATTCAAATTAGAAATCCGAAAAAATTGTAATAATATTCTAATTTTTATTACATCTAATATAAATTTACATAAAAAATTATCAACTAATGCACTAAATTTTTCTCATTATTCACCTCCTACATTAAGTTTCAAATCCTTACATGAATTGCACATTTTTCAAACAATCATCATAATCTTCTCATTAAACATTTTATTGGTAATGAACTTTATAACTTGTATCCTACTAGGACTGTTAAAAAAACTCTTTGTTAGCAAACAACTTGTGATCAAGTCGTTAAGTAGCTTGTGTTCAAATCATTCGTTAAGTAAGTTAGTTGAACACGAACAACATTTTGAGCTCTATTTATATACAAACCAAATAAGAATAGCACTCTGTTCGATCATGATCGACTCATTTTAGCTTGGAATTAAAAAAAAAATTATCATATGTAGCATATATATTAATATATGCATATAATCAATTTTGCATTTTGTTTAAATAATTTAAGTACTTACAGCAATACTAATCAAATAAAATTTATAAGAGACCTTTTGTTAAATAAGAGTTCAAATTTATTAAGTTTTAATAATTTGTGCCAATTTGGGCCTAAATGAGTTGAATCTGCTCATTACAATCAATATAACTCAAACATAAATATCAGATTACTAAACAATTTTGAACATGAGCGAAATTCGAATAATCAAAGTTTTTGAGCTAGTCAAACAATGAACAAACAATCAGCCCCATGTTTAAAATTGTACAATAAAAAACTCGCCTTAGCGCATTTTTGAAAAAATTGCAATGAGGCTTATGCCTCATTGGTGCACCTCATATAATGTGAGGTGCACCTCAAAGCCTACATCGCCTCAATTCTTGTGTGGCTTGTGCTTTTAGATATATTTTTAAAATCAAATATAAATTAAATTAACATACATATCCAAACACACACGCAACTGATCTTGGGATAGACATTACCCAAGCACCTCTCCTCTCATGCACTCTCCTCACACACACTAGCACCACCTTATACCATCATTACTTTGATATTGGATAAATGAAGTGGATGAAAAAAAATTATTACATCAAATTTATTTTGAATTGCTATGTCATTAGTTCCTACTTTAATATCTTAAATTATTTTGACATTTGTATAATGCTTTTACTTCATCATTTATATCAAGATATTAATATGTTACTTGATACTTTGCGTAAATTATTACTTACTATTATATTAGGATGTTAATGTATTATATTTCAATATGTCAATAGGCTACGGGTTTAATATATTACTTCATGATTTGTACTTTGATGTTTACACAACTTATTTTGCACAATTTATTGATTTTAGGTTTTACACCTCAAAATGCCTTGAGGCTTATACCTTGCTTCAAGGACAAAAAAAGCCTCAATATCTGAGTGCGCAATTTTAAACTTTGAATTAGCATGATCAAGTTCAACTTGTTTACACTCCTACATCCTACAAATGTTAGATATAAAAGCATCTTATAAAGGAGAAAGATAGACCAACATGTGATGATTTATAAAAATCTTAACAAGATGTTCAAAAAGAATAATTTTTTCAAGCCAGACAAAATTGATGAGGTTGTTATTTTTGCAAATTATTTGTCATTATCATATTTTAGGGGATGTTCCCATTACTGAAACTTCCAAAGGCTTTTCCCCTATTATTGTAGCTACTGCTATGGTCCCTATCCTCCAGTATTTCTTTGTAACTACTATGACCTCTTGATGCTTCACTATTTTCACTTATTCTCGCAACTATTTCAACCAACCACTTATAGTGTCACCAACTTCAATTCCTCATTTGCAACTAAATGGCTTCTTCAAAACTCTACTGTTAAAGAATTTCTAGCAGGCTTCTTTATTTTAAACTATTCATGAGTTTCAGCTTTTTTAGCAATTCTATTCATATCTAAACTAGTGTTTTATAAAGTTTATAAATAAGTATTTTGAAGGATATAAAAAATAATTTAATAGCTTAAATGAAATTTTCTTTTGGAAGTACAAACCATTATTCTTTTGTGATTTCAATCTTTTGCTGGAGTATGAGATGATTTAATTATTCATGCATGATTATTTGTCTTTCCCTTCTTATCTTCATCATTTTTATTTTGTTTATGTTCTTATGTTATTAATGTTTGAAGTGCAATTATTAGATCTATTATAATCTAAATTCTTTCTTATGCATGAAATTTCAATTGCTTGTATAGCATTTATGATCTTTAATAATTTTAGTTGTCAATTTCTATGAGAAGGCCAAAAAATTTCACATGATTTGGATTTTAACTACTCTATGTTCTCATTTGAACAAGTTAATAATTTACTCGTGGTAGAATAAGTTGCATACTGATTGTATTGGTTGATCGCAACAAAACCAAAATTCAATGCTAATGATGTATGCAGTTACATTAAGACAATGAGTGCCCAACATTAATAGAGTTACGTTCATCCAATGTTTTTTTAATGAAAAAGTTTTAGCTACAGAAAATTTGTCTGTGCATGCGTCTTTGGCTCTATTAATTGTTCCCATCTTACAGCCCGTTGTGCTCTTCCAAATAAAAAAAAAAGCATGGCATTTTAAGTGGTTCACAAATGCAAGGTCATAACCTTCAAAGGTTTGAACGAGATTTATGTTCTCCAAATTTGAAGGCACCCCAAGGGACTTTAGACCACATTTTCATTTTTGATATGACATGTGCGAATCATCATCAGAGATCTTCAATCAAAACTATTGACAGGTTATATAAAATAGAACAACTATTATAATTTTGGATACATGGCTTACACTTGTTCATCAAAGACTTAGTTCGAAGATAATGATTGAGTCAGATTTTAATCTAGAAGATTAGACTTATTGTATATTATTTAAGATGTCTTCCTATTCAAAGACGATAGGTTTGGTGATTGGTTAATACCATTCAATGTTTATCGCATGTTAATTGGTAATAATTGCCTTCATTAATATTTGACTAAGATGGCATAGATCATTTCATCATTTGATTTATATAATAGTTGTTAAAAGAGTTAAGGGTCAAATTGATCCTCCAACTATTTATGGAACATTAAAATAGTCCCAGACTAAATAAAATAACCAATTTAATTCCTTAACCATTCAGAAAGGGACAAATTTGATCCTGTCATCCAAACTAACGGTTTGAGATGCTAAAAGCAAGGGCAATCTTAGAATTTAATATTTTTATTAACTTTTCTTTCTTGTGTACTACAGATACAATCATATTCAAGAAGATTGGATCAATATTATGCAAATTTTTTAGCATAAATTTTATGTATTTTTAATTATATTAAACATGATTATGATATTAACTTATTTTATAATTTTGATATTATCCCACCTTCTTCATTATATGTCTACTCATTTACATCCAAATCCAAACGATAGGATAAATTGGTCTATTTTCAGATAATCAAGGGACTAAATTGATCCTTCTATTTAGTCTCGGACTATTTTGATTCTCCATAAATAGTTAGGAGACAAATTTGATCCTTAACTCGTTAAAATAAGATAACATTATGAAATATTTCTTATAATATGTGTACTTCAATTATTGAAGGAGAAGCTTAGTTAATGATTCACACTTCAAAAATGAAAAAATCCTTTGCAAGTCATATTGCACTTTGCGTATCAATAACCATAAAATATAGAGAAGCCATTTTAATAATTTTTCTAAAATAACTGGAAAATTCCCTCTCCTCTCATACATTTCAAATTGCCTCCTAGAACTGTAGAATCTAAGTTACCATACCAGGATTCCTAAATAACTAGGATGTTGGTATATCTCTGTTCATATTTCCTTAGAGCACTAATTCAATGCCATCTGGATTCTGAATTAGATTATAGGAATTCACACAATCACATTTGACCTAATTGCAAATTTTTTTTATATTCCAGTGAATGCTGTAACATTGGAATATAGTTTTAGATTGTCATTTGTTTGGAACATCATAAAGCTGCTGCATGTGAAAAACAATTTCGATTGCACAGCAATAGCCTATTTAATCAACAAAAGTACTGTTGAATGCTCCTATTATGATCAGAAAACAACAACAACAACAAGCCGTTATCCTGCTACATGGAGTCAACTATATGAATCCTTCTTCTCCATTATATCATATTATGCGTTAAATTTTCATTTAATTCTAATAAAATAAGTTCATTTTTTATACTTTGTAATCAAGTCTTTTTTAGGTTTACCTCAACCTTACTTAACATAGGTTGAATCTAATATATCTACTATTCTAACTAGATCATCAGGCAGCCGAGGTTTTATGTGGCCAAAATCAACTAAGGCAACTCTCTCTAAACTTATCTACCTCTAAAGCAACTCCAGCCTTTTCATGTATATATTTATTTCGCATTTTGTTTCTAAGTGTAAAGCTACTCATCCACCTGAGCATCTTCCTCATCTCTACAACACTAAACTTAATTTTATGCTTCCCTTTTATTGGCCAACATTTGTGCATAAAGCATTGCAGGTTTCACCATCATCTCATAAAATTTTCCCTTAAATCTAAGCAGTACTTTTCTATCACACAACAAGCCTGATGCATTCCTCCACTTCAACCATGCAACTTGAATTCTACTAATAACATCCCCATTTATTTTAGCATCACTTTGAACAATAGACCCAGGATATCTAAAACGTTCACTCTTTTTAATGACTTGATCACCATTATAACACTCCCACCACTAGATATTCTACAGCTAAAATTACACATGTATTCAATTTTAGATCTACTCAAACAAAAGCCTTTAGACTTTAGAATTGACCTCCATAAATCAAATTTCTCTTGAAATCCCTCCCTAATCTTATCAACAAGAAAAATACCATCAACCTTTAGACTTTAGGGTTGACCTCCATAAATCAAATTTCTCTTGAAATCCCTCTCTAGTCTTATGAACAAAAAGAATATCATCAACAACAATCATACACCACATATCCTCCTATAAATCAAATTTCTCTTGAAATCAAATTTCTCTTGAAATCTCTCTCTAGTCTTATCAACAAAAAGAATATTATCAACAACAATCATACACCATACATCCTCCTATAAATATCTAGTAAGAACATCCATAACTAAAGCAAAAAAGATAGGGCTTAAAATCGATCCTTCATGTTAATCCATCTAAAAAAGAAAGAAATATTTGATCAATCCACCTCGTGTTTGAACACAATTAACAGCTCCAATATACATATTCTTATTGACTTCAATACTTGTGTTTGAAGTTTGAACACAAGTAACAACTCCAATATATATATATATATATATTCTTAATGGCTTGAATATAAATAATATTAACTCATTTATTTTCTACAACTCTCCAAAGCAATTCTCTTGAAACTTTATTATATGTTTTCTTTAAATCAACAAATAACATATGTGGATCCTCCTTACCCTCTTTATACTTCTCCATCAACTCTCTCAACAAAAGTATAACATCCATAATAGGCTTACCAAGCTTAAAACAAAACCAATTTAAGAAATTTTTTTGTTAAGATCCTTGATGATTATATGCAAATGTGAAAATAAAATTTCTTTGTTAAAGAATGAATGCTTGATTTACAACCAATCTTGTCAACTCATGTTCTCATAAGTAGAATTAAACTGGTGAAGTGGGACTTAAAACTTCACCCCGTAAACAAGGCGGCCAATTTAAAAGAACGTGCATGATTGATAAGCTTTGATTTAACTTTAAAAAGAAGAGATTATAACTTTTATGAAAATAATGATTGATTGTTAAAAATACTTGCACGAATCTTAAGACAAGACCAAACTTAATTAATCTTGATTATTTCCCACATAGCATTCTCAAATCATATAATTAAGTATTTAGTGCATTAGTCGGAGCATATGCAGAAATATTCAAATTTATTTCATGCTAACCCGCATAACATTCTCGGATACTAAATTTAAACATTTAGCATGTGTTGGAGCACATGCAAGTGTATGTAGATTTATTTTCGGTTAACCTGCGCAATACCCTCAGAGATTAAATTTAAGAACTAAGCACATGTGTCAGGCACATGCGGTTGTATTTAAATTAATTCACAATTTTCAGTGCACTTTCATTGGATGATGGCACAAAGTTTAATGCAATTATACAATGCATATGGATGCTTTAATATTAAGAAATCAAAATCAATTTAATTTTACCTTTAATTTCAATTTAGCTTTCATTTCAATAAAAAATTTATTTCTAAATCAATTGTGAGCCTCTCAAGAGATTGTTAACATCAAGTTAAATAAAAAAAATTAACATCATAACTAATGTATCTTGAAACTCATGTTTAAAGATGGCATCCTATCTTAGAGCCTTTTATCTTGATTTTTTAATAAAAGATGACACTACTAGAGGACTATCAATGCTTTTGTACATCTTCGCAAACAAGATGATTACGCAAAGTTCAATTGAGAAGTTTTAAGGAACATTTGGTTTTCCCACATTAATGCAATGGATTTCACCAGAACAATTCAGTGATACTCCTTTAATGTGATAAACTCAAGCTTAAAACTACCTCGAGATGCGTGTAAAACTTCTTATTATTTGAACTTCTACAAAACTTAGTGTGTTTAAGTTAAATGCAATATTGTTTCATAATACGTGCAAAAATTTCACTCAAAGCTTTAATTAATGACTTTTGTCTGCTTGTATATTAGTTTGTGGATTCAATGGCATTTGCGTAAATTAGGTTAACTCTCTCATTTTTTTTAATTTCTTGAAAGCGGTAAGATTGTCTTTACATAATTTGAATATTATATGGTGGGCCCCGCAATGCATCTTTCTTCAGTTATAAATAGAGGAACAATTCAATTAATTTCATTCAAGTTTATTCAATTCATATAAGTGTTTTGAAAGTTCTAAGTATGAAGAGGATATGTTCATTGCTCATGAGTGAGTTTTTAAGTTTATTTCGAGTCTCCTATAAATTCTTTTTAAGCTTGAAATTTGTAATTTTTTATTTTAAGCTTTAATAGTTTCATATTTTAATTTGTTTTGATTTGATTTTCAAATTTAAGTTCATTTATCACATTATTTGGTCGTATTTAAGTCCTGTATAAGTCAAGATGTAGGTGAAATTTCGACAATATCCCAACATTGTCCTTGTATAAGGGTCTACATCGGGTATATCGGGCCTACCCGCCACACCTAAAAGGCATGCACGATTGATTTTGCGTAACACCACGATATAAAGACTTCGAACCAACCACGCTTAAAAAAACATGCATGGCATTTCTTTTAACTGCAAATAGAAAAATTACATGCATAATAAAGCCTTCTTGCCATGTTGAAATCACACACAAGTGTTACCAACCACGCTTAAAAAAATGTGCATAGATTCTCATTACACAAAAACAATACGACAAGATTTTCCAACGAATACTTAATATGAATATGTCGTGCTATTGTGCATCATTTAAACCTTTTAATGATTAGCTAAGACCTTAACAAGGAGATATGTATTAGAGTTTGATTAAGAATGAGAGGAGTAATAAGAGAGAACACCAAAGAGGACAATAGGCTGGGATTTTCAAAGCTAGTGGAGTTGGATGAACATGAATGGGCTAAGGAGAGGTTTACTACTAGGTGTTAGGAGGGGTGTTAGGGACAAAGGAGGGCAAGTTCAAGCTAGGGAGTGTGCTACTCACCAAGGCTGGATGGTGGAAGGTCAAGCATGGGTAAGATGGGGCTGCAGTAAGGTGGAGCTTAGTTGAGCAGAGCATGGTTTAGTAAGGCAACTGTTTGGTTTACAAATTTTCACAAAGCGAGAAAGAGTGTCATCCGGGAGGCAGCTCGCAAACAGGTTAGGGTAAACCGATAACCAGAGAAGGAAAGGCACAAGAGATAGATAGGGATAAAAAGGAGTTCAGCCCGGATTGTGAGAGGGGCTAGGGAGAAAGTAGGGCTCGAGCTGGTGGTGGATCCACATGGTCTAGAAAGAGAGAGGATGTGAGAGGGCTACGTGCAAGAGATCAAACTACCTGGTGATGAGATGTAGAGAGAGACAAGGGAGTGATATTGCAGTTTCTAGCATGTGAAATGGGAGAGCAAGAGAGAAGGGCCGTTTGGTGTTCGGGGTTACTTGAGGTCGAGGTAAGATCGGGTGTGCACTCAGTGAGAAAAGATGAGATAAAGAAGGGGATGGAGCATGCGTGAGAAGAGGAGGGATTTGTGTTGCCTCTAGGTTGAGCAACTAGAGGAAAGAGCGGGGAAGTGAAATTAGGAGATGGGAAAGAGAGGGGGTTCCGCAGGGAAAAATAGGGGAGTCAGGGTTAAGCCTTTAGGTTGAACAAGGAGAGGGAGGAGACACGGGTTATTCAGCCTGAAGTCCTGAAAGAGTTTTTTTCTTTTTTTATCATATTTTAATTAATCATTTTGGCCACTTTCACATAGGAAGGAATGGGTTGGTAGGACGTTCCTTCTAGCAATTGACTTAGATGGGAGGTGGCAAATGACTTTTATTATTTTATAAATTATGTTTATAATAAAGGATTGAGCAACTGTAGTAGTAAATGAGGAGGTGGTAAAGTATCTAGTTTGAAATATATATATATATATATACACACACACACACACACACACACACACACACACACACATACATAAGATTAATATTAATATTTGTAGGTAACGATAATGATATAAAACAAATAATTAATTGACAATAGATTTATTTTCCATCATCTTCAGTTTACTATAAATTTAAACTATATATATGAATGTATATCTTAACATTAATTTATAATTTCAAATGGTGGTATGATGACTTAAATGACAACTAGTGACTTTAGCCCCATCAAATGCAAATTCTTCCTTTATCATTTCGAAATTTAATTATTACAATTTAAGAGCAAAGTATGATATTTAATCATTATTACTATTTCAAATAAATAAATAGATTCTTAATCATTATTTTTATCTCATTATAGAATATATATATATATATATATATATATATATATATATATATATATATATATATATATATATATATATATATATATATATATATATATTCTTGATCTTGTTTCTTCTCTTTTTTTATCCCAACCAAATTTTGATATAATTAATTATAATAATTTGAAATAATACAAATGCATAAATTTTTCGTAGAAATTATGATTCAATTTACTTTATATATATATATATATATATATATGTATGTATATCTATCTATATGTATGTATGTATATATGTATGTGTGTATGTATGCATGTATTTAATTGATATCTGACTAAGAGATTTCAATAGCAATATGAATAATTTGAGATTGACTCATATGATGTTGTCGCCTATTGTTTGTCAATCTTACGTGTCTATAGGCCAACAAGAATCACACAATGCTTGGGAAGATAAAAACTTCCAATGGAGACTAGAGCAATACGTGGAGGATATAGGTAAAGGCAAGGTAGAGATTTGCCAAGACATCATTGGAGAAAGGAGCAAAGAGAAGAACATGGCAAGGACTAGCAAGAATTTAAGTAAGACCCATTTTAGCTACTTCTTTTACAAAGGACCGCATGCAAGGGAATGCCCTCAATTCCTCATAGGTTGTCATGGAAAGATGAAGGATGAGGATGAGGATGAGGATAAGCCTACACACATCTAGTTTAGAGAATAACCTAGGAGTCTCTAAAACTCTCAAAATTATATTGGATTATAAGAATACTGTGGAGTATTCTAGAGAACTCTACAGTCAGGAATTATATCATGTACTCCAGAATGTTCTTAAGAGAGTGAGTGGTGAATTATGAATAGGAGCCACCACCCTCATTTGTAATCAAGTGAGTGTTCAAGAGTCCAAGAGTGAGTGAATTCTAAGTGTTGTAAGCTCTCCATTGTGTTAGTGAAGTTTTGTCACTTCCTTAAGTTAGCCGCGTGGCTTTAGCATACTCCTTTAATGTTAATCCATGACATAGTGCTATTATAAAAGATGCAGATGACCATGAGATTTTAGGCATTTCCAAGAAATTGTCTAAGGTTTTGGATCCATTTTTGGAGCTTCTAGCAACATGATAGGGAAATTCATTTTGTATGCACACAGTTTAGCAAGCAAACTCTGGATGGACCAACGTTCAGTAACTGTCATCAATAAATCCAGCAAACCCAAATTGAAAGTCGGGCTTGATTAATGATTTCAGCATCTGGCGTAGGAGGATGGGATTCCATGATATATAGTGCGAGCATATTAGCACAAATTGGCCAACAAACCAGTGTCCATCCAGTGTTTCTATAGCAATCAATGGTTCTTGCACTCAAACTGAGCACTATTTTCTGTCTGTTGACAGCTGGGCCTAGGAATTCCTAGGTAGTAAGCAGATCCCCAAAAAGGAGAAAAAAAATCAAAGTTTACAGTTTTTAATAGATCAAAGGATAAGATAAAAGGAGAACAAATATGATTGGGACAAAATGACAATCTGGAATGCAGTTAACCCAATACGGTGTAACTTCAGCTACGACAGTAATATCTGCTTGCCACAATGGACAGCGGAAATATTTGAATAACTGATGGAGAAAAGAAGAGAGGAAAGATGATGAATATACAAACAATCCCATCCAATAATGGGGAAAAAAAGTAAAACATGATGCCAAAAAAAAAGTCACATTTGCATATACTTATCATTCACCATATCTAAAAACAAGAGAGAATAATCAATGGAAAAAAGAACTTAAAACATTACCTTGAACATTATCACACTTGCCAAAATAGTTAATGTCGTAAACATGACATAGTATATTGGAGAAACAACAGCAGTGTTGAAGGTATCAAGTGCCTGAAAGTCATAGGCATTAACTTGTCAGATCGTTGGACTTTTCAAAAGAATTATCTAATTAACCGGAACAAACAATATGATAAAAATTAATATAGAAACTACAATATCTGCAAATTTGTTAACATGTGAAGTAACATAAAATGCAGGTGACATCATCAACGTTACTTGATTTTTTATTCCTTAAGCTCTATGGAAAATATGCATATTAGAACCATACTTTCAGAGCATATATATTAAAGGTGTGATATATATATATATATATATATATATATATATATATATATATATATAAGCAACAGGAAACTAAAGCTTAGAAATTTCAAAGTTAATTTTCACAAGTTACCAGTTCATCTTCAAGAGCAACAGCACAGTCGGCAAACAAAATAGTTCAAAAATAAAAAATATTCAATAAGCTCGCTAACCAACATGCCCTAAAAATACTTAGAAATGAATAGATTCACTAAATTCCAAAAGTACATAGCATCATCCTGAAACATTAAATCAAGCTAAGAACACCAAGGAACCAATTTAACTTCCACTCCCCAGTTTCCATTCAGAAAAAGCTTTCACTCAGTATCCCTAAGTTCAATGTAACCATGCCTAATACCATTTTCAGTAACACAACTCAGAGAGCCAATTATGTTTTCGCTCTCATATTGTAAGTCCCAAAAACCCTAAGTAACCTTAGCCCTACTTTAGGAGATCTGCGCACCTCTAGCCACTATGACCACCAGTAACACCCCAAACCATGATAACAACATTCTCCAACCTGCATAAATTTATTAATAAGATGCATATAAATCAAACAGTCTCCAGCCTACAGCAGTTTATTAATAGCATACATATAAATCAAATTGCAAAGAAAGTTAATATTAATTTCACTGAACATTTAGAAAATTGCAAAAACATTTTAAAAGCATACCATGTTTGGAGCATAAAACAAAAAAATGCATAATCGCATAAAACCAAAGCTTGGAAATATACCAATGCAAACACAGAGACTACTTGTTTTACCGGATTGAAAAATACACACGGCCTAAAGTTTTTTTAAATTTTTTCTCAGAAATGAATAGATTCACTCAATTCCATAAGTACTCAAGCATCATCCTGAAACAATCAAAGAAACCAAGAAAAACAATGAAGCATCCATGATTAATCCTAAATCCTAATAACAATTACTATTTGTAGATGCATCAATTTAGCCAAACTCATTAAAATTACTAGCAAGCCTAACCAGCTTGATATACGATAATTTTCTTCCTTTCAATTTGCAAAGGTAACAAAGAACCATAAAGAATCCTAACCACCCATTTTTGTCTGCTACACACGCTCCCTAATAACAAACCCTCAAATGAAGTCTCCAGCCCCAATAACTTTTTAGTTGCCTACAATGCAGACATCATACACAAGATAAACACAGCTCATGCATTTGAACCATGTCCTCTTCCACCGAAACCAACATGCAGATGAGACGCAAAATACTAATTTAAATGATAAAAAGTTAGGGTAAAACAATCAATGAGGCCAGCATGTCACGAACCAACAATAAAGTATTCATAATATTAACTGGCAACAAACCAAAATAATATGGGCTTTAAGATGAAGCTACAAAGCAAACTTTTGTAGACCTCCACAATTGATGTGCCAAGCTTAGCACAATTGAAGCATAGCAAAAGTCTTTCCTACAATGCCAAGTTCGATGCATGTATGAATTGATAAAGGAATACTAAATAGAAATACGAGTTTACTTACAATATGTATTAATCAATAATCTAATTTGAAATACAGAACCAAAAGCCATGCTTCAAATCAGGAAAACACAGAGACTGCCTATGACCACATAAGACCAATCCATCATGTGATTGCGATGAACCATAGAAAAGTAATGATACATAGTTTGAAGTTAGTCTTTTCTCTAAGCAACCTTCCAGGACAAATCTACGGGTGTAAAAGAACCCTTATTCTGAACAAAAAGCTCATTTAGCTAGGGTTTCCTCATGTTCATTTACTTCGGAAAAGAAAAAGATTTTGAACATGGTTTTTAAAGCTTGACATGCACAATAACAAGCTTTGACAGTGGTACACTTATCTACTTGCGTTCCTGGGTTTGCACTTTTTTTTTCATCGACTCAAATTCAATGAGAAAATAAACAACTATACTTGAATAAAATTTTAGAGCTTGTTTCACATGGTTGATCTTGATAAGAAAGTAGTTAAACGAGCTAGGATGGGGAAATACTGCGCTCAGCTTGCTTTTATATAACGCTAGCCTCATCCTGTCACACCTTGAATGGCATTGCAATCAAACGAACCCATGAGTGAAAAGCCAAATGAATCCCAAAATGCTTTTAAAAATCAATCAATCATTTAAACATGTATATTACTATAAAAGGAAAAGTAATTCTCCAAAAAGCAGCTCCAACTCCATCAAAAGTTTTAATCTAGAATCCTCCAGTAGAAGCATAAAAAATGACTTCATATGTCATCTTCATCTAATGAAAGACTACAAATTAACAAATTATGTTAACTAAAATTACTCTAAACTCCAACAACAATATAGTTATATCAGGGTCAAGTTCTTATGTGATATCAAGTCTTGATATCAATAAATACAACTTCCCACAATTATTACTTGCAGTATAAAAACATTAGTACTTCATTCAACTCTTAAGGGTGGTTGCATTAAGGCCAGTTTTTTTTTTTTTTTTTTTTTTTTTGGTTGCATTAAGGCCAGTTTGTTTCACTGCAAGTGTCTGGAAGTCATTGACTTCACTTTGAAGTATGAATTCAAGTGTTTGTTTGGTTGAAACTGGATGAAATTAAGTTTTCATTCTTGAAGCTCACCTCCAAAATGATGAGAATTGATGAGGGCAATCCTTTTTTTATAGTTTTTTTTTTAATTCCCTTCTTGTCTCATCTTAATAAGGGTCGTAGTAACTAAGGTCATAGGAGATAATAGGGGTTGTCTTTAAATACTGGAGGATTTTTTTGGAGTCTATTTTATAGTTATATGCTGAGTCTTAGAGAGGATTCCCTAGATTAGGAGAGGAAAGGGGGAGCAAAAACAATTCCAAGACTATTACAAAATTGGCTTTCTTAAAGCCCCAAGACCTTTTTCTTGAATCCAGTTTCAAGGCATTTAGAATCCAGAGATAGTTCCTGGATTTACAGATCCCTGCTGTTTTCTAGTCCCTATTCCATCAAAATCTCGATTCCTTGCTGTCCTGGTTCTACAAACAATTCAGAATTGATGCTCTTGGCTCTAATGGCATCCAAGTTCATTGAAGACAGGAATTTTAAAAATGGGAATTTATTTCAGCCAGCTCCCAATAACGGAGGGCAATGTAAGTCTGGTGTTCCAGGTGCTCAGGTAGACATCCAGCCGCTGAAATTCTAAAATACCATAGAAGAATTGCAGCCTAGGGGTTCAAGAACATTCTCGACTCAGGTTCTCTATTTCCAACTTGTTTTCTAACATTAAATCCAATCTTTCTTGTGAACAATTAACTGCCATTTGTCACTTTTGTGAATAACTACAAGAGTTGGCAGTAATCTATCTGTTAAGTCTCCTTTCAAAAATGGGATTCCGCAAGGGAAAACATTGACAACAAAGAGGCTGCTAGTTTTAATCCTTAAAAGATATCAAAAACCTGCCTTACCTTGAATCAAAAAACAAACCTCGTTAGAGTTTATATTCTCTGATTAAATTCATTCAGCTTCATATTCATAATCTCAAATAGATATCTACCCTATATTGGAAATCATTGCAGGTTGGCTGAAATTGATCCATCCAAAGATTAGGGGCTGATTAAATACCATATTTAGACTGAATTGCTTACCAGCCATCGTCCCTACAAGCTATCAGCAGAAGGATTGGCAAGAATGTGGATATGACTACACCTAAAATGCCCAAGTAAAGACCTTTGAAGAAAAAGAAAAATTCTGTTTGGGAATTGATTGTTTAGGTCAAAGTTTAAAATGGTGCAATTACAAATTGAGGAGTTTTCATCTAAGAGACTAGGTGTAAGCCTCAGGCACTCAAGTGAGGCATAAGCATTAAAATCAACATATTGTGCAAAGTAAAAATATTGTACATACATCAAAATACAAAGCAATAAGTATTATATTAATATTCTAAACTACCAACATATTAACATGTAACACAGTAACATCCTAATATAATAGAAAGTAATAAGTTATGCAAAATGTAAAGTAACATATTAATATCTTGAAATAAAATAAGAAAGTAAAATGTATTATATAAACATCAAAGTATCATAAGATATTAAAGTAAAAACTAATGAGATAATAATTCAAAAAAACGTTTAACATAATAATTTTTTTCTTTTCCACTTCACTTATACAATATCAAAGTAAGAACATCACAAGTAATGATGGTAGCAACGATGGCTAGTGTTGCACAAGAGGAACGAAGAGGGCATAAGGGGAGAAGTACTAAGATAATGTCAATTCTTAGATCGGCTGCATGTGTTAGGACATGTGTATTATTTGAGTAATTAAAACTTAAATTTGCTTTTAAAAAAAATTAAATCTAAAACACATGCCTCACAAAAACTGAGAGGGGCGAACTTTGAGGTGTAGGTCTCACATAACACCAAAGCCTCATTGTAATTTTATCAAAAAAATGTTTAGGCAAATTTTGAGGTGAGTTTTTATTGCATTATTTTAAACAAGGGTTTAACTTCATTGTTGTTGTTTGTGGTTAATTTTGCTTGTAAGAAACTAATCAGTTTATATTCTTGTACTCTTAATTATAGTAATCTTGTGTCATTTGTCAATTTTTATTTTGTTCCTTGACTTGCAAACAGTGTCAAATTTGGTATCAAAGTCGTAACTATAGGATACCACCTAAAATGCATGCAACACAAATACTCAGCATATGATAAAATATTCTACACAATCATTCGTGCCTTAGAATGCTAAAACCATGTTCAATGAATTCATTTTATATTCAAACCAAAAAATTCTAAAATACCTTCACAGTTAAAATAAACTTTAGAGAAGACATGCTAAGTGGCCTGATTTCTTTCATCTTTTCATTACATTTTGAAATATATCTACTATTCAAAACAAACTAGTATAGACACTCTATTTAAATCATCAATATACTCTTTTAATACTCTTCAGTCAAATTAATAGGGCTCAAAACTATGCAAGACCTTTATCTAGAGGGCTTGAATTTTAAGAAAAATAAAAGCAATCTTAAATTAGAACCCATAAATTCTATCAAATTCAAAATAGATACTTATTTTTTCATAATCATATTTGTATTCCTTGTTTTTCCAATGAGAAGATATTTGTCTAAGTGCAACAAAAAAGGATGATAGAGACAATTCAGCCATGTAATTAAAGAAAAGTTTAATAACTTTCTGATCAGCACAATGATGTTGATCGATTCCTTATATGATGGTGAGTGTGCCACAATCAAAATCAAGAATTAAAGGGCCAAACCATACGCTCCCTTGCCTATGCACGAATCACCTTGCAGAAATATAAGTGTGAATTTTAGGGTTGGTCTTCCAAACACCCAGCAACATAAAAGCTTTATCATGACAGTAGTGGATCAATTTTAAAAAATGGCTCACTTTATTTCTTATCATAAAATTCATGATGTTTCATATATTATTGACCCATATTTGCATGAGATTATTCATTTACATGAGGAAAGTTGGGCAATAAATGTTCAGTTTAGCTTCACAGTTCACCCTTAGATTGATGGTGATATATGTCATTAAAAATTGCGTAGGAAATTTATTACAATGTTTTGTAAAAAACAATATAAAGCAGTGGAATCTCACTTTGGCCCAAATTAAGTTTGCTTATAATCAATCCATTAGCCAAATGATGGATTAATGTCCTTTTGAGACTGTGTATGACCAAAATTCCATCATTCCTTTCAATTTAACTCCTATGACTATTTCTTTTGAATTTAATATTGATGCAAATAAATATATAGAAAATTTAAAAAAAAAATCATCAAATCAGAGAAATGTTTAAGAAGAAATATGCATAATATCATAAGCAAGCAAAGAACTCTAGCACACCAATTTCCTTTAAAGAAAATGGCCTGATATAGATTTATTTATAACAACAATGATTTTTCTCTGGTCCATTCGCTAAACTTAATCAAAAAGTTGGCAAGCTAATAAAATTGAATTGTTTAAGAGTGAACATTTCAGTCACCTATAATGTAGTTGGTCTTTCACCATATTATAAGGATGAAGGAGAACTAGACATTTGTCTTATCTCTTCTTAAAAGTGATTTTGTAATTGATGTCTTGGGATTTAATAAGGGTTGCTTATAAATACCATATTGTTATGTAGGAGGGAGAGTTTCAGGTTATATCTTAGAGAAGATCACCTAGTTTAGGAGAGCAAAGAGAGAGAGAGAGAGGGGGGAAATCATGGCAGAGTCCAAGACTTCACTAAGATGGTTTGCCTAAAGCCCCAAGCCCTTTACCTTAAAATCCATATCAGTTTAGAGCATTCAGAATCCAGAGACAGTTCCTGGATTTTCGGTTCCTAGCTGTTTTTAGTACCCACTCCATTAAGATCTCAATTCCTTGCTGTTCTGATTTTACAAACCCTTCAGAATTGGTGTTCCTAGCTCTACCGACATCCAGCTTATTGTGGACACAATCTTAAAGCCAGGAATTCTCCAACAGTGAGAAGGGTAATGTGAGCCCAACATTCCGAGTGCTCAGGTACACTTCCAGACACTGAAGTTTTGAAGTACCATTAAATAACTACAGCCTAAAGGTTTGAGAACTCTCCCAAATCAGGTTCTCTATTTTTCAATTTTTTCTCAAACATTTAATCCAATCTTTCTTATGAACAATTAACTGCCATTTGTCATGTTTGTTAATGAAATGGGATTCCGCAAAAGAAACATTGGTAACAAGAGACTAGCAAGTTGATGTTCTTAAAAGATACTGAAACCTTACTTATCTGAATCAAGAAACCATCCTTGCCAGATTTTCTGTTCTCCGATTAAAGTAGTTCAGTTTCACGTTCATAAAAATCATGACTAATTATCTACCCAAGGGTCATAGAAATCATTGAAGATTGACTAGATTTGATCCAGTGAGGTTATGGGCTGATTACATACCTGAATTGGGCTGAATTGCTTACGCTACATGATCCTTATAAGCTACCAGCTGATTGATTGGCAAAAATGTAGATATGACTATACCTCAATTGCCAAGACCAAAACCTTCAAAGAAAAAGGAGTTTTTGTTTGGGAATTGATTGTCTAAGTTCATTGTAGTTGTTTGGGGTTAATTTCGCTAAGGACCTACTTAATTCATTATCTTGTATTCCTAATTGTAATAAGCTTGCTGTTTTTTAATTTTCATTTGTTTCTTGACCTGTAAGTGGGACTAAATGAGTTCTGATCTTACGAACAACTATGATAGGAAGGCACCATCAGTTTCATTTTTTGGCATTAATAACAACGAAATAATATTAAATTAACATCATGATGTTTTAGAATATTACTTTTACTCAGAGCAATAGAAAAGTAATAAAAAATTAATGTGAGGCTGGATAAAAGAAAGGAAGATTTACATACATCCCACATAATTCCTATGCATTTATATATTAAAGTTTGATTTTTACAAATATAGCAATTTTCCTATGTATGAAAATGTACATTTCATTTCAAAAGTAATGATGATGATATTTTGATGTAATATTAAAGATTTAGGTGTGATTTATATAAATATTAAAATTTAGATGTTAGATATATAAATATATAAGAATTGTGAAATGTATGTAAATGCCCAAGAAAGAAATTCACTAAAGCACAAACACACACATGCGAATAGTATTCACTAGAATTGGATTATTACAAAACAAACAGATATAATGGCAACTCACCTCAATACGACTCACTTTGGGAGCTGCAATCCAAATACTTAAAGTGAAGCATACTAGCCCTTAGGTGTTATTTTTATCCTTTCTTATCCTTGAAATATTGCATTTGCATTAGTAATTAAAGAGTAGGAGTACAAAAGAGCACAACAATGGAAAATTAATCACATACAACATGTTTCCTATCCTCCTCCAAAAGAATAAAAAACTGTGAAGAAATAGTGTGGCTATCTAAGTTTTATGTCAAACAAAATCAAAACTTGTAGTTGTAGCTGCACAAAAGTCGGTCAGTCTATTGTTGTTTCTTTGTGTATGTGCAAAGATCACTTGGTGAAAATTCCTAAGAAAGCTGATGTATGGGCTCTCCAGAGGTTTGATCTTCCATATCTCCTAGTTCATGTTGTGCTTCAGATAACCCACTACCCCACTATTGTCCCTTGTGCTCAAACATCCACGGCTCAATGATGTTTTTGATGTACAACATGGCTTCCAGTTCCACAGAGTTACTATCCCAATGCTGGAATTTGTGACCAAAGGCTTTGGTGAAATTGTCATTCTCATCTCTGATAACAATGCCAATTCCAATACTTCCTAATGGGAGAAGGGAGCCATCCACATTAGCTTCCAACAATACACCTTCAACCTAATTCTTATCCCTTTTGATTTATGATGAACAAGAACTTTTTAACTTTACTGACAAAAGTTCTTAAGATTAATTCAGGGAGAAACACAGATTACATTTAGCAAATGGTATGTGAAATATTGGGGGAAGAACAATTTAAATGAAAAGAAAAAAATGGCTTCGAAACTTGTGTTCTACAAGATCTGTGAAGGAACCAATAAACAAGTATTAAAAAAAAACAAACTGAGCATAGCTGAAAACAAAACCCAAACAGAGCTGTGCAATAAAATTAGTAATCATAATCTGAGTAATGACAGTGTTAGAGGAAGTGCAAGATAAGTATTATTGAAGATCACTTATCAGAGAATATATTATGATGGTATGCATTTACCATGGAGTGCACAATAGGCAAGCTTAAGTAGGGTAAAAGAATTAGTTTGAAGGGCTGGAAAAAAAACAAAGATAAAAGCTAGCATAGGTCCAAATAGTCACAAAATTAAAAAGACAACAATAACAACAAACCATTATCCAACTACGTGGGTCAGCCACATGAATCTTCTTCTCTATTATGTCCTACTAAGTGTCAAATTCTCATTTAATTCTAATCAAAGGTCATTTTTATACTTTCTAGGCAATTTTTTTAGGTCTACATCTACCTTTCTTAACATACGTTGAAGATAATATATCTACTCTCTTAATTGGGTCATCGGATGGCATACGTTTTATGTGACCAAACCATCTAAGGCAACTCTCTCTAATCTTATCTACCGCTAGAGCTATTCCAACATTTTCACGTATATATTTATTTCGCATTTTATCTCTTAAGAGCAAATCCACTCATCCACCATCCACCTGAGCATCCTCATCAATACAACACTTAATTTTATACTTCTCTTCTACTGGCCAATATTTTGTGCCATAAAACACTACAAGTATCACCATCTTACAAAATTTTCCCTTAAGTTTAAGGGTTCATTTGAGACAGCTGCAACTCTTTATAAAGATGGTTGTGAAGTTATTGTGGGAAAGCAGCTTTTTAAAAAACTTTTATATGTGTTACATATATTTTATTTTTTAAAAAAATTCGAACAACGCTTTCTAATAACAACCACGTTTTAACAGCTCTAGTTCTCAAAAGCAATTTACTTTCTGAAAAACAAAAAAAAAAAAAATTGGCAGTCAAACACAACTGTGATTACTTTATAAAAAACAAAGCAGCCAGAAAGTTATCCCAAAAGCACCTTAAGTCGTGCTTTTCTATCACATAATAGGCCTGATGCTTTCCTCCACTTCAACCATCCAACTTGAATTCTACTAATAACATCCTCAACTATTTCACCATCACTTCAAACAATAGACCTGAGACATCTAAACGTCACTCTTTGTAATGACTTGATCACCCATTAACACAACCTCACCACTAGATCTTCTACAACTAAAATTACACTCCATTTATTTGATTTTAGGTTTACTCAAACAAAAACCTTTAAACTCCAAAATTGAACTCCATATCAAGTTTCTCTTGAACTCCCTCTCTAGTCTTATCAACAAGAAGAATATCATCCAAAAAAGTATACACCAAGGTACATCCTCATATAAATGCTTAGTAAAAACATCCTTGATGCAATCCAAGTAAAATAAGAAAATCCTTGGTCAAACCTCCTTCTGTTTGAACACAAGTAATAGCTCTAGTATACATATAATTAATGACTTGAATATAAACAATATTAACTCCTTTCTTTCAAGAATGCTCCAAAGTACTTCTCTTGGAATTTATTACATGCTTTGTATAGATCAACAAATATCATATGTAGATCCTCCTTACTCTCTCTATACTTGTCCATCAAACCTCTCAACAAACATATAGCATCCATAGTAGACCCACTCGATATGAAACGAAACTAATTTTGAGAAAACCTTTATATCACGTCATAACCTATGCTCAATTACTCTCTCCCATAATTTTAATGTATGGCACATTAACTTAATTCCTCTATAATTTACACACTTGTGCATCACCTTTATTCTTAAAAATAGAAACCAAAATATTCTTTCTCCACTCATTTGGCATCTTTTTGGTCTTAAATATTATTAAAAAGATTAATAAACCAAAAAATTCCTTGATCTCTTAAGCATTTCCACACTTTTATTGGAATATCATAAGATTCTACACTTTTCCACACTTCATTTTCTTTAAAACCTATCTAAATTCAATTTTACTAATGCAACAATAAAAAAAATCTCTTTTTTTATTTAAGGTACTAAGGTCATTAAAGTCAATCATATTCTCACAACTTTCATTAGAAAGTTTATCAAAATATCTCATCCACCTATGTTGAGTATCCACTTCTAAAAAAAAGTATTTTTTGAACTTCATCATTACTTGAACTAAATTTTTAGGTCTCATGTCTCTTTATTTGGCTAACATATACATACATCTTTCGCCCTCTTTAATATCTAATCTATTATATAAATAATTAAATATTGAATTCTTTATATCACATTTTGTTTTCTTAGACTCCCTATAGGTCACTCTATATCTATCTCAATTCACTAAGCTTTTACATTTAAACCAATATTTATAATAAACGTTCTTATTTTTTATAATTTTTTTCACATCTTAACTCCACCACCAACTGTTTTTAATAATAGGAACTTTTCCTTTTGATTCTCTAAGCACTTTTTTTTTCAAATATGTATAAATCTCATTTGCTACTTTTTTTTCACATAATATTAGCTTTCTCAACATCCTAATTTTAAAATCTTATAACTTACTCCTAAAAATATTTTTAATTGTATTTTTTAAGCATTTTTTATAATTTTTTTCACATCTTAACTCCACCACCAACTGTTTTTAATAATAGGAACTTTTCCTTTTGATTCTCCAAGCACTTTTTTTTCAAATATGTATAAATCTCATTTGCAACTTTTTTTTCACATAATATTAGCTTTCTCATGAACATCCTAATTTTAAAATCTTATAACTTACTCCTAAAAATATTTTTAATTGTGTTTTTTAAGCATTTTTATCTAATCTTAAGATAATATTTTAATTTATTCTTAATCTTTCAACCTTTCATCTTAAAATCCAAAATCAATAGTCGATGTTAGGTACTTAAATTTTCACTTAGAATGATCTTACAATCTTTACGATCTACAAAAATAATCAATCTTTATTTACTAAATCCATTCTTCTAAGTGATGATATGCTCATATCTTTTCTTGAATAAAGTATTAGCAATTACCAAATCACAAACTAAAGTAAAATCTAATATGATCTTACATTCTTCATTAGTCGCTTCAAACCCGTAACCAACATATTCATTTAAATCTCCTCCCATAAAAACTCTTTCTTCAAGATGTATCCTTTGTATTAATACTTCTGGATAATTCTAAAAAAAAATTTTTGAGCATGCATCTAAACCTATTTGAAGTGCATAAGCACTTATAATATTGATAATATTAGTATCAACAATAACCTTTAAAACTATAATTTTATCTCTAATCCTAATAATATCCACAATATTATTCTTCAAACTCTCTATAATCATGCATACACTAATTCTAGTATGACTCCTACCTAAATACTAAAATTTAAAACCTAAATTATCAATCTCTTTGGCCTTCTCCCCAACTCATTTAGTTTCTTGAATGCATAATATTTATTAATTCCATGAATTTATTCGTAAGAGTACCTATATTCTAAATTCCTATCATAATTCTAATTTCATGAACTAACTTCTTTGTCTGCATCCATTCATAATGTGGGGACCTTTGCTTATTTAACTGCACCCGAGTACAGATGCACTGGCTTTTGCACACTTTTAACTATATTCGAGCTATACAGCACATCGCTTTCAAGGAACACCCTAGTATTGACACAATATATTAAAGGATTCATGCCATAGTATTTTGACAAGTTTTACGTTAGTTGTTGACTACCTAACACAACCCTCCATTTTTCTCATCCGAGACTTGGGACACCACAAATCAAAAAGAATTTTGCAAAAATAGAAATAATACAAATGCAACTTCATAGGGAAAGTGTGAATGCAAAATACCGATCAAGCCAACTTCAGATACTCATTATAACAATAATAAGTTCAATGACGTATCCTGCTATACTCCTCACATATCCTCCATATAGAAAGTAACAAATTTGCTCTATCCGTCCTGTTCTTCTGCATGTGCCCGGCGTTACTCGAAAGTCCTGATTTGAAAGTGTTCAATTGTTGATTGTTTGTTGCTACTTGTTTCCCTCTTTCTTTTTTGAAGCTTTCATAGAATAATATGCATTTAGTTGTTTGTTGCTATTTGTTAAATTGGGTATTTCCAGCAAGTATCGTTCCTTTTTTCACACTGGTTTGGTCCTATTTGTTTGAACTATTTTGTTGACTGTTGCAAGAATGAGTAATGCAAAAATATCATATAGCGATCTTCTTCCTCAGTGGTATCTCCGTTACATGGTATTTTAAACAAATATGAGACGAGCATCCTCCACTTAACCGTACCCTGCAATGAACCCCACTGCAAAACGATATCATGAAGCAATCTTCTTCCCCAGTAGTATCTCCTTTACATGGTATTTTAAGCAAATATGGGGGAAGAATCGTCCACGACTTCACCGTACCTTGCAATTAACCCTACTGATACCTTCGATAACTATCCACTTCATATTACAACCTACAAATTGAATTAAAAAAAATTCTTCTAAAGGTCACATTCTATTCAAATGGTTGTAAAGGAAAGAGAAAATTGGATGACTTTATGGTACCGTGAGAAGACTGGAGCCAACTAATCCTACCTATTCAATATGGGGTATGAATAATGCTTTAGTCATATCATGGCTCAGTAAACTTTGGTCTCCTGTTGTAGATAGCTTATCGTCTAAATTTTGACTTATTCTTGATATAAGAAATAAGTCATATTTTGAGCTCTCACTAGATAGCAGTAAATTATTGTATTTTTTCCCTCTATTTTGCTGGAATTTGTTTCCCTTATATGCAAGTCATGAATAACGCAGAAAATCGTGGCAACAAGTAGTGGAGGTGATTTGCTGTTTTAGATTTCAAGAGATGGTATAAAAGGCTAGTAGCACCAAGTTTTGGAGAGTTATCGTTCGTGGCAGCAAGAGATTCTAGTGGTTGTTTGGTCGGGTTTAGGGTTGCTGACTATAGAAGAGGCTAAGAAAAAAAAGGATTTGAGAGAGAATCAAATTAATTCTATCATAGAAAACCTATTCATAGAAAAATTACAATAAGTAATCAATTTGACATTGATCTTATCCTACCAAAACTAACACTACAAAAGAAGGAAACCATCCTAAACAAAGCTCCACAATGTAAGAAAACTCTTTCTTAAACTGAAACACAAACTTATCCAAATTAAATTAAACATAATTAGAGGTCCAAGAAAAATCTAAATAATTTCCTTAATCAGGTTTGGCTGCCATATAAGATTTCTTGGGCTGGTCAGGCCTGAATATATCCTAATGTTGTGTTAATCTTTATCCAATGGTCTAGATTTTCTATCTCCTGATCTTGATTATCAAATATTTGATCAATGATTTGTCTTCAATTGTGGACTCATGCTAAATAGATCTTTAATCCCAACCAAACAATCTAAAAATCACAATCAATGGTAGCCTTCATCAGCCGATACGACTGTCAAAACTTTAATGACATCGATCCATTTGATCCCTTAACAATTTGATGCCAAAATAATGATAATAAATAATCTAATTAATCATCCTCTTGATCAAAAAGAGGAAAAATAAGAAGGAGAAAAGTGGACAAAATACGATAGAGCAGTATGCATTTTATTAAATGCACTCTGATACATGCTTTTTACAGTGTAGTTAAACTAGAGATCTTAAAATAAGTAGTTATCATCAAAAAAAAGGGTCATAGAAATCAAAAAAGTGCTAGAAAACCTGCATGCATGAATTTGTAAATCATAGAGAAATTAAAAAAAATCAATTTTAGTAAAGAAAATGAAAAGCCACTATATAATGATGCCCATGAAATATTTATTAAAAAATTGCAGTTTTATGTTACCATAATTTATTTATCCTCCTACAAAGAACAACAATTGCATAAGGACAACAAATATGCATAATATCTAATTATATAATCCTTGTGCATTTTGAATATGGTCACACATAATTCCTAGGAGATTTAAAACATAACAAATGAGAATGAGTCCCTAGAGTTTGAATGCTAAATCTATTTCTCCCTAGCATTGCTTACTTCAACAACAACAACAACAACAACAAGCCTTAATCCCCACTAGGTGGGGTCGGCTACATGAATCCTTCGTCTCCATTGTGTCCTATTATGTGTCAAATTCTCATTTAATATACTAAGATCATTTTTTTTACATCTTAACCAAGTCTTTTAAGTCTACTCTACCTTTCTTAACATGGGAAAATCTAAAAGCATCTACTCTCCTAATGGGTCATGGACGTACGCTTTATGTGTGGATCTAAGGCGACTTTCCCTAATCTTATCTCTGTTTACTCCAACTTTTTCCCGAACATACTCATTTTGCATTCTATCTCTAGGTAAAACCACTCATCCACACCTCATCTCGCTTAACTTAGTCTTATGCTTCTTTTTATTGGCCAACATTACGCCATAAGTCATTGCAAGTCTTACCATCTTATATAAATTTTCTTAGGTTTAAGTGGGAACTTTCTATCACATAATAGGATTAGGATGCATTTCCACTTGATCAACTTGAATTCTACTAATAACATCTCCATCTATTTCACCATCATTTTGAACAATAGAATCTAAATATACGCTCACTCTTATTAATGACTTGATCACCTAAAGTCTGCTCTTACTAAAACTTCTACAACTAAAATTACTCCATATATTCGGTTTGGATCTACTTAAGCGAAAACCTTTAGACTACAAGTTGACCTCCATAATTAAAGTTTACATTGGACTCCCTCTCTAGTCTTATCAACAAGAAGAATGTCATCGACAAAAGCACCAGGTACATCTTCTTGTAAATGCCTCGTAAGAACATCCATAACTAAAGTAAAAAAGATAAGGGCTTAATGTTGATGTGATGTAATCCAAGCTGAAATAGGAAAATATTTTGTCAATCTTCCTTGTGTTTGGACACAAATGCTTGACTCAAGTACATATCCTTAATGAGCTTGAATATAGCGATATTAAGCTTACGTTCTAGAACTCTCAGAAAGAACATCTCTTGAGACTTTATCATTTTCTCTAAATCAATAAATATCATATGTAGATCCTTTTTTACTTTCTCATGCTTCTCCATCAAACTGATTAACAAATGTATAGCATTCATAGTAGATCTACGGCATGAAAAAGCGAGTTGTGAGAAACTTACGTATCACATGTAACCTATGCTCAATTACTCTCTCGTAATTTTAATGTATGGCACATTAACCAATTCCTACATAATTTCGCTCTTTGCATCACCTTTATTCTTAAATATAGGAACCAACAAACTCTTTCTCCTCCGCATCTTTTAGTCTTTAAAATAACATTAAAAGATTTATAAGCCAAGAAATTCTTGATCTCCTAAACATTTCCACACTTCTATTGGAATATTATCCGGTCTTGCTTTTCCACATTTCATTTTCTTTAAAAGCTTTTACTTTAATTACTATCGATAAAATTTTCTATTTTTGTTTAGGGTATTAAGGTTCTAAAATCAATCGTCTTTCAAATCCTTCATTGAAAAGTTAATCAAAATACCTCATCCACCTATTTTCAATATCTTTTTTAAGAATAACACTTTATTATTTTCATCCTTAATACCTCACTGAGTATCTTTACTCTTTATCTCTTTGGTTTAACTTATACATACATCTTTCACTTTCTTTGGCATCTAATTTATTGTAAAATCACTAAAAAATTTTTTTCATCAGTATATTTCTTAGAATCTACAGGACTTTATCTTTTCTGAGTTTTATCTACCGGTTTATAATCTTCTTACTTATCTTTTCTTTGCCTCACCACCAACTATTATTAAAAGAAGCTTTTCTTTTGATTCTCCAAGATATCTTTAGTAACTTTCTTAATTTCACTTGATATTTTTTTAATATTAGCTTCCTTATGAACATCCCAAATTCTAATTCTTGTAGTTTCTTCTTAAAAATATTTTTATTTGTGTTCTTTAAGTTAATCTAATCACTGGGATAATAATTTAATTTATTTTTTCTCAGAACCTTTTCTTAAAATCTAAACTAATAATTCGATGTTGATGCTTAAAATTTCACTTGGAATGTACTGATATTCTGATCTAAGCGATCTATTTTCTTTATCGGAAAATAATCAATCATGTTTCTTAGATCTATTTTTATAAGTAATAATATGTTCATCTTTTTCTTAAATAAAGTATTAGCATTCTACAAAATCATAAGTGAAATCTAATATAGTCTACCTTCTTAGTCATAATCCATGCTTGTGAATCTTTAAAATCTTCTACTCACCAACACGTCCATTTAAATCTCTCCAGATAAATACTTTTCTTGAGGGTATATTTTGTATTAATCTAATTCATTCCAAAATTTTTCTTTTAACTACCTCAAACCTACTTGAGAGCATAGGCACTTATAACATTGATAATCTTGGTATCGATAACAATCTTTAAAGTTTATAATTCTATCTCCACATTTATTAATACTTATAATATTATCCGTCAAACTTTTTTTTATCACACTATTTCTGTATTTATTTTTCTATAATTCTATCTCCCTAGCATTGCTCACTTCAAAAAGACAAAATGATTCTAGATTTAGAATCCACAGATGCAATAATGTAGTGGTCTCACAGTGTAGAAGAGATGGACTGAGAGTACTTAACGGTGGCAAAGCGTTTGCATAATAATTTTGATAACTTCTACATCTATCTCAATAGTTTATTTGTCTAAAAATAGAAAAACTTGATAGTTATTATATTCCAAAGCAACAACGAGAGGATAGAGAGCGGACAGATAAATCATATTATACTGAAAAGTATAATGAAATAATAAACAGATATTAAACAAATATGATAAAAATGAAAGCTAATTTGTAGTACCTTATTGAGATAGTTCATTTGGGTGACCACACAAGAAATGACAACTACTGCAAAAACCCAGGTTTGTGGATATATTAACTGATTTGTTCCAGAAAAGGTCAACTTCAATGCTATTCCAAGGGCTTTCACACCCATGACCTACGAAGATGATACAAATCCCCATCAAACTTGGAAATTGAGGCAAAAAAATAAAAGAAATAAACAAATCACAAGAATACATACCGATAGAGAACCAATAAGAGAGCAGACTCCAATATATGCCATAATATGCGTCTGTCCATACTGAGGAATAAAATGGACTACAATTACAAAGACTGTTACCATAACTGCAGCCGTATAGAACAGAAATGCTGCAAAGTACATAAACAAGGTTTGACTTGTTATTGAGAGAACTGTATATGAAAGGAGATTTAAGACATAAAGATATATGTTAGATGGCAAATTAAACTAAGCTGGATATTAGTCCCCTACTCCAAGTAAAAGAAATACCACACCTGGTTCAGTAGCAAGATCCCACACTTCCTTAACCGAATCAATTTCACGCTCCTGAGGAGCATGGAGAACAATTGTGATGGAACCCACAACACAAAGAACACAGCCCAAGATTCCAAAAATATGTAATCTCTCTCGTAGGATTATATGAGCAAGTGCAGCACTGCAACATAATTATTCTTTAAATCAATACGTGACAGCTATGTCAGTTCACATGGTTTGCTAAAATAGTACCTGATAATTATGCTAAGGGCACCAAGAGGAGTCACCAGAATTGCAGGAGCAAAGGCATAAGCTGCAAAATTCGCCACTTCCCCTACAACCACTGGATTGCAGACATAAGTTAGCCAGACATACGATCCAAAATATGATGAAAAACCTATAAAATGTTTTGAGTACTTTTACCTATAATCATAGCACATAACAAAGAAATGATACCAAGGAGGGAGAAAGCATCTTCTACCAACAAACCCAGCCAATTCTTTTATTATGTGAACATATGAAAAGGACCTAAATTTCAGGCTTTTTCATTTATTTATGTCCTTAATAACCAGCATTTTTTTTTCCATTTCAATATGAGCATAAAAAAGTCAGTAGATATTCCTCCTGGAGTTCAATGAAATTGGCCTTTGAAGATTCGAGCTCGCATTTCACGGTTGCAAGTTCTGCCCTCGCCTCAGATAAGTCCTTCCTCTTAAGGAAAAATAAGCGAACAGATCAGTCAAGAATTTACCGCAAGAAACCATAGCACTTAGTGCAAGTGTGCCACTCATTAGCAAAGACTCGTCACACTTATGAAAAATCAAGAAGAGAACCCAACAACAAAAATGAAATATGGAAGCAAACCACATAAATGACAACTTGCTCCTACACTCAAACTCGCCTGCATACAAATGGTCACACATCCAGAATATACATTGGATGGTTCATCTCAACAACTTGAAGAACTCTGATCAAAGAACTCGCTACTCACCGCTAGGTGTTCGCCTCATATTAGCGAGTCCCCTCTACATTCAACTTATCTTATGTGTATTTATCATATGATTTTTAATAACCTACAAATGATTACATCTGATCATGCACGTAAGTTAATTGATCCATAAAATAGGTTTCACAATAAACCACCAAAAACTGGAGGATGTGAAAATCCCTCATTTGAGTCGGATGTTCGTAGCTCACTCTAAAAACAGACTCTTCATAATGTTGAATTAAGGCTACCTGCATCAACACAACCACATACCGTTTTGAGGCCCAAAATAAAAATATTTGATAAGAATTTCCATCTTGCTAAAAACATTACAGCCCAATTTATGTTCATAACTCAAGCATATTATAAGGCAAAAAATTTATGAATGTCATTAAAAGCACAAATTATTGTTTCAACAACAAAATAATTAGTTGTCTCAAAACATAAAAACATCAAACCAAAAACAGGGGAACAAACCTTAATTTTTTGTTTTATTTACAAGTTCTATTGCTCCTAATATGCAAAGTATACTCAAAATTAGAGTAATCAAAACAAATAACAGAAAAATTCAAGATATGAATTTAGACCAAGCAAGTTATTCATTACAAAAGCATCCATCAACTGAACAACATGGATCAAGCACAAAGTATTGCCCAAGACACAATATTGCAAATAGCCAAACTAAGCTCACTAATAATGCATAATGTATGAGAAGTCTCACTTGCTATCATGCCTGCCCACCATAGTGGCTCATACAGGTAAGAATAGCCCCCAGCACCTGCATTGAATTTGCAAATAGTTAATCTTTCAGTAACAAAAGAAGAAATAAAAACTATTTGGCAGTTAGATGATGAACGTCAAGGTGTAGATAGAACTCCAACTCATGAAATATCTTTTGCAAGCAAACAAAAGGATTTCCCAATTCACTTAAATTCATTTGTAATTTTATTATTGAATGCAAGTATATATAATGTGAAACACAACCAAAAAAAAAAATCAATTGCTGCGCTTGCACCAAAAAATTAATACACATTCAAATGTTGCAATTAAAAATTTTAATTTTAACAACAAGGATCGTAGTATCAAAAAGTACATGAAAATCTATAAGCATTCATTAAGTGACCTTGAACTTAAGTTAGTAAATTAGGACAAATGCATATAAAAGAATAGAATGGTTGTAAAAGAATAATTTATTGGACCAGTAGGTTTTCAATCTCTTTTACTTTTTCCCTATTTGCAGGTTCATAAGCATTAATGCATCAGAAAAATGGCTAGCAACATGCCCACTGGGAGAAAATGATATGGGATCCAAAAAAATATGCCAAGCATAACCAATATAATATAATTCATGAAAAAAAAGCAGTTTCAAGAACCAGACCTTGTCAACCGTATTTCATGCATGTTTTGATAAAGCATTGTACTTCAAAGTTAGTATTCACATACTTAGTATCGTTCTTCAACCTTTCTCTATAGTGACACTAACATCAGAAGAAATCATAGAGCATAATGCAAAATTCAGTCCAAGAAATATCAAATACAAATCGGAGGAGTTATTTGACAGTACCACATCAGTACTATTTGTTCATACAGTGATAACTAGGTCCAAACCATTTATATAAAATGTGTTCCTGGAATGTAAGAAGGCAGAAATCTGTTTAGGTATCATCTTATGCAGAATCCTTGACTGAATTCATTATGACACCAATACTTCCTGAATATTTAAGCTTGAATTATAATCTTCTACGTGACATTCAACCAGCAGCGCTCACAAACACCATCACAAATTAATTCCACGCATAATTTCAGACAAACAATTTTCAAGAAAAATTATCAGCATTAATATTGCTCGGTCATCAAATAAGACTCGTCTTCCTTCATTTCAAAATTTACGTTCGAATGAGATCAGTACTTAGCTTTTTTTCATAACTTAATGTCTTGATTGTTTTACCAACAAAAATAATATAGATATATTCCACATTTTTACCATACCACGTTTCTAATAAATGCAACCCAGACAACATGTAAGCTAATGCGAAACTCCAACCAGCCTAGAAGCAGTTAAATTAACTGTCACAATTCCAATTTCCAACACCAAAAGAAGCTAGATTGTATTGATACCTGCCCTAACACCGGAAGCACTGGCTTTCTTCAACCCCTTTTTCTTAATGATAAAGCTAGCCCCGATGAAAAAACTGGACGACAGCGCGAGAACCAAACCCTTGATGTTGTCAGACGACATGCCCTTGTAAGAATCCCGCCAACTACCACCCGACGCCATTACCGGCGCAGTGCGGAAAACCCTAGCGATGATCGGGAAACCGCTACCGCGCGACCCCCTCAGCCCACTCCAAAGCTCCAGCCATCGAAGAGGTTGAAAGGGCAGACTCAGTCGCGTGGCACGACCGTAAACGAAGGGCTAAAGGCGGGAGATCGACCAGCTAGAGACCACGGCCGCCACTTATTTCTAATCCCTTCTCTCAACTGCTCTGAAGAGATCTGAAATGATCTGAAAGTTGTTGTACGAGAGACTGCGAAAACAAATGGTGAGAAATGATCCGGAAACAAGAAGCCGATGCTCGGTTGACGCCTCGTCAGCCATGATGCGCCGAACTTGTCCTATATTCACAAAGACAGACATGGCAGATAGACCGAACAATTTTTATTATTGAAGCTAAAATATTTATCACTCGCTTTTCAACATTCCATCAGTTATTTCAACCAAAAGTAATATCTGAATCAATTTGGGAGTTGAATCGAAACGATTTTTTTTAATGATAATTTGAAAACTTATAAATAAAAAATTTCTAATAAATAATTAAGAGATTTACATACATATTATATAATTTTTATATATTTATATTTTTAATACATAAACTTTAATTTTTATATATATAACACTCTAATCTTTAATATAATATCAAAAATATCATCATCGCTCTTTTATTAAAAATACAATACACTTTGTAAGCATAAAAAATATTAAATAAATAAATATCTAATTTTAGATATTAGATATATAAATACATAATAATTATATGATATATATGTAAATCTTTGATATGGGCGAAAATTCTAGTAGAAGCGAATCTTGATGCAGTGATGAAAAATTGAAATTGGTCGGTAAAAATATCTTCTTTGAGAAATCAGTTAAATTAAAAGCTCTCAAATATGGGTGTTTATAATTCAAATCGGCGTCTCGACAATTCCAGTAAAAGATCTTATAATTCGACTTCATTTGAGCATTCAAATATACAAAATACATCATATGATCAGGGAATCATCATGGCCCGTCCAGATGGGAGGGTGGTTTTTGCATGTATTTGCGACGCCACTCCGATCTAAATATACCTTCTATAGGGGTCGAAGAAGAGGAGAGAACAAGATCCTCCAAAGCCACCGGCACGGTTGTCAACCCGCCGTAGGCCATGTCGGTAGCCGTGATCCTCGCCGTCGTCGACCACGTGCGGTCATCATAGCCTTATCGCCGACATCATCGTCAACATCGTCGTCGACATTATTCGTCGCGTCATCGTTGTCGCGTCGACGTTATGCATTCACTGTTGTCCCTTTCCATATCTGATTTTGTAATCCGGTATCGGAAGATCTTGTACTACGAAGCAGATACATAGTGGAAGCTTTTCTTAAGGCGTGGTTTTCCCTCTTTTCGAGGTTTTCCACGTAAAAATTTTGGAATTTTATTGTTCACACTTTTTATACATGTGTGTCTTTGGATTTCAATAAGGCAAAACTTTACTCTACCGGGTTTCTAGCATGCAGGTTTGGCCGTCTGGGAAGTTGATTCTCATTATTTCATCTTGTATGGCGACCAGTTTTCCAGATCAAATCATCGGTGGAGCATTTCAAGCTTTTAAGGGTATGGCGAATGAATATTCATCAAACTTAGTTCATATTCGCCGAGGAACGGGGTAATCTCAGAAGATCACCCGTATTAAGCATCTAATCGATTACCATCCCAATAAACAAGTCAAAGTTGTAAGATATTTCAACATTGAGAAGAGATATAGCTTCTTAAATTATGTTTTTCCACTCATACTCATGGAAAAGCGAGACACGTTAAGGAGCAACTTTGGCTACAATCACAAATGGATGTTTTAATTGACCTCTTCCATACAGTTAGCGTCGTGAGCGAGACTCGACAAACAACCTAGGATAGGTCAAAGGTCCGGTGGACTTCTACGACCTCTTCCATACAGGTTAACGTCGCCGTGTTAACATCATTGAGCAAACACCGGCAACAACTGGGATAGGTCAGCGTCCTTGGTGGACTTCCTATGACCTCTTCCATAGGTTAACGCCATCGTCGTGTTAACATCATTGAACAAACTTTCGACAAACAACTGAGATAGGTCGGTCCTTGGTGGACTTCCCGCGACCTCTTCCATACAGTTAACATCGCCGGGTAACACCACGACAAACAATCTGGATAGGTCAAAAATCCTCAGCGGATTCAATTCAACCTCTTCCACACAGGTTAACGTCATTGGGTAACACTCTAACAACCAACCTCAGATGGGTCAAAATCCTCAGCGGATTCAATTCGACCTCTTCCATACAGGTTAACGTCATCAAGTCACACTCTAACAAACAATCTCGGATAGGTCAAAAATCCTCAGCGGATTCAATTCAACCTTTTCCATGTAGGTTAACGTCATCGAGTCACACTCTGACAAACAACCTCGGATAGGTCAAAAATTCTCAGCCGATTCAATTCAACCTCTTCCATATAGGTTAACGTCATTACGCGAAAACTCGATAGGTCAAAATTCTCGGTAGTTGATTCAACCTCTTCCACATAGGTTGCGTCATCGAGCAAAGACTTTGACAAACAAGGATAGGTCAAAAGGTCCTTAGTGGACTTTCGGCCTCTTCCACACAAGTTAACGTCGTGATCACTCGATAAACCGATGGATCAAAATCGCGCGGTTGATTGACCTCTTCCATAAAGTTGCGTCATCGAGTCACACTCGACAAACAACCACCGGATAAGTCAAAATTCTCAGCGGATCCAATTCAACCTCTTCCATACAGGTTAACGTCGAGTCAGCGGACAACAACCGGATAGGTCAAAATCCTCGGCCGGTTGATTCGACCTCTTCCATACAGTTAACGTCGCCGAGTCACACTCGACAAACAACCTCGGATAGGTCAAAATCTCGGTGATTCAATTCAACCTCTTCCATACAGCGTCATTGAGTCACACGATCCTCGGATAGGTCAATCATCATTCAATTCAACCTCTTCCACATAGGTTGCGTCATTGGATAACACAACAACCACCGGATAGGTCAAAATCTTCGGATTGATTCGACCTCTTCCATACAGTTAAAGTCGCCGAGTCACTCGACAAATAACCTCGATAGGTCAAAATCTCGGTAGATTGATTCCTCTTCCACATAGGTTAACGTCGCCGAGCAAAGACTGACAAACAACAGATAGGTCAAAAGGTCTTTGGTGGACTTCCCGGCCTCTTCCACATAGGTTAACGTCGCCGGGTATGTCGATAAACAACCGGATGGGTCAAAATCCTGCAGTTCAATTCGACCTCTTCCATACGTTAGTCGCCGTCACTCGACAAACCGAATGGTCAAAATCACCGGCCAGTTGATTGATTCTCTTCTTCCATCGGGTTGCGTCATGAGTCACACTCGACAAACAACCGATAGGTCAAAAAATTCTCGGCGGATTTTTGACCCATACAGTTGCGTCAGTCACACTCGACAAATAACCTCCGGATAGGTCAAAATCCCGGATTCAATTCAACCTCTTCCATGGGTTAGCGTCATTGGGTAATACCGCGACAAATAACCTCGGATAGGTCAAAAATCCTCAACGGATTCAATTCAACCTCTTCCACATAGGTTAACTTCATCGAGCAAAGACTTTGACAAACAATCTAGGATAGGCCAAAAGGTCGCGGTGGACTTCCGCACGCTCTTCCACATTAACATCGTAAGCGATACGATCGACCGAGATGGGTCAAAATCACCGGAATTCAATTGACTCTTCCATGAGGTTAATGCCATCGAGTCGCTCTCACAAACAACCGGACATGTCAAAATTCATCGCCGTCGCGGTCCTGCCAGACCATCACCCAATTTTGCGGTCACTAACGTCGCCGGTCATCCCGCCGACTACCGTTGCACCATCTTCGCGCGTTGCATTGCCGACCACCCCGTCGACGCCAACCACTCTGGTCACCACCGACCATGGACAATCTCCGTCGGTCATCTCCAACCTCCGCCGGTCACCACCATCATCGTTGGTCTTCCCGTCATTCGAGCGCCGGTCATGCCGTCGATAACCGCATGATTGCGTTCGACCCCGTCGTTAACCAACCACGAGCCATCCGCGTGCCATCATTGGCGGTCCTTCATGCTTCGCCGGTCACCACCATGCCGTAGCTCATTCGCGTCACAGGCTCCGGTCGCCCGCGTCGGCTAACCAGCGGGTTGCTAGCGACAACCCGTCGACCACCAACCGCTGGCGTCATGCTGTCGTCGCGGTCCTGCTCGCCATCCGGCGATCTTCCAGCGCCATTATGCAGTATTCTGTCTTGATTCTTGGTTCACCAGGCCCCGTCGGTTACCGAATCTGCATTGTCGTCGGTCCTTACCTCCATCGCCCGAATCTCGCGGTCACCACCATGTCGTCGGGTTATCTCGACCATCATGCGGTCACCATCGGCGGCCATCGTCGAGCATTCTTGAGTCAAACAGGTTATCGTCTCGCGATCGCCTCCAAACCCGGTCGGTCCGGCGGTCAACGCCTCTTTCGAGGGAAAATCGAGCCTTCAGTATGAACTACGAGCCTTCCAAGCGACCTTCTCTCGAAGAAGAGAAGGAGTCTTCTCCTTTTGCCCAGGGGTTTTATAGACCCTTTGGGGCAAAAGGGTAAAATCGTCAAAATCATCAAGCGTCAAAATCGTAGTTTGGGCGTAGGCATGCGCGCTGCTGCCGCCTGTGCAGCGTCTTCGCCCCAGCGGTGGCAGCGATGGTCTCACCGGCGACCCATTGACCAGCGTCCCGTTCCGTCATGACCCCGCCGATCCGCGCCCGCGGTCGCCAGACCGCCGCCGAATCCGCGGCGCATCCGCGTAGCCTTCGCCATGCCCGCTTGTAGCTATGCCCAGCCGCGCCGCGCCATGAGTCGTTCGGAATGGGTCAGTAACATCGAAATTTCCCTTACATATATACTTATTTGTTTCCATGCATGCATGGTCGTAATCTTGTCTTTCGTGAAAATCTGTTCTCTCAATGTGGGGTTAATGGACCATTTGGTTGAAAAATTTGCTATTTTGAAGTACTTGGCATATATTTTTTGATGATTGAGATAATATCATCCAAAAATAGAGCAACGATATGACCGAAAATTTCTCTATACAGTAAAACGAATCTTGATAAAGCGGCGTCGAGAATTAAAATTGGTCGAGATCAAGCACTTAAAATATCATTGGAAACTTTGAGACATCATTTAAATTCTTAAAAAGCTCTGAAATATAGAGTGTTTATAGACAAATCGAGCGTCTCGACGAGCTGGTTCCAACAAAAAGATCTTTACAATTCGACTTCATTTGAGCATTCAAATATACAAAATACATCATATGATCAAGGGAATCATCATGAGTCGTCAGATGGAGGAGTGGTTGGGATTTTGTATGTATTCTGAGGCCACTCCTCCCATAAATAGCCCCTTCCTCATATGAGGGGTCGAAGAGAGAGAGGAGAGCTCTAAAGATCTTCCAAGCCTGTCGTTACTCGACGGTTAACCGCAGTGGTAGTATGCCACCGTGATCCTCGCCCGTCGACCATCAGGTCATCATCATCGACCACTATCATCGACATCGCCGTACATCGCATTGTTCATTGCGTCAACATCGTCGTCGTCGTCAACATTGCATTCTGCCAGCTGTTGTCCTTTTCCATATACAATTCAGTAATCCGTTATCGGAAGATCTTGTACTCAAAACGGATGCATAGTGGAAGCTTTTCTTGGGCTAGGCCCCATGGTTTTCCTCTTTTTGAGGTTTTCACGTAAAATTTTGGAGTTTTATTGTTCACACTTTATACCGTATTGTGTCGTATTTCTTGAAGCTAAGTGAAAACTTTTACTCTACCGCAACTGGTTTTCTAGCACGCAACAATCTTCCTAAATAATAATAATATATTGAAGAATGGAGGTTAAACCTTTCTTGTTTTTAAGATTCCATTGTTTAGGGTATTAATAGGCAAACTCTTGCCCAAAGAGCCAAGAAATCAAAAACATTATTGATGGTGGTGGGTAGCTTTACGATAAGAATAAGAGATGAAAAATATAACAAATCTTTAATTTAAATTTAGTATTCTTGTCACCGTATGATGTTGGTAGGGTGGCGGCCTACCGAAACCCTTCTCTTCAGCAAGCATTAAGCCGTCGAACTACCGACTCCTCTATGCGCTCTCTGGTAGCACGAATGCGCGCTATAAAGATAGATTCTAGGGTTTTGATAAAATAATGAAGGACTTAGTATGTTATAATGATTGAAATGATAGGATTAGTCTATATTGAGCTAATTTGAGTCTGTTTATAATATCAATTTGAATCATAGATTGTGAAATAAATAGTTCAAAATGTGGAGTGATTATGGCAACTAAGAAGAGGGTTAATAGGATGGTTTAAAAATTATTAAGTTAACTTTGTTAATGTAGAATAAATATAAATAATTTTAAATTAAACTTTAATCACTTATAATATCACAATAATAAGTAAATAAGTACAAGAAAAAACAAATTAAAAAGGGGTAAAATAAAATTTTTTTTTTTGTTAATTCTTATGTTAAGAAAGGTAGGTAGACCTAAAAAGACTTGGTTAAGATGTATAAAAAAATGATCTTAGTATACTCAAATTAAATGAGAATTTGACACATAATAGGACACAATGGCTGAAGAAGGATTCATGTAGCGACCCCACTAGTGGGATTAAGGCTTGTGTTGTTGTTGTTGTTGTTGTTAACCCTTCTAATTCTCTAATTAAAATCTTAAATAATTAAACAACATACTCTCCTATAATAAACAAGTACAACTCATATACCCTCCTACCCCTTAATTATAATACAATCTAATCAAAGAGAAAATTAAAATAAATTTAGTCTATAATAATGAAATTCTTAAATTTTTTGTTGATATTTTTAACCTAAATGGTGCTTATAATTTTCTTCAAATGATCACCTTATAATATAATCAAATTTGCACTAAACTTATAAATGATAAGCTCACAAGAATTATTAAAATGAAATTAAATTTATTATAATGATACTTACAATAAGCTTTAATTTATATAAAATTTTAAAAATTTAATGATAATATAACTCTCAAATTCATTTTTGCATTGTAAAAATATTAATTTCAGAAATTGTAAAATTTGATTTAAAACACCTACAAGATATAATTTCAACGAACATTAAACTAAATTCTTACAAATATTTAAATTAATTTCAATAAAAAGTATACTAGATTTTAATAAATATTTAAATAAATTCTATCAAATATTTAAATGAATTCCAATAATAATGCATACAAATTTTAATAGATTTTAACATAAATTTCCAAATGAATATTAACAATAATTCAAATTAATTTTGCATGGATCAAATGTATTTCAACTAAGAATCTAATCAAAGATTCAAAGTGAAATATTATATCCAACTAAATGAATTTCATTTTAATCAAGCATTCAAAGTAAAATATTATATGTATTCAAAAAAAGTTAAATCAAAGATCTAATTAACAAGAAATTAGAATAAATTAAAATATGGATCTAAATAAATTTAATTCAAAAAACCAAACTATATTCTAAAAAAAAATTTTAGATAAATGTATGCATTTAAATGAATATAGATAAAAAAAACTAATATGATTTCATATAAAAAAATTTACATGAAATATTATAGAAGGAAATCAAATAGATCTATGATCAAGTACTTTAAAGAATTTTATAAAGATCTTTTGATACAAATAAAAATCAAGCTTACCAATGAAAGTTGGAGGCGATTTTGAGGATGAACACAATGCAACCCTTTGATTTAAAAACTTTAGGCTATTTGGGATTCACTTTTTTTATTATTATTATTATTTATTTTATGTTTTGCTTTGTTTTGTTTATATTTTGTTTAAAAATAAAATATACTTGTTGGTGATTATTATTTTTAAAAATACTTAAAATATATGAATTATGTTTTGAGTGTTTTTAAATAATGTTAATGACTTCTTAAAACAAAAAATATATTTAAAAATATACTAAACATATCTATTGTTTAAAATAACATAAAAAAAAACAAAACAAAAAAATACAAAACAAAATTGATTCCAAACATCCCCATAGAAGTCACTTTTGTTTTTTGCTTTTTATTTTATATATATAATTTTGTTTGGTTTATGCTTTATTTTAAAATAAAATATGTTTAGTTGCAATCATTATTTAATATCATTTATTTTTGAAAATAAAATAAAAAATAAAAAAACTTCAAAATCACACTAAGGGGCTATTTGAGATTACTTTTGTTTCTTTTTTTTATTTTATGTTTTTATTTTATTTTGTTCATATTTTGTTTCAAAGTAAAACATATTTGATTGTTATTGTTGTTTTTAAAAACACACAAAACAACTAAAAACTATTTTTAATATTTTCAAAATAAAATTATTTATTTTTAAAAACAAAAAAAAATAAAAACACATCAAATAAATATATTTTTAAAAATAACATAAAAATAAAAATAAAAATAAAAAACACAAAGCAAAATTGATCCCAAATAGCCCTAAACAAATATGCTTTTAAAAATAACATAAAAAATAAAAACAAAAAATAAAATTAATCTCAAATAGCCCAGGCCCCTTAATTGATCAAAAAGGAAAATTCTATCATTTGTGTTTGAGATCAAAGAAAGCAAAGAGGAATTTTTCTTTTAGAATATGGTCTTTGAATTGCATGGGAACCGCAAAGCTTGAAGCCTCTTAATGCTCTTGATTTTGCCCTCGATTTTTCGTGTATTGAATTGCCCAAAGCACACTATATATATATATATATATATATATATATATATATATATATATATATATATATATATATATATTTAAAAAATTAAAGAACTAAGCGTTAAGCTCATGCGTTTAGCGTGCATTCTGCTTGATCGGTGGAAGCAAAGCTCTCCAACGACGGGACACATAATCTCGCACAACACACTATATCTTTTGCCTTTCGTTTTGTTGTCCAATGCCTTAATAAGTTAGCTTCAAATTTTTGGTTTTTAATATAGAAACAAATTATGCTTCCAATGATTAAGAAGAAAAGGGAGGGATTTTGGTGGAATATGAATGGTTTTAGATTTTAAAAATCAAATAAATTTAATTTCCTTTGAATTTTTTAATGATGGAGGAATGATTTTGGATATAGTTTAAATAACATTTTGCAAATAATTTAATTATTCACAAAATATGGACCAATCAAAATTTTATGTAGAAAGTTCTATGAAAAAAAAAATTTTTTAATTAAAATTAATTTTTATGAACTAAAAATAATAAATTATATTACCAAATAAATTTTATTTGTGAGCTTATTTGTCAATTTATGTAAAATACATTCTATATAATTCAATGATTTATGAAGTCTAAAACAATATTGATCTTATTTGCTCTAGTCATTTGAAAGCGTTGAATTTGATGGTCTACTTAAAACACTCGAAAAATATGCATTAATACATCAAATCGTATATTTTTATCATTAAAATTAAAATATTGAGCCATGAAAGGACCAATCACTATACAAAATTAATTTATCTCATTAAAAAAAAGGATAACATTTGAACGACCAAGCACTATATAAAAGAGAGGAGCAATTCTTGTTTCAAAATTTCTCATTCAATAATTATAATTCAAAAAAAATTTATTAACTCATATTTATAAGGATTATAAGACTTTTAGGCTAATATTTTAAGAAATGGAAGACAAAATTCAGTAAACAAACAAAATTAGTGGACGTTAGTAAAGAAGTTTCAATCATTTGTTTTAAATACTTTCTTCATGCCAATGTGGGCCACTCATATCCATAAGTGAAAAATAAAAATATAAAATAATAACATATAAATTATAATTTAAATAAATTATGGGCTCTTTATTTAGCTGTTATTGTCGGGCCTATTATTTTGTCTTTTTTTGTAGACTTTGGCTTTAACTTTTTTAATTGGTCTTTTAATTTTATTATTATTATTATTATTGTTATTAGATCTATATGATATCCTACATCAATTCCTTGGGAATCTATTAAACCCTTCTCCACAAAGTTAAAATTCAAGAAAAATTTATTAATTTTTGAGCTAGAGTCTCCAAATCAATGTGAATTTGCTATTTGTCTTCTAATGAACAAGAAAATAATGCTTTTTTTATTTTTTTTTTTAATTATTATTTTTTATTTTTTTATTTTTTTTATTTTTTTTATTTTTTTATTTTTTATTTTAAATAATGCTTATCAAGTGGGTTGATGGGTGCTTTCACAGTGATGATATGATCAACTTCAAAGGATAAAAAATTTTCCAGGTGAGAAATTATGTTCTTTGTTAAAGAGTCAAATTGAATAAGTAGAGCTTTCCTAATTCGCTCAAATGATAGATCGTTTCAATATACTAATAGGATGCATTAAGTATATTTATAGGAACATAAAGGTGATAGGCATCAAAGATCACAAGCCTTTATATATATATATAAATAAATATATATATATATATATATATATATATATATATATATATATATATATATATATATATATATATATATATATATATATATATATATATGATTCAAAGGTGTAGAATCACTTAAAATAGATGCGAATCAAATCATAGTCTTTTTTAAATTTCTTTGATTTGATGAACTATTAGAGTTTGTTTAAGAAGCATATTTATCATTTCATAGGGTAAATTATATTCTTATTGTGTCATGAAGGCCTTGAAAATTTTTAGCATGTAAAAGTAGAATTAGAAAATGTATGATATGAGAGATTAATTACATCAATAGGTTATTTGGGGTTCTAAGCATATAGTATTTTGAAGGATAAGATCTTAATTATTCTACAAAAATATTGTGAGTCACTATAGCACCCAAGAGGGGGGGTGAATTCGGCGTAATTAAAAATTTTAAAAGTTAATTATTAAATTTTAACTTTTACTAGATTTTTTGATTTTATAATGATAAGATGCAATTCTCAATGTAGCAAAAAATAAAATAAAGTAAAATAAAGAGAGACAATAAACACATAATTTTTATATGGTTGATTCACTATCGTCTCCTACCACTAGGAATTCACTAAATACAATAATACACAAATCGTACTCTCCTCTTGAAGCGTACAACCCCAATATGTACTCTCACTGCTGATACAACCTCAATTAAATTTTCTGATGAAAAGAAAAATACATAAATTTTGATAAAATAAATCTCTCAAATATACCAAAATCTAACTTAAAAGTATCAACTTATAAATGTCACTTTCTGACTAAATTTGGAGATAGAATGTTACTAATTTTTTTGGTAAGAAATAATAAAATAAATATCTAAAGTGATCATGATGTTTATGTTATTATAATATAAAAATGATTTCAAAATAAAATCATAGTGCATTTACTGATTAAATTTGACAATTGATTTTAAGTCTAAGAGATAGTATATTAATATATATAATAGTGTAAGAATGATTAACTTCTCAACTAAACTTTTTTTTCTTAATTATTAAATAATAAAAATAATAAACTTTACTAAATTTCAGCTAGATAAAATTATTTAAACAAAGGATATTAGTTGGAATAAAATGTTAAGTGACAAATAAAATAATTTAACTTTTATAAATTTTATTTTGATAAAAAAGCTTAATATATAATAGATTTAGCATATACTCTAAAATTCCAAGAATAGTTTATTTTATTTTAATCAAAACTATACCTTCAATTAATGCAAATGATCGTAAAATACTTAAATAAAATCAGCATATGATAGATCTAAATAAACTAGTAAACTTTTAATTAAAAAGAGAGATCTAGTAAATATGAAAATATTTTAAATACAATAAATTAATTTAAATTGCTTAAAATATACTTCTAAAATAGATCTAAGAATAAATAATCTTTCAAATAAGACTAATGAAGAAATATTTCAAGAAATCAAAAGAAATTTACATGAAGATAAAAATTTCAGTAAGATGAAATAAATCCTACAAACTATCATAAGAGTTTTTAACAAAAAAAATTGATTGAAGAAACTTTGATGTAAAAAACTTAAACTTTGAAGTCTAAAGACTAATCCACAAAAAAATAAAAATTTTAAAGAACAAATATATGGTGAAAATAGTATGAACAAATAAAATATATTAAGATCAAGAAAAAATAAACTCAAGTAATTTGAGAAAGTTCGTTTAGTTGAAGATGTTGAAGCTTCCAAACTAAGGATTTGATCTTGCAATATTTAGAGAATACTTAGAAAGAAAATCTAAGAAATTTTCTCTTAAATTTGTTGGAGAGATTTTGAATTTGAATGAGCAATTATTTCATAAAGAGAATGAGGGATATTTATAATCAAGAATGTCATTTTGAATTATTTCAAAGAAATATATAATTCTAACATTATTTTATCATATAATAATATAATATTCAATAACAATATAATTTATATTAAATAAATATAAATTTTAAATAGCCAAAAATTAGCTAATCACATGGGCAAGATAAAAATAATCAAATATGGTTTTAATATATTCAAAGCATGTAGCATCCATTCGTTAATAAAACCAGCTAATGTTTAAAAAAATCATAATAAATTCAATTTTAATCAAACGTGGGTCATGTAACCTATCAAATTAAAGTGAAAAATCCAAGGAATCCATTGGAGATAAAATCAAATTTAATTTTTTTGTCTTAAAACCATTCTAGTAAAAGTTTTGCCTTTGTTGTGAAATCAAAGACACACATGTATTTAAAGAGTGAACAATAAAACTCAATTTTAATGGAAACCGAAAGAGGGAAAACCACATAGAGCTTTCTTTATTTAATTCTAAGATGATCTGGGATTAAATGTATAAGAATAATGAATTATCTTGACAACGATCAGTTACATGTAATGATATCTGATAATGTCAGCGGTAAATAATATCTGCGAAATGCGAAACAATCCGCGCATGGAAGAATCATTAACGCAAACAATCAGTAGAAGTCGGAACAATCTTGGTAAGTCAAATCAATCCAGTAAAACATCGGTAGAAATCATCATGATAGAGGCAAAATACAACAAGGCATCAACTGGCGGCGGTGGTGGTTGATGACCGTCCAGTGGTTGTCTTGGAAGATCTTAAAATCTCTCCTCTCTCTTGCTTGCTCCCCTTATAAAATGAAATTTATAGATTGGAGGAGTCAGATCTTGATCTGATTACAATTGTATATGAAAATGAACAGTATGTGACAACGATCATTGTAAATTCTAGTAGCAGATGATGGTGAAGCTGTAATGTCATGGGTAATGAGGAACAATTATGAAAATCAATCAGCGAGCATGGAAGAATCATTAACGCAGAACAATCAGGTAAGTCAAGAGGAACAATCACCAAAATCGTTGTAGAACATTAAAGCCAGAGGATCAACGGCTCGGCGGTGGTGGTGATGACGAGTGGCGCATGATTGTCTTGGAAGATCTTTAGAGCTCTCTCCTCTCTGCTTGGGCTCCCTCATATGAAATGAAGGCTATTTATAGATTGGAGGTGGAGTCTCAATACGTGCAAAATCGAACCACTCCTCTTCATGGACTCATGATGATTCCCTTGATCATATGATGTATTTTGAGTATTTGAATAAGCAGTTGGAATTGTAGATCTTTGGCTTGTTGGGCCGTCGAGGCGTCGATTGTATAAACACTCCATATTTAAGAGCTTTTAAGAATTTATATCCTAATGTTTCCAATGATATTTTAAGTGCTTGATCGGTTTCAATTTCGATCAAACTTTTGATCAAGATTTGTGATTTAGAGAATTTTCAAGGTCATATCACTTTTATTTTGGATGATATTATCTCAATTATTAAAATATATATATAGAATACTTGAAAATAGCGTTTTTCAATGAAATTCTTGTCCATTAACATATATTTTGAAACAGATCTTCATGTGAAGCACTGATTATATATTGAAGTAGATTACGAACTTATTGTAGGTATTGCATGAAATTTGGTTATCATGTATTGACGTCCATGAGCATCAGCCTCAAGCGTGCACCAAGGTGGATGAGCGCTGCTATGTTGATCAAGTGGCCATCATTGACGGCGAATTGTCTTGAGCGACATGTATGACGGCGAAATCGACATGGGCATTGTCGTGAATCAGGTGGCCGTCTTGAGGCGCTTACAGATTATAAGGCCAGAACCTTGGCCATGCAAGTACTATAGCAACACGATGAGAGGGTATTATTTTGTCCATTTTGCGGTTTTCCACGGTTTTCACGATTTTGAAGCGGTTTAGTTTTCTTAGATTGACATTTTTGCTATATCTAAAAAAATCCCCAGAAAGAAGGCACACTTCATGCTCTAGTGCTTCTCTTCTTCTTGGTGAGATTGAGGCGATTAAAACTTCATCAGGCCATTTTCCCTCGAAGTTGCGCAGCCGGACCGACCGGGTTTGGGCGATCAAGACCGTAGTTCATCTGGCGAGCTCAATTTTCCCTCGAAGAGCGTTATTTACTACCGGGTTTGGAAGCGATCAAGACCCATAGTTCATCTGGCGAGCGTTTTCCCTCGAAGAAGCGTTAACTATCCTTGTCGGCATTTGGAAGCGTCAATAGTTCATATGAGGCTCAATTTTTTTACTTCTGTTTGGAAGCGTCAGTATCCTTTCGAAAGAAGCGTCAGCTTACTCGTGGACCATTCCGGTCGATCAAAAATATGGACTTGGCAATGATCTTTCTAGTGGCCGGTGATTGGTTATCGGTGACATATCTACATAGCTCTTTAATACGATAGTGGTAATAAGCGGAGATTACCACGATTTCAGTAGTAACCGCTAAAAATGGCGATAGCCAAATGGTTAGCACAACGAAATTCAGCAGCCGCTTAGCAAGCAATATATCTGCGAAGCGCTGGTAGTGGATAACCGGTTATAGTGGTAACCGGCAAATCTCAACGATGGTGGCCATGTCGACATAGTCAAAGTGGTAACAGCAATTAGTTGGTGGCCGACGGATGGTTTCAGCCACATCGAAATGTCAGCATCGGCTTGGCGTTGTCAGACCAGCGATGATAATTGGTAAGCAAAATTTGGCTGTCGGCCACTATCGAGGTTGTTTGTCTAATGATACCTTAACAGTATGGAAGAGGTTGAATTAATCCGAGATTTTATTATCATTGTTGTTGTTACGATGGCGTGCTTTATGGAAGAGGTTGAATTTCGAGGATTCTTGACTATCAGGTTGTTTGTGAGGTGTTGCAGATGGCGCTATGTGAAAGAGGCGTAGTCCAAGGACCTTTGACTATCTAGGTTGTTTGTCGAGTCTTTGCTCGATGGCGTTAACTATGGAAGAGGTTGAATTGAATCTGATTTTGACCCATCAAGGTTGTTTGAGATTAGATGGCGTTAACACGTGTGGAACGTGAAGTCCACCGGACCTTTTGACTATCTAGGTTGTTTATCGAGTCTTTTACTGATGGCGTTAACATGTAGAAGAGGTGGTAGAAGTCCACCAAGGACCTTTTACCTAGGTTATTTGAGTCTTTGCTCGATGGCATTAATGTATGGAAGAGGTCGAAGTCCACCAAAGGACCTTTTGACTATCTGGGTTGTTTGTCGAGTCTTTGCTCGATGGCGTTAACTTGTCAAAATAAATTTTTGACTATCAGGTTGTTTGTCATAGTGTTTGCTCGATGAATTGTATGGAAGAGGTTGAATTGAATCCAGATCTTTGTCGATTGTTTGTCGAGTGTTACTGATAGCGTTAACAACGTATGGAAGAGGTTGAATTGAATGGCGAGGATTTTGACCCATCGAGGTTGTTTGTCGAGTGTTACCGATGGCGTTAACTGATGTAGGAAGTCCACTAAGGACCAGACTATCTAGGTTGTTTGTTAAGTCTTTGCTCGATGGCGTTTTATGGAAGGTCGATTAAAACATCTGTTTGTGGTTGTAAAGTTGCTCCTTAACTTGGCCTTTTTTAGTATTCGACTTGCTTCTCGACGATAATCAATTAGATATGTAAATATCGATTTGGATAATCTTTTGAGATTAAGATTTGTCCCATTTACAAAATCAAGGAACAAAGTTTGATGAATCTTCATTCTTCTTGCTCCTCAAACCGAAATGATATATCTCGATGGTGGTTTTGATCTTGTTGAGAATTTGGTGCCATACAAGGTGATATAATCAGTTCCAGACGGTGCAATATGCTAGAAAACCATTCTTGGGAGTAAAGTTTTAAGCTTAATTGTAAAATCCACACATGTATTTAAAGGCCAATAAAACTCTATGTGGAAACCTCAAAGAGGAAAAAATGCTTAAAAGCTTCCACTATGTATATTTAGTACAAGATCTTCCGTTCAGGATTACATATATAAAGGAACAACAATATGTGACAACGTCGGGTTGTGATTTACTAATTAGAATGATGGTGAAGCTTAGTAATGTATAGAAATATGGGAACAATTCGCGTAATGCAGGAACAATCAGCGAGCAGAACAATCGGACAAAACCGAGCAATGGTAGAAATCAGAACAATCCCTAAAATGAACATCGGTAGAAGTCATCATGATGGAGCAAACGAGAGATTTACAGCAAGATCAACGGCGGCGGTGGTTCGACGTCGAGTGGTATCTTGTGCTTGGATCTTTAGAGCTCTCTCCTCTCTCTTTGACTCCCATGAAAATGAGCTATTTATAGATTGGAGGAGTACATCTGTAATCAGCAAAATCGAACCTCCATCACGGTATGATGATTCCCTTGATCATGATGTATTTTTGTATTTGAATGCTCAAACAAAGTTGTAAGATCTTTGGCTTGTTCGGCTCGTCAAGGCGCTCGATTTGGTATAAACACTCATATTTGAGAGCTTTTAAGAATTTAGCGATATCCCAAAGTTTTTTGATATTTTAAGTCTTGATTAGTTTGATTCATCGACTTGCTTTCGGCGTAGATTAGTATTTGTAGAGGAATTTTCAGGGTTATATCAACTTCCTTGATTATAAAATGAATTTGGCTGAAATACAAACTTTCATATATTTTTGTTAATTTCAAAATGTGATATTTAAATATTATGATATAATTTAGATATAATCATACATATGTTAGTTATCATATAACTTTGAATATGTGTTAATTGTGCGTCATTTAAAATTTTAAAAGTTAATTCTTAAATTTTAACTTTTAGTAGATTTTTTGATTTTATAATGTAAGATACTAATTAAAAAAAAATAAATCTGATAAAGTAAAGAGACAATAGGCACAATTTTTTATGTGGTTTGGTAAACCTCAAAATCGATCTACGTCCTCTTTAACCACACTAGGAATTCACTAAATATAAAATAGTACAAATCTCTATAGAGTACAACTCTATAATATGTACTCTCATGAAGAGTACAACCCAATTTAAATTTTACAAATCGAAAGAAAAATATAAACAAGAAATTTTGATAAAATAAATCTCAAATATCGCTATTTAATTCAAAAGTGATCTCACAACTTATAAATGGTACAACACAATTTGACAAGATAGAATGCTCACTTAATTTTGATAAGAAATAATAAAATAAATATCTTAAAGTGATCATACTAAGATATTTATTTATTATATTTTGAAGACTAATATAAAAATGATTTCAAAATAAATTCAATAGCATTCGATAAAATAAATAAATCGAATGATTTTAAGTCTACGAGATACTATAACTAATATATATATATATATATATATATAATATTGTAAGAATGATTAACTGTTCAACAAAACTTCTTTTTTTCTTAATTATTAAATAATAAAAATAACAAACTTTACTAAACTTCAATAGATAAGATTATTTAAACAAAGGATATTAGAATAAAATGTTAAGTGACAAATAAAATAATTTAACTTTTATAAATTTTATTTTGATAAAGAAGCTTAATATATAATAGATTTATACTCTAAAATTCAGAATTATTTATTTTATTTTAACCAAAATTATGCAATTAATGCAGATGATCATAAAATACTTAAATAAAATCGATATATGATAGATCTAAAAGTAAGCTTTTAATTAAAAAAAGAGATATAGTTAATATGAAAATATTTTAAATACAATAAATTAATTTAAAATGCTTAAAATATACTTCTAAAATAGATTTAAGAATAAATGATCTTTCAAATAAGACTAATGAAGAAATATTTCAAGAAACCAAAAGAAATTTGCATGAAGATGAAAATTTCAGTAAGATGAAATAAATCCTACAAACTATCACAAGAGTTTTAACAAAAAAAAAATGATTGAAGAAACTTTGATGTAAAAAACTTAAACTTTGATGTCCAATGACTAATCCACAAAAAAAATAAAAATTTTAAAGAACAAATAGATGGTGAAAATAGTATGAACAAATAAAAAAGATTAAGATCAAGAAAAAATAAACTCAAGTAATTTGAGAAAGTTTGCTTAATTGAAGATGTTGAAGCTTCTAAACCAAGGATTTGATCTTGCAATATTTGGAGAATACTTAGAAGAAAATCTAAGAAATTTTCTCTTAGATTTCTTTGGAGAGATTTTGAATTTGAATGAGCTCCTTTAAAGAGAATGAGATATTTATAGCAAGAATATCATTTTGAATTATTTCAAAGAAATATATAATTCTAACATTATTTTATCATATAATAATATAATATTCAATAACAATATAATTTATATTAAATAAATATAAATTTTAAATAGCCAAAAATTAGCTAATCACATGGGCAAGATAAAAATAATCAAATATGGTTCTTAATATATTCAAAACATATAGCATCCATTCGTTAATAAAACCAGCTAATATTTAAAAATCATAATAAATTCAATTTTAATCAGACGTGGGTCATGCAACCTATCAAATTAAAGTAAAAAAATCTAAGGAATCCATTGGTGATGAAATCAAATCTAACTTCCTTGATTATAAAATGAATTTGGCTGAAATACAAACTTTCCATATATTTTTGTTAATTTCAAAATATGATATTTAAATATTATGATATAATTTAGATATAATCATGCATATGTTAGTTATCATATAACTTTTAAATTAAATTAAAATACTTAATTATATTAAGTATATAAACTAGTTACACTTAATAGTTATAATTAATTATCATTTATTACTTTGAGAATTTAAATGTTATATATGAAGCATATAATTGAATATTAATTAGATGAAAATTTATATAAATTAACCTCATTATCATTAATTAAAATAAATATAAATAATATGTTAAGTTGTGAGCAAATTAATTCATGTCATGCATACATGGGCGAACCCAAGTATTGACGATCCTCAAAATATTAAATTTATATAATGGGATGAAGAATTTTACAATTTGCACATTTATCCAGTCTAAAAATATTAATTTTATTCAATTAGATAGAGAAGTTTATAATTTTGCCCATCCTCAAAATAATTCTGACTTAAGAATAATTTTGAGATGAATATTAACAAATAGTATTATATACACATCTTAAAATGAATTTAATTTTAACTTATTATAATCTCATGTAATTAATATTTTTAACTCATGTAATCTAGTTATAAACTATATTTTATAATTTTATAATAATTTTAAATCATAAAATTTTTAAAATTTTTTTTTTTTGTCTTCTAGTTATATTCTTCTTATAAATTATATTTATAATTATATATTAACATTACAATTTTTAAAATATTTAACATGCATATTAATTAATATTAATGTTAATTAAATTCATAAATTGCTTAAATTAATCTACGTCATATAAATTTAAAAAAAATTATTTTGTACTTAGTATTTCAAAAATGGATAAAGAGAATTTTAATATTTTATTAACTTTGTAGTCATCAAATAATTTAATCTATAAATCTTGGGAAAAATTAATTTATATATTTAATCTTAAGAAGGTGATTAAATTATAATTTTTACATTTTTATTTATAATTTTCTCTTATAAATTTGATGATTTTATCTTACTAATTATTTGTATTTTTCTAAAATTAATATAATTTTATTTATTTAATTATACTTATTATGATTATTATTTAATTATTATATTATTTTATTATTTAAAATATTGCCCACCCTGAAAAAATGAGTTGGTTCTGCCCCTGCATGCATATAACCTAAAATATTATATATTGAGCTTCAAGGTATTTATTTTGATCTATCTTTCATTCTTCTAAACTTGTAATTTTATCAAACTATTGTGAGATGTATTAGATATATAATTAGCAATCAATATATCTAAAATACATAAAATATATATTATAACATCCAAGCATACGTTTGTTATCATCAAAAGTAATCATATTGAACATGAGGCTCATAAAGCCAACAATCTTCGCCATTTTTATGATGACAAACTAATGTTGGATATTGATTTTGATGAAGGTGTAAATTAGCCTTTCATCATAGTTTTTGAAAAAAAAAATTCTCTTATATTAAATAAAATTTATGCACAAGAGATGAATAATGATGCTCTCCCTAAATATATGCATAAAATAAACTTAATACTTACCAACATTTTACTTTGTCCCCCTTTTGACAACATCAAAAAGAGAGAATAAACTACATATAATTTTAACTATTGGATCTAACATTCCAAGCATGCATGTAGTGCTTATTTTTGAGATGTGGGACACCACACAGATCTTAAGGGGTACTTATTGAAGTGACCGGGTATGATATTAAAGAATAATGTACTATCTCAAAAGATAGAAATCACCACCATATAAATGGAGTTGATCACCTAATAAGGACTCTAAAGCATGATAGTCTTAACAGAGATCTTTCCCTTTACATGAAAAAAAGTAAAGTAGGGTTTATTAATTTGGGTTATTAAGTTCCTATGGAGACAAGCTCCCATAGTTAATTACATCCTAAGGAATGAAATCTCTTAGGAATACTCTCGATTAAAGTAGGAATTAAAGTCTGCAATATACAATTCTTTAGCATATTTATCATTTCATAGAGTAAATTATATTCTTATTGTTATGAAGGCCTTGAAAATCTTTAGCATGTAAAAGTAGAATTAGAAAATGTATGATATGAGAGATTAATTACATCAATAGGTTATTTAGGGTTAAGCATATAATATTTTGAAGGATAAGATCTTAATTATTCTAGAAAAATATTGTGAGTCTATAGCACCAAAGAAGGGTGTATGGGCATTATGAAAAAAAGTTAATTCTTAAATTTAACTTTTAGATTTTGATTTTATATAATGATAAGATACAATTCTCATGTAGCAAAAAATAAAGTCGATAAAAGTAAAGAGAGACAATATACAATTTTCATGGTTGGGTCAAACCCAAAATCGTCACATGCTTAGCCACCCCACTAGGAATCCACTAAATACAAAATAGCTTACAAATGTACTTTCATATTAGTAGAAATCTACAAACAATATGTACTCTCAAGGTCAGTATGACCAATTTAAATTTTATAGCACGAAAAGAAAAATACAAAATAATAAATTTTGATAAAATAAATCTCTCACAAATATACCAAACTATCCAATTCAAAAAGTGATATCACAACTTATAAATGATCACTTTATAATTTACAAATTTGACAAGATAGAATGCCCACTTAATTTTGATAACAAATAATAAAATAAATATATTTAAATGATCATACTAAGATGTTTATGTTATTATAATTTGTAGACTAATATAAAAATGATTTCAAAATAAAATTACAATAATGCATTGTACAATAAAATAAATTTTAACAATGAATAATTTTAAGTCTAAGAATACATGCATTTTTCTCAATGAAAGGCTAATTAGAGGAAAGATCTTCAAGTTTAAGTTTTTTCATCAAAATTTCAATTTACTCGAACATATTAAGACCATTAATTGGCATTCATTTAAGCAAGATTTTGTTACCAAAAGATCACTAACTATAATGATGAAGGGACAAAACAACAATGGCGAATATGAATCTACATAATTTTTGCTTCTAATAAATTTTTATTTACTAAACTTCTTTTTTTCTTAATTATTAAACTATAAAAACAACAAACTTTACTGAATTTCAATTAGATAAAATTATTTAAACAAAGAATATTAGTTGGAATAAAATGTTAAGTGACAAATAAAATAATTTAACTTTTATAAATTTTATTTTGATAAAGAAACTTAATATATAATAGATATAGCATATACTCTAAAATTCCAGGAATAATTTATTTTATTTTAACCAAAGTTATGCTTTCAATTAATGCAGATGATCACAAAATACTTAGATGAAATCAGTATATGATAAATCTAAGTAAACTAGTAAGCTTTTAATTAAAAAGAGAGATCCAGTAAATATGAAAATATTTTCAACATAATAAATTAATTTAAAATGCTTAAAATATACTTCTAAAATAGATATTAGAATAAATGATCTTCTAAATAAGACTAATGAAGAAATATTTCAAGAAATCAAAAAAAATTTTTATGAAGATAAAAATTTCACAAGATGAAATAAATCCTACAAACTATCACAAGAGTTTTTAACCAAAAAAAAAAAAAAAATTGATGGAAGAAACTTTGATGTAAAAAACTTAAACTTTGATGTCCAAAGACTAATCTAACAAATAATAAAAATTTTAAAAAATAACTATATAGTGAAAATAATATGAACAAATAAAAGAGATTAAGATCAAGAAAAAATAAACTAAAGTAATTTGAGAAAGCTTGCTTAGTTGAAGACGTTAAAGCTTTCAAACCATGGATTTAATCTTGCAATATTTGGAGAACACTTGAAAGGAAAATCTAAAAAATTTTCTCTTAGATTTACTAGAGAGATTTTGAATTTGAATGATCAATCTTTTTATGAAAAGAGTGAGAGCTATTTATAAGTAAGAAGTTCATTTTGAATTATTTCAAAGAAATATATCATTCTAATATTATTTTATTATATAATAATATAATATTCAATAATAATATAATTTATATTAAATAAATATAAAATTTAAATAGCCAAAAATTAGTTAGTCACATGAGCAAGATAAAAAATAATCAAATATGGTTCTTAATATATTCAAAGCATGTAGCATTCATTCGTTATTAAAATCAGATAATGTTTAAAAATTCATAATAAATTCAATTTTAATCAAACATGGGTCATGTAACCTATCAAATTAAAGTAAAAAATTCAAGGAATCCGTTGGAGATGAAATCAGATCTAACTTCCTTGATTATAAAATAAATTTGGCTGAAATACTAACTTTCATATATTTTTGTTAATTTCGAAATATGACATTTAAATATTATGATATAATTTAGATATAATCAAACTTATCATATAACTTTTAAATTAAATTAAAATACTTAATTATATTAAGTAAAAAAAACTAGTTACACTCAATAGTTATAATTAATTATCATTTATTATTTTGAGAATTTAAATGTTATGTATGAAGCATATAATTGAATGTTAATTAGATAAAAATTTATATAAATTAATCTCATTATCATTAATTAAAATAAATATAAATAATATGTTAAGTTGTGAGCAAATTAATTCATGTCATGCATATAACCTAAAATATTATATTTTGAGCTTCAAGGTATCTATTTTGATCTATCCTTCATTCTTCTAAACTTGCAATTTTATCAAACATATTGTGAGATGTATTAGATATGTAATTAACAATCAATATATCTGAAACACATAAAATATATATCAGAACATCCAAGCATATATTTGTTATCATCAAAATTAATCATATTGAACATGAGGCTCATAAAGCCAACAATCTCCCTCATTTTTATGATGACAAACTAATGTTGGGTATTGATTTTGATGAAGGTGCAAATTGACCTTTCATCATAGATTTTGAAAAAAATTTCTCTTCTATTAAATAAAATTTATGCACAAGAGATGAATAATGATGCTCCCCCTAAATATATGCATAAAATAGACTTAATACTAACCAACATTTTACTCTCATCCCCCTTTTGACAATATCAAAAAGAGAGAACAAACTACATATAATTTTAAATATTAGGATCTAACATTCCAAGCATGTGTCTGATGTTTATTTTTGAGATGTGGGACACCACGCAGATCTTAGGGGATACTTATTGAAGTGATCGGGTACGATATTAAGGAATGATGTACTACCTCGAAAGATAGAAATCACTACCTTATAATGGACCGAATCACCTAATAGGACTCCTAAGGCATGATGGGTCTTCGAATGTACCAGAGATCTTTCCCCTACTTTACATGAAAAAATAAAGTATGATTTATTTTAAGCCAGGTTCGTTAAGTTCCCTATGGAGGTAAGCTCTCATAGTTAATTACATCCTAAGGAATGAAATCTCTTAGGAATACTCTAAATTAAAGTAGGAATTAAAGTCTCCAAAGATTTCAAAGCTAAGACTACCAAATGATTGGCTATTTTAGAAAATCAAATGGGATAGATCAAGGAGAAGACTTATTTTTGAAATCCAAAGGGAGAATGTAGGAATGCTCATGATACTAGGAAGCTTAATAAGCATTCCAATCTACCATATAATTGGGCTTTATATATTTAAAATTGAAGAGATTTATTTATTTGAGTTAGAATTTTATTAGATGGTTAGAGCTTATAATCCATCAACACAAGATTGTGAAAATGCCTAAGAGATGAGGATTTATGCTTGTTACCTCAAAGAAAAATAGCAACTTTAGATCCTAAATCTATGGAGCTTTGACTAGGGCCAAAGCACAACCTAAATCTAAGGCGAAAGTGGGTATAAAGTTTACCTCCAAAAGAGAGAGTAAACCACCCCACTGCTGGACTTATTTATTGCCTGGAGTGGTTGCTAGCTAACTCCTCCTGCGCTTTAAATCCATATAGGCAAGTCATATACTTTTGTAAGATAGCTATGTTATTATTATTTAGAAAAGAAACTAAATCCTTAAACCCACTCCTTAAGATCTAGAGCATGAGGGGTATGAGTATTGACTTAATCTAATGCAAATTTTTATCAAATTTTATTTAATTTGGGTCTCTTTATTTTGATAGAGGCTATAAAATTTTATATGCCTAAATGCATGAGAAGTTGATTATGGGCCAAATCAAAAGGGAAGGAGATATTCTTCCATCATAGGCTCTCAAAGGTTAAGCCCTTACTATCTAGCAAAGATGGAAGCCCTCCCTTAGCAAGAGTGAAATAAGATGATAATGCATGATATTAAATATACAACATCTAGCTAATGAGTTACTAAATATTTTATTATCTTGATTTAATGCCCAAATTTTATATGAGATTATGAGTTATTTTAGAGGTTTAGTTATGAGTTGTTAGTTAGGGTAGAAAAATTAACTTTTATCCTAGGAGCCTAATCACATCTAGGCCATATATTAAATCATCAATCATATAAGAAACTAGAAAAGACATGCAATTTCTAATGCGTAAGGTAAACAAATCATCAAACAATTTTATAACTACCACAAAATAATAAAAGCTCGGTGCAGCCGGGTACTGCCGTACAACCCAAAAAAAAGGGTAGCCGAGCTCTACCCTTATACAACCCGGATTACAAAAAAAATAATTACAATTACATAAATAAACAAATGCTATGGGGTCTTCATTCTTCATATCTCCTCCATTTCTTCATTTGAGCTTGCTTTGGATGTGTTTGCTTTAAAGGCATCATGGGCTTCTCAGGATAAAACCTTCTATCCTCCACTCATCCTAATCCCCCATATCACTAATCTGAATTTCTAATGTAAAATTACATTAAAAGAAGGAAAGTAAATCTAGCTATACCTATAAAACAAATGTTAGCTAAACATACTACCTAAGTAATTATATGAATAATTTTGACTTAACACCCCACACATGGGTAACCAAGTCCACATGTCCTAAAGTGGGTTATGCTTAGGGGATATTTATATTTTTATTACATCAGCCCCTCAAACACAACCCCCAAAAATATGATTATCTAATAACTACCGACATCCAATCTATGAAACCTACACTAACATCTAAAATATTACATCACAAAATAAAATATGATCATACATAATCAATACATCGACCCTAATTCTAGGATAACTAGTATTCTAGTGTGTAAAAAGAAGGCTTATGTAGCAAGACTTTACTAGGCTTCTTTAGTTTAAGTTTCATTTTGGAGTTTGAATTTGTTTAAATTTTACCTTTGGGTGATTTTAATTTAAATGATTTAATAATTTATTTTTTAATTTTATTTTATTTGGTTAAAATGATGTTTAAGTTTTCAAGAATGAAGAGTAGAATGAATTTCATTTATATATGGAACTCACCCTGTTCTACATCCTAACTCCTAAAGAGTCTAACTAAAGTCCTTAAGTATCTTAATTAGCCCATTTGAATGTGTATAATTTATTTGATTTGATTTAGATTTTAGAATTTGAGTTTGTTTAGTCTCCATGTATTTGATCGATTAATTTTGGATTAAATGTGTTGATTTAATTAAATTTTTATAATTAAATATCCTTAATATTTAATGAAGTTTAAGTTTGTTTAAATCCATGTGTTTTTGATTGATTAATTTTAGATTAGATATTTTTATTTAATTAATATCATTTCGATGCTATTTAAATTCATTGATTTCATTATTCCATTTAAGTTTGAATGAATGTATTTTAATTTACTAATGATTTATTTGAAGTTTTAATGCATTCTTTTATTTGAATTTCAATTAAGGGTTTAACTTATTGAATTTAGCCATTTAGTTTATGTATAGATTATCTCTTCAGTTTGACGATTAATCTCTTATCTTAATTCAATAGGTTTGTTTTATTTTTGTTTGACTTATTTTCATATTATTTGAAATTAAGAGTAATTGGACATGATTTAATAACTTTAGAGTTTATATTTAATTTTATGTTTATTTGATTTTATTATGGTTTTTTTTATTTATAGTTCAATTGGATAAAATGAATTGAAAGTTTGCTTTGATTTAATTGAGTTTGATTATTTATGATTAGAATTTTGTTTTAATTTCATTCATTTATCATGTTTATTAGATTTTAGTTTATGTTTTGATTTTACACATTTTAATAATTAATTAGTTTATCTTATTTAGGTAGGTTGAATTAGAATTAATTTGATCAAGTATTAAATTGATGAGAGTCTTTCTTTATTTGATTTGATTAGCTTTATTAATCTATAGGTTTGCTTAGGTTCAATGTGATTATATAATTAGTTTAATTAAGAAGTGTTTTTAGGTTAATTATTAAAAAAATAAAAATAATTTGTTTAATTCTTAATTTAGTTTCATATTTGTTTAGGTTAATGATGTAATTAATGACCTAATGATTTAGATTTAATTTAGGATTTGATTGGTATTTAATTGCATTTTAATTATGTTCAAATTTATGTTTGCTTATGCTTAAGTTTAATGTGATTACTTTAATTGACTTAATTGGTTTGTTTTAAGATGTGTGATTAAATTAATTAGTGGAATGATTAAAGATTTGATTTGAGTTTGATTTAAGAATTAATTTTAATGTAATTTATTTAAATCAATCTGGTTCAGTAAGATGATGGATTAATTCACTAAGTTTGCATTAATTAGATATTTAATTAATTAAGTTTGATTAAGGGTAATAGAATTTTGAATTATTAGATTAATTAAAGATTTATTTAATTATAAATTAATGACTTAATTGCCCACATGTGAATGGTTTGATTTAATAAATTTAATTAAGTGTTTTTCTTAAGTTTTATTTAATTAAATGTTTGATTAGATTAAGTGAGTTAATTATTTATTTTTATTTCAGTTAAACTTAATTATTCATAATTATAGTTAAGTTTGATTTCATTCATTATGTTCATTAAATTTCATTTAACGCTTTAATTATGAATTTATATTTGATTTAATTGTTAGGTTTATGTATTAATGACTAATTAATTATCTTATTCCAAATGGATGTGATTTAATCATATGTTAATTAAGTTTACTTTAACTTTATTTGGTTTAAATTGATTAATATTAAATGATTATGTTTAATTGGTTTATTAATCAATTTGATTTTTAGTTTATTTAATGATTAATTAATGTTCAATTTATTTTAATTTGTTAAGTAGTTTCATATAATTAAGATTCAATACTTGGTGTTGGTTTAACAAGATTAGTTTGATTTTATAGTAAAGTTTCATTGATTTATTTAATTTTGAGTTTAATTTAAAATCTAATCATTTAATTCAATTTTATTAACTCAATTAGGTTCAATTTTGTTTAAATGTAATTTCATTTGAGGGATACATTATCCTTTTCTGATTTAAGGTTTGATTACCAATCATTTGGGTATTACATCATTTCTAATTTTGATTTGGTATTTAAATTATTTTTTAGGTTATGTTTTAATTAATTCCTTAATTGATTAAAGTTTAATCCTAAGTATTTATTTAGGGTTAATTAGGCTTTAGAAAATCACATTATTTTCTTAAGGATGATAGATGTTAAGTGAAGTGATTTAAGTTATTTTGAAGATTTTTCTATAATTTTATGAATTTTTATTTGATTTGTTCTATTAAAATGGACAATCTGAACTTCAAAATTTAATTTCTCCCAATTTAAAAGTCCTTTTCACTTGAGATTTTTATAGTAGGTGTGTTTTAACTCTTATTTCAATCTCTAAAAATTTCAATTCAATTAGACTTGTATATTTAGACTAAGTATTGAAATTTGATATTCACTAAAACTTAAATTAAGCTCAAACCATTCATTGGAATTTGGAGATTTTTGGTTTGTTGGATTCTTCTCGGAAAGACGGATCTAATGAGCCATTATTTGTATTTTTTCACTAAGTATTTTATTTTTATAAATTTTTAAAGTTTTAGGACTTAAATAATTTTTAAAATCAGAAAATAATTGATTTTCCCACTTAACTCCACCGACACGCTATCCCGACGGTGAATGTGGTGCGTGGCACGTGAGGGTTACCGTCCCACGGGTGCGCCACGCGACACCGCGACGATTGCCGCATGGTGCCGCGATGGAAGAGTGGAAAACCCGACGAATCGACGGATGCGCTAATCAGATCGGACGATCCGGATTCGATCCACAGTTCGAATGGCAAAGATCACACGGATCATTGCATGAGATGGGATCTAATCCGCGGTGATTCGAGCCGTTTCGATCTCCGAATGGAGATTGGAAGGTTACCGCGGGATGCGGTGAAAAAATTGGGCAAATTTTATAATTTTTTGTTAAATCGAAATAAAATTTCATCCAAATGGGCTCATTTTCGCAATGATTTTCACGAAAAACACTCCAAATAGAAATAGGTTTAGTGTAAAATGAAAAATGTGAGGGTAATCTATAGGAAATTCCTAGAATCAAGCATACATTTGCATAAATGGAAAATCCTAAGGCTAGCTATGGTTTGATGAAATTACCTCGTCAGGGATGGTTTCCATGGTGGTGATGATCCGGGCAAGCTCTTGAGTGGAAGAAGAAGCCTTGGAGTGAGTCTAGACTTGCACCTTCACTTCAAAATAATGTATTCTTCAATTGTCGCCGCTTCTTTGTTGGAATCCACCCGATTTTGATGTTTTTGGCTCAAGAGAAGTGGGGAAGTGGTGGCTGGTTACTTTGGGAGCTCTAAGAGGGTCTCTAATGCCAAAATAAGATCTCTTTATTATCTCTATTCTCCTCCCTCTTTTAATGGTGGCTGAAATTTAAATAAATGTGTTGGGGAGGTCGTTGTGATGGATGATGGCTTAATTGAGGACTTTGGATTTAGTTCCCAAAGTCTTCATTTGCTGTCATAGGATCAGCTCCATTGAATGCAAATGTTGGGGAGGAGTTGAATGCGTGTGATGGGGAGAATTAAATAAGGTCGGGTAGAATCCTATATGAGGGAGGATCCATGAGGGATTTAATTAGATTGGGTTGATTTTGGCCTGATCCCAAATGGGTTTGGGCTAGGTTTGATCAGCACCCAATGGGTCATGGCTTGGTTTTAAGGGATTTGGCTCAATTTGGTCATATGGGTCACATTGGATATAAGTTAGGTTGACCAATTGGTCAAATTGGGTCAAACCAAGGCTTAGGTTCAAATGATAGTTTGAAGTATTTTGGTATGATCAATTTGATTTAATTTGGCTTAGAATTGATTTTGGCTCATTTGGAATCAAATGGGTCAAGTTGATCAATTTGACCAAAATTGGCCAAATTGGCTTGGGTTATGGGTTGATTCATGTTCAATTGGCTAATTGAAGATGACTGTGATTTTTGGTTCGATCAATTTGGATTTAATTTGGATTTCAGCCAAATTGATCCTTTAGGCTAATTTGGGCTAAATGGCTCAATTGGGCTCGATTGATCAAATTGGGTTCAAATATGATTTATTTCAAGTTCAATGATCAATTTGGAATGAACTTGAGCCATTGGTTGCAATCAATTTGGGTTAGATCATGATTTAATGAATTTGGTCTTTAGGCCAATTTGGGTCAACTTGGATCGAATGGCCAATTGGGCTTAGTTTGGCTCAATTGGTTGTCATATTTAAATATTGATTTTATGATTCAAATCATTGGTTTCAATTAATTTGATGTAGGATGAGTTTTGGTTCATTTGGGCTAAGGGTTGACTTGGTCAAATGAATAAGTTGACTTGTTTGACCCAATTGATTGCAATTGATCATCCTAAGGTGATCAACAATCATGATGGAAGATTTTGGTGAGTTTGGTTCAATCCAATTTGGGTTGGATTGGAAGTTGGCTCAAATGGGTCCTTTAGGTCAGGTTCAAGTGGACCTAAGTCAATTGGTTTGGTTTTGGCTTGATTTAAGTTTAGTGGGACTTACATGTAAGCCTAGGATTGAAATATAAATTCAACTACAATCAATTTAGAGTCCAATATGTTTTAGCTCAATTGAAAGTTTCAAGTCAAAAGGGCTAAGTTAGGCTTAACTTGGGTTGACTTAAATTTGGTTTGATGATTTTAGGTTTTATTTTTATTTGGATAGATGATTGAAGAAATGATTAATTCAAGGGAAAATTCATTAGTTTTGACTTGATTTGGATGGAATTTGGCTAAGTCCAAAGAATTCGCTCAAAGGGCTTATATTGGATTTGGATTTAATTTTGGATATAGTTTTTGGTCATTTGAATTTAGATTTCATTTATATTTGTGAATATAAATGAAGGAACAATTGATTTATAAGAAAATTGATTGAGTTTGTATTGGTTTAAATGCTAATTTGATTAAGCACATGGAGGTGGGTTCATTTGGCTTAAAAGGGGTTTTGATTCAGTTTGATTTAGTTTTGATCATTTGGATATGAATTTCATTTATATTTGTGAATATAAATGATAGAATAAAGGGTCTTAGGATTTGAATTTGATTTTGGGTTTCAATCATTTGGAGTCAAATTTGGAATTAGATTTGAAATTTGAATTTGAGTTTGAGATTTGGTTGAGATTTGAATCTGGGTTCGATTTGAGAAGGTGCATATGGATTGGGTTTAGGCTATAGGGTATGTGATTTTTTTAAGTCCTAAGGCATGACCTAATCCTATGATTAACCCTTCTAAGTCTCTAGGCTTAGGTTAAGTGTTCACCTAATCATTAGAAGTGTCATATGACTAAGGAGCTCATAATGGCTAGAAGAGTCCTAAGTCTAAGAGGAGTGTTGACCATTTTAGGATGAGCTCTCAACCCCTCCATCTTAGACATACAAGATTTATCTTAGACTTTAAGAGTTCTTAGTCTACATCTAGTGATTAGGACACTCAACCCAACCCAGAGACTCAAGAGTTAGCCATAGGAATAGGTCATGCCTTAGGGGTGTTAGGAAAGTTGCCTACCATATAGCTAGAACCAAATCCTCACTTCCTTCTTCAACTCAAACTCCAAACTCATATCAACTTCAACTCTCAATCAAACCTTGAATCAATTCAATGGATTTTCTCAAATCATGAATCAATTCCAAATGATTGAAACCCATGATTGGAATCCATAAAGGAATTCCAAATCAAATTCCAAAATCTTTCCCAAGTCACTTTGATTTCCCTCTTATGGACTTAGCCAAAATCAATTCAAATTCAATAAATTTTCTCACAACTCATTTATATTCTTATTTATATTCACATATATAAATTAAATATAAATTTAAATCAATCAAACTAAACCCAAAAATCAAATCCAAATTTCAAAATTTTTTTCCTAAGTCCTTTAATTCCACCTCATGGAGTTATCTCAAATCAATTTCAAATCACTTCAAATTCAAGAAATTTTCTCACAACCCATTTATATTCTCATTTATATGCACATATATAAATGAAATATAAATTCAAATCAATCAAGCTGAATCCAAAAATCAAACTCAAATTTAACCAAAATTCAACCTAAGCCTTTCAATTCAATCCTACAATCATGAATCCAAATATAAATACAAACTTCAATCACTAAACCAAAACTAAATTCAAAAATAAAACCCAAGTCAAATTCATGTTCACCCTTTGAACTTGAAATTGTAAAATGAATTAAAACACATTTGACTTCAAATCTCTTGCAAATGGATTTATATTTTAGTCATAAGTCCATATGTGAGTTCAATCAAACTCAAATCATGCTTTGACGAAGCCATTTGACCACTTAGGATCACTTGATCCAAAGTGACCTAAAGTACCCCTTATGAGCCAAATTCTAATGCAACCCAAATTGGATTGAACTACACTCAACTAAGCCTCACATTGTGAGCAATAATCATCATGCGATGATCAATCACCCAAATTGGGTCAAACCAAGTAAAACCAAAGGGTTGACCAAGTCAACATTTGAACAAAATAAAACTTAAATTAGCCAAAATCCATCATAGGCCAAATTGATTAAAACCATTGATTAAAACTCATTCATGATTAATGTTTGAAGTTGACCAAGTCATCATTTAAGCCTAACCTAGCCCAATTGGCTACTTGACCCAACTTGATTCAACTTGACCTAAAAAGTTAAAATGTGTCAAAACTTGATCTAAGCCAAATTGATTGAAACCAATGGGTCAAATTCATTCTAAAATGATTGTTGAACTTGACCAGAGCCTCAATTGACCAACTAGACTCAACCTAGCCCAATTGACCATGAACCCAACTTGACCTAAATGGTCAAATTGAGCCAAACCTAAATATAAACCAATTTGATTGGAAACAAAGATACCAATCCATTTCAAATGACCAATGAAACATAGACCAACCCATGACCTAACCCAAATAGGTCAAATGGGTCAAATGGGTCAAATTGGTCAACTTTACCCATTTGACCTAAATGAAATCAAATGAACCAAAACCAAATCTAAACCAAATTGAACCAATCCAAAGGTGTCAAAACATTTCAAATGGTTATATATGACCCTTGTGGTTTGAATTTGACCAATTGGTCAACTTGACCCAAGTTGACCCATTTTTACCTAAATGGGTCAACATGACCCAAATCACATCAAACCAACTCCAAATTCAATGAAACTTGGCTTAATATATTTTTCAATCATATCAAACATATTCAAATTGAAACCCAAGCCAAATGACCATTTTATCCCTATGCCATATGGTAAATTTTGGCCAAATTCACTTAGAATTTGGTCAAATCCTTTTCATAATCACTTGGTACCCTCTTAGTGGACCAAGTGGACATCAGTGAGTGTGGTGCACCTAACCCAATGGGTTTGGGTCAGCCCAACCCAACCTAAGGCTAAAATTGACCACCTCACTTGAAATTAAGCACATGTAATCCCTCCTCCACTCAATCAAGGCACATGATAGCTCCACTACTCCACTCCACACTCAAAACTGAATTCAAGGACACCTTTAATAGCTTAACAAACCCACTCAAGGAGGTGCATTGGATCAAAATGGCAGAGGAGCTTGCGGCCATCCGATCCTTCAAGGTGGAGATATACTCCCCCTAATTCCATTTCAATAGATGAGTCCCCAATTCGATTGAGTAAAGGGAAGCCAAAGAGCCATTTCCAAGTGATCCCAAGCTTCCTAGAATGAAATCCATTTTCCATTTTCTCAGTTTTCATAGACTGAAAATAGGGGAGCTCCACTTGAAATCCACCCCACTCAATACTCAACACCAAGCCGATTCCTCCTTCAAGAACCCTCATATAATCAAATCGAACTCACCCCATCCTTCTTTCAAGCTCCAAAGGCAAGGGAGATGCTACTTCAACCAAGACTGAGCTCAAGTGAAGGTGAAGTTGGCCTCTAGGAAGATCCATCCAATTTCAAGGCCTCAAAACTTCAACAAAGCTTCGTCTCCACTAGACGAAGTTTCTCCAAGGGAATCGAGTGCCGGTGATAGCCTCCAGTAAGGTAAGCCATGAAATTGAGCTTAATTTATCCATAGTGTGGTCTTTTATGAAGTAAAGTTTCATCCTATGAGAAACTATCTATTGGATGTGATCTTCATTGCATGATGATGGTGTGGATAAGTTTTGGGTTCAATCCGACCTCAATCGAGCTCAAATCTTGCCATGGAAGGTGGAAGGCTCCCCCTTCCCACAAGAGAACTCAGGTATGAATCATGGACTGTCCATCCGCACGTTTTGGATGGACGGCCATGATTAATCCATATAAATCTTTCATTTTAATCCTTTAATACCGCGGGTTTAATCTCAGCTATATGATCCTTGATCGGATGGATGGGAAGAAAGCGCATAGCGCCGTCGCTGACGCAACACTATGATGTGACTACTTAGATAGCCTCTCCCATCGCGCCACATGGAAAGCGCACGATGCGTCAGCCTCCACGTGGCGCCGATAAAATTAGCTATATAATTAGGAGATTTAATTATCTAATTAATCAAGAAATCTTCAAATATTCATATTTAAGTATAGAAAAATCAGAAAAATATGAAATAAATTGCATATGAAAGATAATTGAATATATAATATTATAAAATTAATTTTGATAGATTTTGAATAGTGTTATTTTATGAATTGGGTTTTATTGGGAATGTAATTGGGTTAATTACCCTCTGATTATTCCATTAATTAATCTCAAACTTCTCATGTGTATTTAGTGGGATGACTTCTGCCCCCCTAATTTTCTTAGGATTTATTAATAGTTTAATTAGGGTAATTACTGGATTCATTCTTATTTACTCTCCTAATAAAATTAAGCCTAATTAAGTGTGTAATTAGTGATTTAATATCTTGATTAAGTTAATTAAGATTTATTTAAGTGAATAGGAGGTTTAGAGAATAATTTTGGGATATTTTTCTTAAGCTATTCTTTAAACCCCCTCTTTCTTCCTTAATTCAAACTTAATTAAGGATTAATCCACTAATTACCTACCTAATTAATTTGATAAAATTCTAAAACCTTCAAGAACTTAACTAATTCATCTATGGTAGATGCTTAGGTGTTCAACAACTTAAGTGGTTTAAGGAAATCAAAACTTAATCCACATGTGTGGGAAGGGTTATGAAAGTACTTAACTTAAACCATTTAGCTTAATTAATCATTAATTATGAGCCAAATGCATTAGACCCCCTTTTCTTCCTAGGTGCATTGCTGATTTAAATTCCTTGTGTGGTATTATGTCATCCATTGGCTTATAATTATTTGGTTAAGTATGTGAAGGTGGTGTGGGTAAAGGATAATTAACACACTTAATTCACACCTTAACCTAAACAAAATATAAAAATCACCTAATGATCCTAAGAACAAACTAAATTAACTCACATATGGGGGAAATGGGTTAGGACCAGTAAACATTCTTTGACATTTCCTAAATCAAACATAAAGTAAATTCAAAACAAAAATCACATTAAATAAATTTTTATTCACTTTGAACTTTCTTATTTCATAAGATTGTCTTTAAGAATTACTTAGGGTGAATGAATTTACATTGCTTTCATCACTTTATTTCTTTCCTAACATGTTAAATGTTCATGTCATATTTTTGAAAAATCAAAATTAAAATGAAATGTTATGTCAAATTGCATGCCTAAAGTAAAAAATATGAATGGCTATTATCACTATTAAATTTAAAATTATTTTCAAAACCTATAAATCAAATATCAAAATTGAAAGATATGCTACTTATACTTTATTTATAAGCTTGCATGTGAATATAAAAATGTGTCTTATGTTTGCTTCCTTTCTTTCCTCTTAACATGGTTTTGAATAAGATTTGCAAAGTGTATAGTTCTTTTAAAAGAATATAACACTTGCTTAAAATCTACTCTTATCCTCTTCCATGTTATAACTTAAGAGGGATCTTTACATTCTTGCTGATTTTGGCCCATAATCTAATTTCTCATGCATTATGCATAAAAATTCTATAGCCTGAGTCAAGTGATTGTCCAAAAATGAAAATAAAATGTAATACAATTTGCATTAGATTTAGGTAATTTATCATGCCCTTACATGATCTAGTCTCTTAGGGAGTGGGTTTAAGGACTTAGTCTCTTTCTAAATGAATAACAATCTTGCTATCTTGCATAAACATAAGACTTACCTACATGAATTTAAAATCATAGGAGGAATTAGTTGGCTACCACCCTCAGGTGGTTGTAAGTCCAACAATCGAGTGGTTTATCCTCTCTTGTGGAGGTAAACCAAATACCCATTTTCATCTTAGATTTAGGTCATGCTTTTGGCACTCGCCAAAGCACCTTAGATTTAGGTTCTAAGGCTACTTCTTCTCTTTGTGGGCCCTAAGCATAAACCCTCACCTCTTAGGTATCTCTATAACCTTGTATTATGGAATCGTAAGCCCTACATTTCTAATAAAAATTCAACTCAAACAAATTAATTTAATTTCAAAAATGTAAAACCTAACCACAGGGTAGTTTGGGATGCTTACTAGGCTTCCTAGTATCTTAAGCATCCTCAACTTATTTTTATTTGGCTTTGATAAGAACTCCATCCTCTTGATCGATCCCACTTGACTATCTAAAAATAAACAATCGATTGATAGTCCTACCCTTTCAAAATCTTTGGAGACAATGATCATTTACCTTAATCGAGAGTATTCCTAAGGAATCGTGTTCCTTATAATGTAATTAACTATGGGGGCATGCTCTTGTAGGGAACTTAATAAACCTGATTTAAAATAAACCCTGCTTTACTTTTTTATATAAAATAGGGAAAGAATCTCTGGTACATTCCCAAGACCCATAGTTGTTAGGAGTCCTTATTGAGGTGATTAGGTCCATTGTAGGGAGGTGACTTCTATCTCTCGAGATAGTACACCTTTCCTCAATGTCATACTCGATCATCCTAATAAGAATATCTACAGATCTGTGTGGAATCCTAATAAGAGAAATTATATATATATATATATTTCTATTTTTATTTATTCTCTCTTTTTCCAAAAATGGGAGATAGATGAAGGTGGTGATATGTGTATGATGAATTCTTAAAACCCACAGATTTTTCTAGCGACTCTACTGGGCATGGTTCCTCTCTCCATCTTTGGTAAATGATCATTGTCTCCAAGTATCGATAGTGGATTTATAATTTTGTATGAATCCAAGACTATCTTTCTTTCCGTTGGCACTTAGCTTATTTCATCCTTAAGTTCAGCTAGCCAACATCTTTAGGTTTTAGGATCTCACCCTGTGTTGGTCTTAAAACCCCGTTGGGTTCCCCAATGGGTGAAAATAAAAATTCAATAAAAAGAAAATGATTAAAGACTTCCTCCTTACCATTTTTATGGCAAGGAAAGGTTCATTCTAAAATATAAATACAAAATAAATCCTTCATAAAAGTCTTGCTTTTCAAAAGCACTTTTTCAAATTGCACTTAATAAACTATTTACACTACATCTAACAATTTTCAGATTGGTTATATGTAAAAACATTTCAAAAATAAAACCAATAATTATAAACTTCCAAAAGCACAAATGAACTTCTTCACTCAATTCATTTTGATGAAGACTTCACTTCCAAAAAAATAATAAAATTCCAACATCCCTAAACTTTCAAAAAAGCACAAAATTTGAAGATGGGCCTTTCCATTCAACATATCCAAATATGTGTTGAATGGATGTTGCATCTTTAAGCTTAATCATCACTTTGAAAATCCACTCAACACATTCCACATGTGTTAAGTTAGAATTTCCTAAATTTTTAAAAAACATAAAATTTGAAGATGGGCCTTTCCATTCAATATATCCAAATGTGTTGAATGGATGTTACATCTTCAAGCCAAAATCATAATGTTGAAATTCCACTCAACACATTCCACATGTGTTAAATTAGAATTTTCAAATTTTCAAAAAAAAAGAAGCATATATGAAACCGATCCATTCAATATACCCACATTTATTGGATGGGGGTTTTATTTTCAATCAAAATCAAAAATAAATTTTCAAAAAAGCACATATGAAACTTCTCCATTCAATATACCCATATTTTTTGGATGGAGGTTTCATTTTCAATCAAAAGCAAAAATAAATTTAAAAAAAGCATATATGAACATCTCCATTCAATATACCCAAATTTATTGAATGAAGATTTCATTTTCAAATAAAATGACATTATTTTGAAATAATACTTAACATATTCCATATATGGTTAAGTTGAGATTTCCTCTTTTAAAAAGCAATAATCACACATGAAAATACATCTTTGAAAAATGAAACATAATTGATTTCCATCTTACATACCCAAATTTGTTAAATGGAAATCTTTCTTTTCAAAATCAACAAAACACAACAAAATTTTCAAAATAATTTTGAAACTTCATTCTAGCATATCACATTTGCTAAAGTGAAGTCTACATTTTCAAAACAAAATTTTGAATAAAAGAAACACATTGGAACTTCATTTTGGCTTACCTCATTTACTAAAGTGAAGTCTCAATTTTCAAAATAAAATTTTAAACACACTTTTGGGATTTCATTCTAGCATACCATATTTGCTAAAGTGAAGTTTCCATTTTCAAAACTAAACCAAAATAAAAAGAAACACATTAGGCTTTCCTTAGCATACCCATATTTGCTAAGGATCTAATTTTTCAAAACAAAATTCAAAATAAAAAAACACATTAGGCTTTTCTTAGCATACCTAAATTTGCTACAGATCCTATTTTTCAAAACAAAATTCAAAACAAAAAGAAACACTTTTGGGATTTCATTCTAGCATACCACATTTGCTAAAGTGAAATCTCTATTTTCAAAATAAAATCCAAAAATAAAAAAACACATTAGGATCTCCTTAGCATACCTAAATTTGCTAAGAATCCTATTTTCAAAAATTTCAAAAATAAAACACACTTGGATTCCTCATTTAGTATACCTAAATTTGCTAAATGAGAATTCCATTTTCAAATCACAAATGATTCAAAAAATAAAGTAAGGAAAGAAAAAGAAGAAATTATTTTCAAAACATCTCATTTAGCATATCCAAATTTGCTAATTCAAAATGAGAATCAAAATTCAAATATGAACTTATGGAAGCATCTCTCCAAAAATATTTGAACCCATTTTTCAACATACCTAAATTTGTTGAAAGTGGATTCTATATTAAAAAATTTCTCTTTCCAATCAAATCTAAAAATCTCTTCCAAATCCATTTGAGCCCGACTTAACAGTTTTAAGATGTTGAGTATGGGTTCAAATTCAAATTCAAAATTCAAAATCAACAGGAATCTGATTCAAGTTTATTTTTAACATTGCAGACTTTTATTTAGTGTCAGTTTCAGTTGCAGTTTAGTTTCAGTTTTAGTTGATATCAATGGCTGCTTAGAGATATGTGTGTACCTTTCCCCATGGGATGGATCTAGCCCTAGATCAGGCCAACCTCCCATGCTCTGAGTATGTCCACCTCATCCACTTTGGTAGAGGTTTTGAGGGGGCCCAAATTTCTTGTGAGGGCACTCCCCTCACGACTGTTTGCAGGATCATAGTGGCTGGGCAGGAGCCGATCATTCGGGTTGACATGCCATCAGATTCTAATATTTCCTCACTGAAAAGAAAGATAGTGGCAGTTCCCATAGTGATAGTACCAATGTCAGTGACAGTGCCAGTATCAATTAGCCCCATGGTTCCCCATCCTGCCCTAGTTAGGGCTAGCACCCACTCACTAGCACCCTCAAAGGGTAAGGCTACCCTGATCCTATGAATTGTCTCCCCTACTTTTGAGGTTAGGTTTATCTCTTCCTCTGCTCTCCCTACCAAGACCCAAAGGAGAAATAAGAATCGCATGATAAAGTGGTACCATACTCGCATTGCTAGGGAGATGGAGGCATCTACCCGATCAGTTATAGAGGATCTGCCCATGATGGTTTCCCTGCTAATTACAGTGAACCCGTTCTATCATCTCTCTAGGTCTGATAGAGAGGATGCCAAGAGGATTTATGCTTCACCTCCACCAGCAGTTCAATTTTAGCTACCAGTTAGTCAGAGTAGAAGGTCATATGCTGGCCTTCATTCAGTTCTAAGCTAGGTTGGCGAAGCCTACGGACAATCTAAGTTTGGGGCTCAATTTGACTTGTGATCGTCATCCCCCATAGTGTGGGGAAGCATATTCGACAAGAGAGGGAGGGAGTCCCGCGCTTGGTTAATTACCGGGGAGAGGCGGAGGTTTAATTGTCGGCGGTCTCTACACTTTCGTTGATTTTCTGATCGACGCTACCGCGTCGATTATCACAGTATTCTACTCGGGATCATAGGAGAAGCGACTCGTTGAGAGAGTTGGAGGTTTCTCCACCACACCACTCTACCCCCATATGTCATCTCTGATCCATATTTCAGCATCTCCAGTTCTGCCAAAGGCCATTAAGGCCACATATGGGGAGAAGAGGACCCTGTTGGTGATCCGGCTATGACCAAGGGATCCCATTCCATCCACACCATCTACTGTGGTGAGGTCAAGCTCTCATGCTCGACCTTCTGCCCTAGTCATGGTGCAAAAGGAATGGCTACCCTAAAGTATCATGGTCATCCCATCACCACCACCACCAGTACAACATATGATGGAGATTGTAGTTGCAAAGGGAGAAGGCGATAGTCTAGTTGCACATATGATGATAGATCCTCTTATGAGTGTCACCCTATATAGAGTCAGTGATAGTCAGGAGTGTATTTCTTCCAGTGAGTATAGCCTTCACAGGGTTAACTCTCTAGCAGTAGGGGAGGTCCGGTGCCTCACAGTGCATGATAGTTATCCCACCACCGGTCAACCAAATTCATTTGTGCCAGTTCAAACAGATCGTTCTCTAGATGATATAGTAGCCTATTATCTCATGGAGAAGAAAGAGATCATATGATTGGTCTGATAAGGAGAAGATCAGCTTTGATCCCAATGATGATGATTTGTTGGAAGATTTAGCGGGGTTTGCATGGTAGATACTAGGGGATTCCTCCTCAGGGAGCAGCAGACTATGGAAGGTCAAGGCGAGCAAGAAGATCTGACCCAACACCTCCTAACAGATAAGGATGGAATAGATATAGGATGGAAAAGCTTATATTAGCGTTAGTATTACAGAATCAAGCCCCAATAGTTCATCCTACTATAGCTGAGACCAGTCAGCCAGAGTTGGTTCATGTATTGGACCCAACCAAAACTTACCTCCAATAAAGTAGGGTAGCACCAACATATATAGGAAGGTAGTGGACATTACCTCCATACAAGAAAAAGGTATCAAGACCATGGTTGAGCAGCAGGTGAAAGAAGCGTTAGCTCAAGCCCAAGGAGGATCATCAGTTCCAAAGGGCAGACCCTACCTAGAGGAATTTAATGCAATCTAATATCTTAAGGGTTTCGTGCCTCCTTCTTTCAAAAGCTTTGATGGCAGTGAGGGAACCGAGGTAGCATATTACTCATTTTAGAGCTAGTTATTCAACGTTGGTGGTAGTGACACATTAATTCCATCTCTTCATCAGTAGCTTAGTAGGAATAGCTTTTGATTGGTATGTTAAACTTTCCAATAGTTCAATAAAGACTTTTGTTGAGTTGGAGAACTCTTTATTAAGAGGTTTGTTGGAGCTTAGCAAATGGTCACTGCTTGCGATCTTGTTGTAACTCAATAAAACCATGATGAGTCTCTCATTGATTACATTCTCAGATGGTGTAATTTGAGTATGAAATGCGAACCACAGCTGTGTGAACAACATTCTTTGAAGATTCTGCTTAAGAATATCCATGGCTCAATCACCTTCATGCTTAAAGGTTTCACCATCAAAACTTTTGAGAAATTAATCAACAAGGCGGCTAGCTTGCAAGGAGAAGCCAAACAATTGCCTTCTCTAGATCTACCAACAAAGCCAAAGCCATAGAAGGTATATGAGAAGAAACCTGGGGTAGTGATAGTAGTAGACAAGGAGAAATATCTGGCCAGAGAGCAGTTTGAAAGACCTCGTGCTCCACAGCCGTTGCTTCCACCTCTTCTACCACCAGGAACCTCACCGCCACGCCTCCACACCACCACCTCCTCACCACCACATCATGTGGTACACATACCCCGGTGTATGGTCCACCTACTCTTTTAGATAAACTTAACAAGCCTATTCATTGAAGAGGGAGGTAGGAAGATCTTTAAGAATTTCTTAAAGAAGCTGTTTAGCTACCCAAACTTAGGAGACTAGAGAGAATGTGGGCAAAGCCATGATCCCAACTTTGCCCCACCATGCTTGGTCATATTTTAGAAGATTGCTTCACATTTAAGGGTTGACTTGAACACAGCTTCAAGACCGGTGCTATAGTAATCCCGAAGGAATACCTTGTGGAACAAACTTCCAGTTCCATTTGGGTAATTTTTGGGGATACTTGCGATGCTTCCAAAACCAAAGAAGGTTGGGATGTCTCTTTTCAAAAACTCTAAGAAAATTATCTCAAAAATCAAGAAACTTTCCTTGCAGTTGACTAAGCCAACTCAAACCTCCAACATCAAGGAAGGTTTACAATTTACTAGAGCCAACTTAGGAAAAGGAGCTCGGCAGACATGTGCCCGGATAGTCACTAGTGCAAACACCGACCAGTCACCCATCCACCATTGCTATGTGGTGAAAAATATTCTCGCCTTCAACTATCCTTTTGAAGAGGATAAATGAAAACATAAATATACGCCTGTTAGTTGGGATGCCATGCAGATCTATAGACATGCTTATTCAAGTGATCGGATACATCATTAAGGAATAGTGTACTATCTCGGGAGATAGAGGTCACAACCTTTAACAGACCTAATCACCTCAATAAGGACTCTTAAGGATGATGGGTTAGCATATGTACCAGAGATTCTTCTCCTACTTTACATGAAAAAGAAAAGCATGGTTTATTTTAACCGAGTTCGTTAAGTTCCCTACAGGGCAAGCCCCGAGTTAATTATATCCTAAGGGATGGGATCCCTTAAGAATACTCTCGATTAAGGTAAATGATCATTGTATTCAAAGATTTCAATTGAAAAGGACTTTCAATCGATTAGTTCTTTTTTGAAGATCAAATAAGATTGATCAAAGAGAGCTAATTATTATCGAAGCCAAAAGAAAGATAAGTAGGGGATGCCCATGATGTTAGGAAACCTAGTGAGCTCAAACTATCCTATGGTTGGGCTTTACATTTTTGAAAGTGATTTTATTTATTTGAGTTGCATTTTTCATTAGAAATTTAGGACTTATGATCCCTTACACAAGATTAAGGAAATGCTTAAGAGGTGAGGAATTAAGCTTATGACCCATAAAGGGGAAAAATAATCTCAGAACCTAAATCTAGGGAGCTTTGGCAAGGGCCAAAAGCATAACCTAAATCTAAGATGAAAATGGGTATTTGGTTTGCCTGCATAAGAGAGGACAAACTACCCGACTACTTAGACATATAACCGCCTAGGGGTGGCCACCAACTAACTCCTCTAACGATTTTAAATACATGTAGGCAAGTTTTATGCTTATGCAAGATAGCTAAGCTGTTATGTATTTAAAAGAAACTAAGTCCTTAAACTCACCCCTAGAGAGACTAGATCATGTAAGGGCATTCTTAAAATGACCTAAATATAATGCAATTCAAATTTCATTTTTATTTACATTTTGGACAATTATTTTGACTTAGGTAATAATATATGTTCATAATGTATGATAAATAAAGTTATTGGCCAAAATCAGCGAGAAGGGAGGAGGTGTGTTTTCATTTTGGCTCTCAAAGGTTAAGCCAAATTTCTCTGGCAAAGGTGGACACCCTCCAATCAAGAGTGAAATAAGATACATTTGTGCATGATATTATAAAAGAAATACTCATCCAGCTAAGGGGTTTCTAATTCTTTTATCTTTATTTTAAACCTAAGCTTTAGGTGAGGTTATGGGTTCTTTATTTTTAGTTTTGAGTTGTTAGATTTGGTAAAAGATTTATTTTTTCTAAGAGCCTAATCCACATCCAGGCCATACATAAAGCAAGAAAGAACCTAAAAAAAGATGCCACTTAATGCAAAAGCTAAACAAATCATCAATCAATTTATAAAGTTAATCGCAAAAAGAATAATAGGCCGTTGTGGTTGGGTACCACCGCACAAACCCAAAAATAACAAATTAGGTAGCTGAGCTCTACCCTTATACAACCCGGTTTATAAATGAATTACATATAATTAAGCAAGAAATTCTTTATTATGGGGGTCTTCAAGCTTCATTTTTTCATTCTTCTTCTTTTCTTCTTCTTTGGTTCCTTCTTTTGGATGGTTTGAAGGTGGATGCTCCAAGGCTTCACATGGTGCATAAGATAAGATCTTATGAGCAATGCTCATCCTAATCTCCATAATAATCATTCCAAAAATCCCAATTGCTTAAATTTACATGAAATGGAAAAGTGTAAATCTAGCTAACACACAAATCCCAAGCATGTAGATTGGACTTATCACCCCACACATGGGTGACTAAGTCCACGTGGCCTATTGGATTATGCTTAGGGGTATAAGCACATGCAAGCAAAAGTATCTTTTATATTTTTATTTATGATAGCACCCCTTAAGCATAATCCCATGCAAAAAAGAATGGTTAGACTAAGATCACCCTACCATTCATTCTACGAGCATACACCCTAACATCCAATCTAAATTATATATCACAAAATAAAACAAACATCAAAATATGCACCGCCCTAACCTAAAGCTAGAAGTGGTGACTTAGCCTAATATGTGTGCTTTAAAGGTTTGTGTGGTATGCTTAGCTATGGCTTTAAGTTAGAATTTTCTAAGTGTGAAGAATGTTCAACTAAGAGGAGGGTTTCATTTTAGTTGTTTAACTATTTTGGGTTGATTTTATTTCATGTTTTGATTTGGTAAAATGAATCATAGAATTAATTACTAAGTTATGAAGAGAGAATGAGAAGAAAATTTCTCTTTCCTTCTCTAACCTAGGTATTTCTAAAGTAGATTCATATTTTTAGTTTTGTTTAGTGAATGTTTTGATTAATTGTTTTAATTAGTCCTAAGTTTAGATAAACTCTAAAAAATCTATTTAAAAGAAAGGTATTTTAAGATTAAATAAAATGAACTAAATTCACAAAATACATATCACTTCATTTCTTTCCCAACATGTATAACATGCATATGAATGGATCCTAAGCATATCTATACATACTAAACGAAAAAGTTTAGTGATTTATGATTTTTGTTAAGTAACAAAGAGATTTCTTATCCAATCTGCACATGCACACATGAAAATAAGAAAGGCATAAATGAGTATGATTCCACTATTAACCAGAGGTGTAAGGTACAAGACCTACTTAGGGCTGCTTAAATTCTTGCAACCTCGGGGTTGTCTAGACTAATATACCACTTTCCTTAAATTCAAACATGTGTACAAAAGAGATGAATGGAAAAAGGAATGCTAAGTGAGTTACTTAAGAAGACTGAATGCTCATGATTCATGATTTTCATTAAGTTGAAAGAGATTTCTTATCCAATTTTGCACATGCATAAATGAAAGTAAGAAAGGCATAAGTGAGTACAATGCCATTGTTAATCAGAAGTGTAAGGTACAAGACCTACTTAGAGCTACTTAAATCCTTGCAACCTCGGGGTTGTCCAGACTAATATATCACTTTCCTTAAATACAAACACATGTATAAAAGAAATGAATGGAAAAGAAAGAATGCAAAAATTTGTATTAGTTGATTTGTTTTTTTTATGCAATTTATATGTGCAATCATAGATAACCTTCTTAAGTGATAGCATAGGAATGAATAGGATATGAAATTAGGAAAATATTAGGTTCTTTTCAAATGAACCACACATCTTACCAAAATCATATTCAAAACTATACTAAAAGAAAAAGAAGGAAAACCTATACTAAGAACATCTTTATATCTTACTCACATGCAAGCATATAATTAAAACATATGTAGCACACTTTCAGTTTTGATAATTGATTCATATATTTTTTGAAAATAATTTGAATTTAGTAGTGATAATAGCCACTCATATTTCTACTTTAGCCAACACATGACATAAAGTAAACAATTTCATTTTGAATTTGATTTTGAAAAATATGGTTGCTTGAAACCATATGACATACACATTTAACATGTTGGAGAAAGAATTAAAGAAATGAAAGCATGTAAACACATTCACTCTAATTAAATCCAAAGATAATCTTATGAAATAAGGAAGCTTAAAATAAATCAAAGTTCATTTGATGTGATTTTTGTTTGAGTTTGAGTTTGATTTACTTATGAAAATGTGGATTGAGTTTGCTGTTCCTAACCCATTCTCACATGTGTTTGATACTTTTGTTTAATTTTTAGATGATTAGATTCATTTTTATCTATTAATTAGGTTAAAGTATGAATTAAGCAAGTTAATTAACCCTTACCAACACCACCTTAGCATAGTTAACCAAGTAATTATGAGCCAATGAGATGACATAAAAACTCACAAAGAATTTAAACTTGCAATGCACCTAGGAAGAAAAGGGGCTAATGCAGTTTGGCTCATAATTAATGGTTAATTAAGCTAAGGGATTTAACTAAATAATTTTAAAACACCCCTTCACACATATGAAATGGATTTTGATTTCCTTAATTGAACTTAGGTTCTTTAGCACTTAAGCATCTACCCAAAGTAGATTAATTAAGTTATAGAAGGTTTTAAAATTTTTAGAAATTAATTAAGGGGATAATTAATGAATTAACCCTCAATTAAGAGAGGATTAAGGAATGAAAAGGGGGTTTAGGGAATAGCTTAGGAAACACCCCAAAGTTATTCTCTAGGCCTCCTATTCACTGGATCTAGCCTTAATCAACCTTAATGAGGGATTAAAACACTAATCCAAACCTTAATTATCCTTAATTACATTAAGGGAATAATTAGGAAACACATTTGCAATTCCCCCAATTAAGCCTTAAATAAATCCCAAGAAAATTAGGGGAGGTAAAGGTCATCCATCAGACATTTAATTAAGAGGTAATTAGCAAAACAAAATTTCCATTAAATCTTAAAATTAGATAAAAGTTTAATTCAAAATCCATTGAAATTATTTTAAAATATTCTAGGTTAAATTATCTTTCCATAAAAATTTACCTCATATTTTTCTAAATTTTATTGAGAGAGATATGAATTTTTGAAGTTTAGGAGATTAATTAAAATTAATTATATCCCTAACTAATCCCCTCAGCTCACAGTGCAACATGCATCGACAACAATCAATGCATTTGCGCATTGTGCGTCTATTCACTTAATCACAAAGGCGGCATGGTAGCGAGATGCGGTTTGATCCCTACCATTTGATCAAGGATCGAATGGCCAGGGCTCACCCCACAGTTTCTAAAGGGATAAAAGATTTCTAAAATGTGTAATTAATCTTGGTCTTCCATCCAAAATGCATGGATGGACGACCAAGATCACCCCAGTTCTTCCCTGTGAATCAATAGAGACTGTCCATGATCTAAGGGAAGATTCGAGCTCGATTGAGCTTGGATTGGAATTCAACTTTACCCACACCATCTAAAGCTAATGACAAGTCTATCCAATGGTGGATTCCTCATGCCATAAATATTTCTTTCATAAAGGACCACCACCTTCTAAGCTAAGTGGTCAGAAAATTCTATACCTCGTCGGAGGTGATCACCAATGTTTGAGCTGTTGGAGATGAAGCCATGTTGAAAGTTTTAAACCTTGGGGTTGAGTAGATCTCCCTACGGTCCAACACCACTTGCTCCCATTTGAGGCTTTGATCTAATTCACCTCCTCCTTGCTTTGGGAACTTGAGCGAATAGGTGCACTCAACTTGATCCCCTCAGGGAGTGTGTAAGAGGAATTGAAGTAGAATTGAGTGAAGAGGAAGTTGAGGATTGAGATGAGCTCCCCTATTTTCTAAGGAAGAAAACTGAGAAATGGCTGCCTCAAATCCCTATTAGAAAGCTTAGGAATACTCTCTGATGTTTCTTAACTCTCTCTAGTGCTCAATCAAATGTGAGGATCATCAATTCAAATTGAATTAGGGGGAGTATATCCCCCCCTATGGCAATCAAATGACCAAAGTTAACACAAGATTAAAGAAATGCATAAGAGGTAAGAATTGCTTATACAAAGGGAAAAAAAGTAACCTTAGAACCTAAATCTAGGGAGCTTTGGAAAAGCACAACCTAAATCTAAGGAGAAAATGGGTATTTGGTTTGCCTCCATAAAGAGAGACAAACCACAATTCTTGACTTACAATCTAGGTGGCGCCAACCAACCTCAATAATTTTAAGTACATGTAGGCAAGTCATATGCTTATGCAAGATAGCCAGGCTGTTATTTATTTAGAAAGGGACTAAGTCTTTAAACTAACTCCCTAAAGAGACTAGATCATGTAAGGACGTGCTTCAAATGACCTAGAACTAATGCAATTCAAAATTTATTTTATTTTAATTTTTGGACAATTATTTTGACTCAGGCTAATAGGATTGATATGCCTTATTGGCCAAAATCAGGGAGAAGGGATGAGGTGTATTTCAACCATGGCTCTCAAAGGTCAAGCCAAGTTTCTCTGGCAAAGGTGGAAGCCCTCCAATCAAGAGTAAAATAAGATATTGTTGTGCATGATATTATAAAATAAAGACTCATCCAGCTAAAGGGTTTCTAATTCTTTTATCTTGATTTTAAACCTAAGCTTTAGGTGAGGTTATGAGTTCTTTATTTTTAGTTTTGAGTTGTTAAGTTGGGTAAAAGATTTATTTTTTTCTAAGAGCTTAATCCACATTGAGCCATATATAAAGCAAGGAAGAAACTAGGGAAAGATGCCACTTAATGCAAAAGCTAAATAAATCATCAATCAATTTACAAAGCTAATCATAAAAAGAATAAAAGGTTGTTGTATTACCACCGCACAAACCTAAAATAACAAATTAGTGAGCTACTTATGCAACCCTAAATAAAATTGAATTAAATTACAATAAATTAAGGAATTCATTGATATGGGGGTCTTCAAGCTTCATTTCTTCTTTCTTCTTTTTTTCTTTCTTCTTCTTTTCTTCTTTCTTCATTTTTTCTTCTTTCTTTTGGATGGTTGGAAGGTGGATGCTCCAAGTCTTCACATGATACATAAGATAGGATCTTATGACTAATGCTCATCCTAATCCCCATAATAATCATTCCAAAATCATAATTGCATAAATTTACATGAAAAGAAAAAGAATGGAAATCTAACTAACACCTACAAAATAAAGATTAGCTAAAATAAGCCACACAAATCCCAAGCATGTATATTGGACTTATCACACACATGGGTAACTAAGTCATGTATTGGATTATGCTTGTATAAGCACTGCAAGAAAAATATTTATATTTTTATGCATGTTAAATAATTAGAAAAAAATAATGGTTAGACTAAGATTGCCCTACCATTCATTCTATGAGTATACATCCAACATCCAGTCTAAACATATATCATAAAACAAAATATCAAACCATGCATAACCTAAAAGCTAGAAGTGGTGACTTAAAATGTGTGTGCTTTGGAGGTTTGTATGCTTATATGGATTTAAGTTAGGATTTTCTAAGTGTGAAGCATGTTCAACTTAGAGGAGGGTTTCATTTATGTTGTTTAATTAATTTGGATTGATTTTATTTCATATTTTGGTTAGGTTCAATTGAATATTACAATTAATTCAAGTTATAAGAGAGGAAAGAGAAGAGAACTTCTCTTTCCTTTCTACACATGCAATTTCTAAAAGATTCACATTTCAATTTTGTTTAGTGAATATTTTGATTAAATATTTTAATTAATTAAGTTTAGATGAACTCTAAACAAACCCAAAAAGAAACTTTTTAAGATTAAATAAAATGAACCAAATTCACAAAGCATACATCACTTCATTTCTTTCCCAACATGTATAACATGGGTATGAATGAATGTATAACATATTTGGGAAAGAATTAAAGCAATGAAAGCATGTAAAAACATTCACTTTAATTAAGTTCTTTAGGCAATCTTATGAAATAAGAAAGCTTAAAATAAATCAAAGTGTATTTAATGTGATTTTTGTTTGATCTTAAGTTTGATTTAATTTTGAAAATGTGGATTGAGTTTGCTGTTCCTAACCCATTCCCACATGTGTTTGATATTTTTGTTTAATTTTTAGATGATTAGATTCATTTTTATATATTAATTAGGTTAAGGTATGAATTAAGCAAGTTAATTAACCTTTAACTACACCACCTTAGCATAGTTAACCAAGTAATTATGAGCCAATGAGATGACATAAAAAACTCACAAAGAATTTAAACTTGCAATGCACCTAAGAAGAAAAGGGCCTAATGCAATTTGGCTCATAATTAATTATAAATTAAGCTAAGGGGTTTAGCTTAAGTAATTTCAAAACACCCCTTCACACATATGAATTGGGTTTTGATTTCCTTAATTGAACTTATTCTTAAACACCCAAGCATCTACCCAAAGTAGATTAATTAAGTTATAGAATTTTATAATTTTTAGAAATTAATGGAGATAATTAATGAATTAACCTTAATTAAGAGGATTAAGGAAGAAAGGGGTTTAGGAACTTGAGAAATACCCCCAAAATTATTCTCTTAGCCTCTTATTCACAGAATCTAATACTTTAATAATGAATTAAAACACAAATCCAACCTTAATTATCCTTAATTAAGTTTGGGAGTAATCATGAAACACATTTGCAATTCCCCTAATTAAGCCTTAAATAAATCCCAAGAAAATTAGGGGAGGCAAAGGTCATCCCCTAAAACATACCCAAGAAGTTTGGGATTAATCAGAGGATTAATTAAGAAGTAATTAACAAAATGATATTTCTAATAAAATCCAAAACCAGAGAAAAGTATAATCCAAAATCCATTGAAATTATTTTAAAATATTCTAGGTTGAATTATCTTTCCATATTTTACCTCATATTTTTTTGAATTTTATTTATAGAGATATGAGTTTTTGAAGACCAAGAGATTAGTTAAAATTAATTAAATCCTCTAACAAATTCCACACTCGACACGCGGGTGTCACGCTTTTACACATCACGCATGAGTGGATTAAAACTTTGCATCAATGGTAGCTTGGCGGACGCGCTTTGATCTTATATCGATCGACGGTGGATCATCCATAAAAGGATAAATGATTTCTAAAACATGGGATTAATCTTGGCCATCCATCCAAAATGCGTGGATGGATGGCCAGGATCTCCCCAATACTTCCCTTAGGCTCAACAGAGACCATCCATGATCTAAGGGAAGATCCATTGAGCTGATTGGAAAGATTGTTCAACTCATCTAAAAGTTAATGAAAGCCTATCCAATGATGGATTTCTTATGACATGAAAATTGCTTCCACAAAGACCAACACCTCTAAGCTAAGTGTTCAAAAATTCCATACCTCACGGAGGTGATCACCGAAGCTGATGGTTAGCTTTGTCTAGTAGACAAATCCCTGTTGAAAGTTTGAAGCCTTGGGGTTGAGTGGATCCCTCTATGGACCAACACCACTTCACTTTGCTTACGGCTTTGATTCAATTGAGCTCCTCCTTGCTTTGGAAATTTGAGAAAATTCTTAGGTGCACTCGACTTGATCCCCTGAGGGAGTGTGCAAGAGGAATTGGAATGGATTTGAGTGAGGAGGAGGTTCAAGATTGAGATGAGCTCCCCTATTTTCTAAGGAAGAAAACTGAGAAATGGCTATCTCAAATTCTTCTTAAAAAGCTTAGGATGGCTCTCAGAAGTTTCCTAACACTCACTAGGGATCAATCGAATGTGGGAATCATGATTTCAAATTGAATTAGGGGGAGTATATCTCCCCATGAAATCGATGGTGAGCCACACCATTTTGATCCAATATGGGAGGTTGTATTAGATCATTATACATGGTCAGTTTGAGGCCTTGAGTGGATTGCTAACTTTCCATGTGCATCAAATTGGGTGGAGGGAGGATTTTAAATTAGCCAATTTGAGTTAGGTGGTTGGTTTTGGCCTTGGGTCCATTTAGGCTGACCCAAACCCATTGGGTTGGGTGCACCACTCTCTATTGGGTCCACTTGAGCTATTAGGAAGGCATTAAGTTGATATGAAGAGGGAATGACAAATTACATGGATTAGCCAAAATTTGTTCTATGGCCTAGGAGTAAAATGGTCATATGATTTTTCAATTTGGATATGTTGGTATGTGGAGAAACTAGGTTTGGCCAAGTTTCATGAGATTTGGAATTCATTTGATAGGTTTGGCTCATGTTGACCCATTTAGGTCAAAATGGGTCAACTTGAGGTCAAGTTGACCAATTGGTCAAATTGGGTCAAATCAAGGGTTGTGTCCAGTTCTTATGACCATTTCAAATATTTTGGTGGCTTTGGTTTGATTCAATTTGGGTTAGGTTTGAATTTGGCTCATATGACTTCATTTAGGTCAAATGTTGACCTATTTGACCTATTTGACCTATTTGACTTATTTGGGCTAAGTCAAGGGTAGGTTTAGGTTTTAGTCATGTGGAGTGGGTTCGTATCTTTGTTTCCATTCAATTTTGCTTAAGTTTGAATTTGGCTCAACCTGACCCCTTTAGGACAAGTTGGGTTCAAGGTCAATTGGGCTAGGTTGGGTCTAGTTGGCCATTTGAGGCTTTGGTCAAGTTCAACAAGTGATTTGAAATGAACTTGATCCATTGGTTTCAATCAATTTGACTTAGATCAAGTTTTGAGATATTTTAACTTTTTAGGCCAGGTTGGGTCAACTTGGGTCAGGTGGCCAATTGGGCTAGGTTAGGCTCAAATGTTGACTTGGTCAAGTTCAAACATAGGTCATGAATGAACTTAGATCATTGGTTTCAATCAATTTGGCCTATGGATTTGGCTATGTTAGATTTTTTGGGCTAAGTGTTGACTTGGTCAACCCTTAGGTTTGACTTGGTTTGACCAAATTTGGTTGATTGATCATCCCATGATGATTGTTGATCATGATGAGACGTATACATGAGTTTGGTTCAATCCAATTTGGTTAGGATTAGAATTTGGCTCATAAGGGTACTTAGGTCACTTTGGGTCAAGTGAGCAAGTGGGTCAAATGGCTTGGTCAAAGCTTGATTTGAGTTTGATTGAACTTGTATATGGACTTATGATTGAAGTATAAATCCATTTGCAAGTGGTCTGAAGTCAAATGGGTTTTGATTCATTTAACAATTTCATATTCAAAGGAAGAATAAGAAAGGATTTTGGGTTTAATTTTTGAATTGGGTTTTGATTTGGTGATTAAAGTTTGTATTTATATATGGATTCATGATTGTAGGGTTGATTGAATGATGAAGGAAAATCAAGAGTTTGGCTTGATTTGAAGTTGATTTGGCTAAGTTCAAGATTTTGACTTGAAAGGCTTAGGTTAGATTTTGAATGAATTTGAGGTTGATTTTTGGAATTGGTTTTGATTTTTTGAATTTATATTTCATTTATATATGTGAATATAAATGATAATATAAATGGTTCATGAGAAAATTTTAAGGATTTGAAGTGATTTGAAGTGATTTAATCATGATTTAGGCAATGTCCTTTAAAAGGGAATTTAAAGGACTTAGCAAAAAAAATTTTTAGATTTGGAATTTAATTTTTGGATTTGATTTGATTGATTTATATTTATATTTCATGTATATATGTGAATATAAATGAGAATATAAATGAGAATATAAATGAGTTATTGAAAATCCCATGAATTTTTGATTTGATCATGAAGCTAAGTCCATTAAAAGGGAAATTAAGGACTTAAGAAGGATTTTAAATTTGGATTTATTTTTCAATTTGATTTGATTGATTTATATTTATATTTCATTTATATATGTGAATATAAATGAGAATATAAATGAGTTATGAGAAAAGCCCATGAATTTGAATTGATTTGATCATGATTTAGGCTAAATCCATTAAAAGGGAAATTAAGGAACTTAGGAAATTTCATGAATTGATTTCTAATTTTGAGTTTAGTTTAATTGGTTTAAATTTATATTTCATTTAAATATGTGAATATAAATGTGAATATAAATGGATCATGAGAAAATCTCAAGGATTTGATTTGGTTTGATCATGATTTAGGCTAAGTCCTTAAGAGAGAAATTAAAGGCTTAGGAAAATTTGAACTTAGGAATTTCATTCATGGGTTTTAATCATGGATTTCAATCACATGGAGTTGATTTGAGTTTGGAGAAAATTAAATAAGATTGATTTGGAGTTTGACTTGAAGGAAGTAAGGTGAGGAATGGTTCAAGCTAAGGGTAGGTAGATTTTCCTAACACCCCTAAGGCATGACCTATTCCTATGGCTAACTCTTCTAAGTCTTTAGGGCTAGGTTGAGTGTAGACCTAATCACTAGATGTGCTTAAGACTAAGGAACCCTTAAAATGTAAGATGGAGGGGTTGAGAGCTCATTCTAAAAATGAGATCAATAAAGGGCGCCCAATAGGTGTGGTGTGGCTGACAACGAACACCGCACCTATTGGTATTGACCGAAATGATCAACAACACCGAAATATCACAAGCACTAACAGAAACAATCTACCCCTATCCCAAGGTGTAGAAAGAATCCAAAGCTTAGTGTAGTGGGTCTCTACTTATGTCAAGGACATAAGAGAGAGTGAAGAATCCACTAAGGGATAGAGTATGAACCTTCCACTAGGGAAGCAGGTTCAAGTCATCCACAAGGGGATGAGAGGTTTGATTTGATATGAGTCTCACTAAGGAGAGAAAAAAATATTTAATTTTCACTAGGGAAGAGGGTTGAATTTGTTTTAATTTTTAGATTTGGATTTTGAGATGGACCTTGCTGGTTTGCGATGGATCACACTGAGTAGGAGCCATGGAGGCTTAGACCTAACTCAGGTTTATCAATCCAAAGGGATAGTCTACTAAACACATAGTAGGACTAGCCAACCAAAGGGATGCCTTTCTATTGTGCGTAAGGAAAATGTAGTAGACTTACATCCTCCAAAGTAGAGACTAGTTGCTGGGGTAATCTATTGGCAAGATAAAAGATTGAACCCAACCTAGGGTCGACTATTGAGTGAATGCCATTGGGGGACTTAGATCAGCTCAAAGATAGTCAAGGAGATTTCATTTTTAGAATTATTTTGATTATGATGGATCCAATTGGTTTGCGATGAACTGCACTGAGCAGGGGCCATGGAGGCATAGACCTAACTCAGATTTACCAATTCAAAGGGAGTAGTCTACCAACCACAAGGTAGGACTATCCGACCAAAGGGAATGCCTTTTGGTTTGTAATGGTTAAGTTTGGAAGAAAACACGGGGACTCACATCTTCCAAAATATGGAACCATTAGGGTGATCAGTTAGCAATGTAACAGATTGGACCGAACCTAGGGCTGACTATTAAGTGAATGCCGCTGAGGGATTTAGATCAGCTCAAAGATAGTCAAAGATAGATTTCATTTTTATTTTGTTTATTTATTTTGATGATTCTGTCAATTTATGATGGATCATACTAAGAAGGAGCTTATATCAGCCTAGACCTATCTCAGATTTACTGAACCAAAGGGAATAACTTCCCAGTAGATGGGAAAACTGTCCAACCAAAGGAGTGCCTTTTAGTTTGCAGTTATCAATTCAAGGGCAGAATGCTTGGGGACTCACATCTTCCACTAGAGAAGGCCACTGGGGTGATCAGTTGCTTTGGACAATAAATCAAACTTGACCTAAGGCTGCCGATCAATTTGTGATAGTCATGCTAGAAAGAATGCGTCATAGTCTTATATCTTCTAAAGCGAAATGACTGCCGTGGTAACCAGCTTGTGGTAAAGTAGATTGAACTCGACCTAAGGGAAATTATGGAGTGAGTGCCAACCCAGGGACCTATCTCAACTCAGGTAGTTAGGCAATTCATATAGGGAGTTCTGTTGACACTACCCTAAAGATAGGATGCCTGCTTGGGAAAAGGGGCCCTTTGGGGGCTTGAATTCTTAATCCACAAGCAAATTAATTTTGTTTGTTTTGTTTATTTATTTTATCATGGACCCTATTAGTTTGTGAGGGATCAAACTGAGAAGGAGCTTATATCAGCCTAGACCTATCTCAAATTTACTAAACCAAGGGAGAATCGCTGTTGAATAAATTTTCCAACCATAGGGGTGGCTACTAGGAAAGGGGGACTGTCCAATCAAAAGTAACCTGGGTAGTGTCTAAATGGGGTCACAAAGGATGTGATCCAAATAGAGTGCCCGCAGAGGATGGGGCCACTAAGGGCTTAATCCAAAAACCTAGATAGGATGACATGGCTAGTCATATATCCAATAGGTATTCTATGTCCAACTCAAGGAGAAAGCACGGGGACTCATATATTCCAAGAGTGATATACTCACCGGGTGAGTCACTGTCAGCATAGCGAACATCAACCAACCTAAGGTGCTCATCAATTTGCAACAATCAGCCTAGATAGAAAGCTCAGGGACTCATATCCTCCTATAGTAGAACTGATTGCTGGGATAGTTTATCTTCGGCTCGACAGGTGCCATCCGACCTAGGGTGACTACTGAGTGAATGCCACTGGGGACTTATATCAACTCAAATGTAGTCAAGAGGAAAGGAGCCTCTAGGGGACTTACCCTAAACCTTGAATATACATAACCTAGTTAGTACATGATGGCTAGTTCAAGAAGAAAGCATGGGGACTCACATCTTCTTAAACAAAATCAACATGAGGTAGCATACTGGCTGGGCAATGAAGACTACCATACTAACAAGGCACTCATTGGTTTGCAGTGGTCAAGTTAAGAAAAAGCTCAAGGATTCACATCCTCCAACAAATAACCACTAGGGTGACATACTAACGAGGTAGCATGTAGACTTGACCTAGAGCAGCTAATGAGTGAGTGCCATAGGGGCTTGCTCCCACATCAAAATAGCTTGAGACAAATGATTTATATTTATTTTTGTGCATGTGTTAAAAGGAATAGGATGCCTCTGGGGGACTCTTACACATAACCTAAAATAATATGCTGGGGAATTTGATGAAATGGTGCCACAGATGGAAAACAGGATTCCCACTAATAAATGATGTTGCTTGGGTTCTCTCACATCTATCTTAGTTATGCTAGTAAAAAATGGATGCCTCTCAGGTTCTCTTACACCTATTCTAATAGCATTGAAAAATTGTGTTTGTGTTATGAAAGAGGGATAGGTTGCCACTGGAGGACTCTTACACCTACCCTAAACACATCACGGTGGATTCACAAGACAAGCAAACAACACTTCGAAAGAAGAGAAGATTTGATGAATGAAATCATATTTTTGTTCTTTTTATTAATGATTATTTTCAAACATGATTTATTCATGGGTAATATTTCTTTAGATAAAGCCCATTAATTGGAAGCATCGGGTGTTCTCCTTTGCAATCAATAAGCTGATAAGATCCTCCTTGGTAGACCTTCTATTTGACATAGGGGCATTCCCAAGTGGGTTCAAACTTGCCTCCCATCTTTTGACGAGCAATAATTGGTCTCCTTAGGACTAACACAAGTTCTCCTACTCAAAAAGACCTAGGGCAGACCAGCTCGTTGTGAGCTTGAATCATTTTGGCTTTGAACAACTCGAGATTTTGGCACGCTCGTAGGTGACTCTCCTCCAAACATTCGACCTCTTCTAACCATAACTTTGTATTCTTCTCTATAGTGATCTTGTTACCTAATTCCATCCTTAGTGATGGTAGTTGAACTTCTAAAGGTGGAATAGCTTTGGACCCATACACTAAGGAAAATGGGGTAGACTGAGTTGGAGTTCAGTATGTGGTGCGGTAGGCCCACAAGGCTTCAACCAACTGCTCGTTCCACTATCGTTTATTGTCATCAAGAGTTTTCTTCAGAATATGGATGAGAGTTTTGTTAAATGCTTTCACTAAGCCATTTGATCTAGGATAGTAGATAGTGGAGTATCTCCAATCAATATCGTGTCTTCTTGCAAAGCTGTTAATCTTCATGCTTTTGAATGTAGTACCATTATCAGATATAATTCATCAGGGCAACCCAAAATTATATACGATATGGTTCTTGAAAAACTGAAGCACATGTTGAGCTGTGACCTCTCTGAGTGGGATGGCTTCTGCCCACTTGAAAAAATAGTCAGTGGCAGCTAAGATGAATCGATTCTCCTTGGAAGAAGGAGGATTGATTAGACCTACAATGTTGGTACCCCAACGCTTGAATGGCCTTGAGGCCAATGTAGGGTGTAGAATATTGGGTGGTTGGTGGAGGACCATACCGTGTACCTGACACTGATAGCATCTCATAGCTACATCCACGTAGTCTGCAATCATCGAAGGCCAGTAGTATCCAAGTCGCTTAATCTTCATCTTCATCTTCAAACCAGATTGATGAGCTCATGAGACGAATGTACCTCCATAATGCCATGGGATTCATGTTTGTCTAAACAATGTAACCATTTGGTCAAAGGACCGTGATGGGTGCCATCAATAAGAGCATGAGAGCTCTCTATTTCACGATGGGCTTGTGACTTTTCTTGAGGTAGTTTGTGTGTTCAAGTAATCTATGAACAGCCTCAATCCTCTCCTTGTCCATTTTGGAAATGGTAACCTCCCTTCAAGAGAAAGTCTCGATGAGTTCAGATCAATAAGGTATATGACTTATCTATTTTGGACCCTTATTGGAATGGACTCATCTTCTGACATGCCAAACTCTTTGGCAAGTTTGGCCAAAGCATCTACTATTGCTCTCGCCGGAACCTTGTAGATGGTGACTTGAGAATTTGCCAATACTTCATGGTATACTCATAGTAATGATGAAGCTTGGGTTTGAGAACTTGGTAGGACCCGACAATTTGGTTGATGACCAACTGAGAATCCCCAAAGATGTTGATGCTCTTGACACTGATAGTGATGGCTAACTCCAGACCGGCAATCAAAGCCTCAAACTCGGCTTTGTTATTGGTGCAGGGGTTGGATAGATAGTATGAGAATCTCATCACGTCGTGATTTGGAGTTAGAAGATCTATTCATACCTCTGCCTTTCCTAGGAGAATAGATCATGGCCTTTCCCCTTTAAGAAAAGAAGCTACACCATCAAAATACATCTCCCATCGACGGTTGCTGACCTCCCTTAAGTTCATGATTTTTTCATTAGGGAGATTATCACTAAGTGGAGAATCAATAGGAAGTGGGTGTGCTGCTAGAAAATCTACAAGTGCTGCCTTTTACCGCATAAGGGTACAATGTGATATCAAACGGAGTATCATGGACCAATACCAAACATCCTGATAGCATTGGTTGTGTCATGAGGTACTGAAGTGGATTGGTTCTGGGGATCAAGTTCACCTTATAAGAAACCATATAATGCCCTAGCTTCTGGGGAGCAAAGATCAAAGCTAGGCAATGTTTCTCAATAGGTGGATAGTTCACTTCAGCAGGAATAAGATGACAACTGAGATAGTAGAGAGCATTCTCCTTCCCTTCGTCATTGGCTTGGGCCAACACAGCACCGAGAGAGTCATCCAATGCAGCAGTGTAAAGAAAGAGTGGCTACCGAGATAGGCTAGAACTGCGACCATCAAATACGCTTGATGTCTTGAAGGCATGTACACTTATCATCCCACTTGAACTTGGCATCCTTTTGACAAGTCAGAATGCTTGCATCTCGATAGGTTGAGATAAAGCATCTTAGATATGCCACCATCCTGAAAGATCCGAGTTGAGTTAAACTCTGGGAGGTGGCATTTCTAAGATAGCTTTAATCTTTGGATCTATTTCTATTCCTCGGTGTCAATAACAAACTCAAGGAATTTCCCGAAGCTACTCAATGCACACTTTGGGGATTCATTTTAAGGTTATATTATCTTAACCAAGAAAACTACTCTCAAGTCAAAGAGGATCTTCCTTTTCTCGCTTGACTACTAGATCATCAATATAGCACTCAACGATGATGGATGAGTTCATTGAAGATCTGAGCCATGCTGGTAGCACCAACATTTTTAAGTCGAAAGGCATGACCTATAATAGAAGATTTGAATGGGGTTCAAAAAAAGTAGTGTTTCTTTCATCTTCAAGAGATATTTTGATTTAGTTATAGCTAGATGGCTCATCCATGATAGAGAAGACTACATGAGATGAGACAATGTCCATCATTAATTCTAGTATAGGAAGAGGAAACTCATCCTTAGGACATGCCTCATTTAAGTACCTAAAATTGACGCATATGCGAGTTTGACCATTCTTCTTCTTAACTAGGATGACACTAGCTAACCAGGTAGGATATTTTTTTTCCTTGATGAATCCAGCATCGATCAATTTCTTGACTTCATAAATGACCTGTTGTTCAATTTCTAATCGCATGTGTCTAGGAGCTTGCTTAATAGGGGAGGTGTTAGGATCTATTGCTAGCTTATGGGCTGTTATGTTAAGAGATAATCCAGGCATTTCTTCAAAACTCCATACGAAGCAATCTTTAAACTTAGTCAATAGCCTAGCTAAGTCATTGATTTCTTCTTAATTTAGCAACGAGCTGATGTATGTTGGGCATGGATTTTCTTCTATTATGAGGTTGATTTCTTTAAGCTTGTCAATTGCTGAATGAATCTCCTCTTCAAATTCTAGTGGTGCCTCTTTGACTTAGATATCATCTGGATCATCTAAGGTTTCTAAACACACATTCTCATAAGAGTTGGTGTTGTGTGAGAAGAACCTATCAAACTCAAATGATTGGTAACACTAAGCAAGTAATCATCATCATCGACCTCCCATGCAAATCCGCTCTTGATTGTTCATATTATTCCAACTTTAAAGTACTCTAACCTATGCTTGGACCATGTGAGGAACTAAACCTTTGTTAAATTTTGAACACAAGGTAAAAGTCAAAATGGTAATTCCATTAATTCTTTAAATGTATCCTCCTCAAGTTCTACATCAACTTCAGGACTTGAGGATGATGATCCCAAAAGAACCTCTTCTTCTTCATGTCACTAGAAGACTTAGGGACTTCCTTAACTACAAAACTTTCAACTTTTTGAGATGTAAGTGAGGTAAGAGCTAAGGTTCCCAACTGCTGCATAATAGTTTCACATAAACCATATTTAAATACTTTGCTTTGTTTGGAGGCATGGTCTTTGTCTCTGTTTGGATCGAAAGTCACCTCCAATGGAACCTGCTGAGAGGGGTTGGCTGGTATACTAATCATATTAGACTCATCCTTCGAGATGGATTCCAAGTCTATGTGAATAGTATGGGTACTTTTATGAACTAGAACATGACCTCTATTGATGGCCAACTAGGGGTCTCCCACTGAACCTCTATTTCTACCTTCTACTGTGGAGTGTGATATGCAGATCTATTTCTTCTTCAATTCCCCTTTCTTGTTCACTTTGACTTCCATTTTTGTTTTCATTTTCTTTTATCTTTTCTTTTTCTCCATTTTTTTCTTTTGTGTTTGCATTTGAATTTTATCCAAGTTCATGTGAAAGGGTGTTTTGAGGAAGACAATAAATCACAACCTCTCAAACTAAAAATGACTTTTCATCTCCGTTGACATGATATTCAATTCCATCTTTTCTGAACTAGATGCACTGATGAAGGGATGATATAATCATCTTGTTTTGATGTATCCAAGGCCTACCGAGCAAAGCAGTGAATGAGGTATTCAAATCAATGATGTAAAATTTGGCTTCAGTCTTCTAGTCACTTATCTCCAAAGGTAACACTACAGAACCTAAAGCCCGTTCACCTTGTTCATTGAATCCTCTCAACATTATTCAATCTCCTCGGAGTGTGGATATGTCAATCCTCAAATAGGCAAGGGTCTTTAGACTCATAATGTCCACCGATGCACCTGGATCCACAATAACTCTGAAAATTCTGAACCTGTCCATGTCAACTATGATGTATAGGGGATGGTTGTGCTCCAAGTCCCCTAGAAGAAGGTCTTCATCTGTGAAGGTGATCCCTTGAGCTTATTTTGTATAATGTGCTTCCTCACCTATAGCGGTCAGCTGAGCTAAGCATATTTTAGGATCAAGGAAAGCTTTGATTAGTGATTCTCTCATCTCTTTTGATAAGACAAGGGCATTGTACATGCCTAACTTAGATGATAACTTTCTTTGATGAGAAAGGATGTTGTAGTCCACCTTGGACTGGTCCTCCATAAGCATATCCAAGGGTGGAGCATCCTCTGAAGGGGATTCTCGATCTTCTGTACCAATGACTTGTTTCCCTCTATCTTGAGGTTCTACCCTAGATGTAGAACTTTGTCACTATGGAGGTTGACTTTAGTGATCTCTTGTGGCAGGATAATGGAAGGTTTTACCTGCACGTCAGGCTCACCTTTAGCTTCTTCTATGGGACCCTCAGAATTGAATGATTCCAAGTCTATCTCAAGAGGTGAACCCATAGTGTTCAAAGTAGGAAAGTCCAACTCTGAATCAGAAAGAGGTAGATCAAAATTATTATAGTTATTTTGACTTGAAGAGTTATCATTAGGAATAGAAGAAGACAACCCATCAGAAGTGACATAGATATAATTCAAGCTAGCTTTATTCTTTAATTTCTTGGAATTATTTAGAGGTACAAAGTATAAATCAAGAAGGTGTGGTAAAGAGATTTGATGCTCCCGTCGACACCATAGTTCTTAGTAGAAGAAAAAGAAGAACAACTAAGTGGAAGAAGTCGTTGGAATTTAACTGCACTCGTAGGCTCAATCTGGTGCACTAATGGGCTATCCCGGGTTGACACATGCTACTACTGAGCTCCTCCTTTCCTAGAGTTGGCACTGGCAACTTGCAAACCTTCCTTGAAGTTGGAGGTTTGAGTTGACTCAGACACCTGCAAGGAGGTGGAGGCTGCTGAGGTTGTGGTCTCTCAGACTGATCTCTAGCTAGTTGCTTCCCCTTATCTACCACTATCACTACCCCGGGCTTCTTCTCATAGACCTTTTGTGGCTTTACTTTAAGCAACTAATCTTGAAAAGGTAACTATTTGGCCTCTCCTTGTAGACTAGCCGCCTTGTTGATTAGCTTCTCAAATGTCTTGATTGTGAAGCCCTTAAGCATGAAGGCTACCGGGCCATGGATATTCTTTAAAGAATCTCAATGGCATGCTGCTCAGACAGCTGTGGCTTGCATTTCATACTCAGGCTATGCTATCGTAGAATATAATTAACAAGAGACTCACGGTGTTGTTATGCTATAACGAGATCACCTACAATAACCCTTTATTGAGCTCCAACAAACCTCTTGATGAAGAGTTGCTCTAACTCAGCAAATGTATTTACTGAACCATTGGACAGTTCAGTATACCAAACAAAAGTAATCCCTGCTAGGCTACTAATGAAGAGGTGAAAAAGCAAAGAGTCGCTGCCACCTGTATTGCAACAATTGGCCCTGAAGCGTGCTATATGCTGCCTTGGGTTTCCACTGCCATCAAAGCTTTTGAAGGAAGGTGGCACAAAACCCTTGGGATATTGATAGCATTAAATTCCCCTGGGTAGGGTACCCTTGGGAACCGATGATCCTCCTAGGGCTTGAGCTAATGCTTCCTTCACTTGCTACTCAACCATGGATTTTATGTCTTTTTCTTGTATGGAGGTACTTTTCACTATCTTCTTACACATACTAGTGTTACCTTGCTAAAAAAGAGGTAAGGTTTTGGGTCCAAGACATGCACACTGTGATGACATAATTATAGTAAGATGAACTATTGCTAGGGCTTATTTCTAGAGTACTGAAACTGCTGCTAACAAGTCCTCTAACTATTGTGCCATCCTATCTATCTACTCATCCTTCTACCTCAACTAATGTCAGAGGTGTTGGGCTAATGTTGCAGCTTGATCAACCTCATCACCTTTCATAGCTTGCTGCTCTCTGAGAAGAGATCCCCTAGTATCTAGCATGCAGACTCCAGCTAAGTCTCCCAACAAGTCATCTTCGTTGGGATCAAAGCTGACTTTCTCCTCATCTGACCAATCATATCCTAAAATCTTTTTATTTTCTATAAGATAATAAGCTACTATCTCCTCGATAGAATGATCTATTTGTATGGGAACAAATGATCTAGGTTGACGATGATCATCATGTATGAGAGGCAACCTGCCGCTTTTGGGGAGTCAATCCTATGTGGACTGTAGTCCCTAGATGAGTGACACTCTTGACTACCGCTAGGTATGAAAGAGGTGACAATCCTGAGAGGTTCCACTATCACTGGTGCAGCTGGACTATCATCTGCAACCTCTAGCTACCATCTCCAAATCTATATGGAGTTGGTGAAGGAGATACGATGCTCGGTCATCTTCCACACCACCGCTAGTGAAGGTCAGCAAGAGAGCTACCACCACAATGGTGGTGTGTAGATGGAAGATCCCTAGCCATAGCCGGATCACCAATGGGGTGCGCTTATCCCTAGATATGGCCTTCATGGCCTTTGATGGAATTAGAGATGCTGTGACCTGGACTAGTGATGGTGGACGGGGGGTATAGTGGTGTGGTGGAGACACCACTAACTCTCTATGCATAGGAGTTGTCCTCTGATTGGGAGAAGATCGATGGGTGAGGGTGGCGTGAAATGGAAAATCAACAAGACAAGTGCCAACTACCATGATCTATCTCTCCACTAGTAATTGATGGGCCTCTGCCCACCTGGATATGTTTCCACAGGGGATGATGAATTTGAGATCAAACTGAGCTCCAGACTTTGAATGTCCGTAAGCTCCGCCTACCTATCACAAGATAGATGGAGGCCGCATGACCTCGCCTCTAGAAACTAATGGGATCTTCACCGGTGGAGGTGATGAGAGAATCCTCCTAACATCTTCTCGTCGACCAGAGAGGATGAACGTTTGTAAACTAGTGGTGAAGTAACAATGGGAAACTCATTGATGCGCTCTATCTCCCTCATCCTAGTGGTACCACTTGATCATGTGGTTCTTATTCCTACGCTGTGTCCTGGTAGGATGGAAAGAGTGAGAGTTAGAACCGTACTCAAAAGCAGGGGAGGCAATCCCTGAGATCAGGGGAGCCTTACCCTTAGAGGGTACATATGAGAGGGTGCTAGCCCTCACTGGGGCAACATGAGAATCCATGGGGCATACTAAAATTGGGGTTAGCACTACTGGTATTGCTGGTACTATCACAATGAAGCCTATGAGACTGCCACTACTTTCCTCTTTAGCGAGGAGACATCAGAGTCAGAAGGTAGATCAATCCGGATGATCGGTTTCTGCCCTGTCATCGTGGACCTTTTGACTGTAGTGAGGGGAGTGCCCTCACATGTAATACTCGCTCCCTAGAATCCCCTATCAAAGTGGATCAGATGTGTATGGTCTAGTCGGGGGAAGTTGGCTTGGTCCAAGCCAAATATATACCATGAGGGAAAGTGAAAATGAACTGGGAACCACCATCTCGAACAATAAAAAGAGGCGAACTATGATCAGAACTAACCTGTAAGAATCTATAATAGGAAATGAGTTTGTGTTAGATTTTTGTCTGAATTGAATAATTTGAACCCGCATCCAACAACTTGAAAGTCTTAAGTGGGGTTCAAATAGATTTGAGAATTTTTGATTGAAACAGGAATTTTGAATATGAATCCAACTTCAACAAATTTAGGTATGTTGAAAAATGGATTCTAATATTTTGAAAAGGATGCTTCCATAGGTTCATGTTTGTTTGAATTTAGATTTTCTTTTGATTTGAGGACCCTTTCCTTTAACAAATTTGGGTATGTTAAAGTAAGGGTCAAATTGATTTTGTTTTTGATTGGTGATTTTAGAATTTTACTTAGCAAATATGGGTATGCAAAGCGAAGTATTTTTGAAAGTGATTGTCTCTTTTTTGTGAATTATTGTTTGATTTTTTTTTTGAAAATTTGAAATTCTCACTTAGCAAATTTAGGTATGCTAAGTGGAGAACCCAAGTGTGTTTTGTTTGATTTTTAAAAATTGAAATTCCCACCTAACAAATTTAGGTATGCTAAGTGAAGAACCCAAATGTGTTTTGTTTAATTTTTGAAAATAGGATTTTTAGCAAATTTGGGTTTACTGAGGAAATCCTAAGTGTTTCATTTATTTTTTTTGGATTTTTTGATTTTTTGAAAAAGTTGGATCCTTAAAAAATTTAAGTATGCTAAGGAAATCTAACGCTTTCTTTGTTTTGATTTGTTTGAAAGTGGAGACTTTACTTTAGCAAATGTGGTATGCTAAGGATGAAGTCCCACTTAGTTTTATGAAATGAAAATTTCATTTAGCAAATTTGAGTATGCTAAATGAAATTCCAAATGATGTGTTCAAAATTTTTGATTTAGTTTGGTTTTGAAAATGAAAACTTCTCTTTAGTAAATTTGGTATGCTAAAAAATGAAGTTCCAAAAGTGCTTTGAAAATTTTTTTTCATTTTGAATTTGGAGACTTCACTTAGCAAATTTGAGTATGCTAAATGAAGTTCCAAATGTGTTTGGAAAATTTTTGATTTTCGATTTGGAGACTTCACTTAGCAAATTTGAGTATGCTAATTAAAGTTTTAGATGTGTTTGAAAGTTTTTGATTTTGAATTTGGAGACTACACTTAAAAAATTTGAGAATGCTAAATGAAGTTCTAAATGTGTTTGAAAATTTTTGATTTTGGATTTGGAGACTTCACTTAGCAAGTTTGAGTATGATAAATGAAGTTCCAAATGTGTTTAAAAATTTTGATTTTGGAATTTGGAGACTTTATTAGTAAATTTGAGTATGCTAAATGAAGTTCCAAATGTGTTTTTGAAATTTTTTGATTTTGGGTTTGGAAACTTTACTTAGCAAATTTGAGTATGCAAAATGAAATTCCAAAATAAGTTTGAAATTTTTTTATTTTGGATTTGGGGACTTTACATAGCAAATTTGAGTATACTAAATGAAGTTCCAAAAATGTGTTCGAAATTTTTTGATTTTGGAATTTGGAGACTTTATTTAGCAAATTTGAGTATGCTAAATGAAGTTCCAAATGTGTTTTTAAAAAATTGAATTTGGAGACTTCACTTAGAAAATTTTATTATGCTAAATGAAGTTCTAAATGTGTTTGAATTTTGAATTTCTGATTTGGAGACTTTACTTAAGCAAATTTGAGTATGGTAAATGAAGTTCCAAATGTGTTTGAAAATTTTTTATTTTGGATTTGGAGACTTAACTTAGCAAATTTTAGTATGCTAAATGAAGTTCCAAATGTGTTTGAATTTTGAAAATATGATTGTTCATTTTTGAAAAGAAGACTTCCATTCAACAAATTTTGGTATGTATGAATGGAAATCAATCTTATTTTTGAAATGTGAAAATTTTATTTTGTGTGTGATTATTGCTTTTGAAAGAAGGAATTTCAACTTAATCATATGTGGGATATGTTTAAGTGGGGTTTCCAAATGATATTATTTTTTAGTTGAGAATAGAATCTTCATTCAATAAATTTAAGTATATTAAATGAAGATGTTCTTATGTGCTTTTAAAAAAAATTAATTTTATTTGAAAATGAAAGTTCCATTCAATAGGTGAGTGTATTGAATGGAAAGGTTCATGTGTGCTCTTTGAAAATTTATTTTTGATTTTGATTTAACTTTTGGAAAGATGATTGTTCATTTTATCTTGAAAATGAAATCTTCATCAAAATGAATTGAAGGAAGATGTTCATTTGTGCTTTTTGAAAAATTAATTTTATTTGAAAATGAAAGTTCCATTCAATAGGTATGAGTGTATTGAATGGAAAGGTTCATGTGTGCTCTTTGAAAATTTTATTTTTGATTTTGATTTTAACTTTTGGAAAGATAATTGTTCATTTTATTTTGAAAATGAAATCTTCATCAAAATGAATTGAAGGAAGATGTTCATTTGTGCTTTTTGAAAAGTTTAATTTTATTTGAAAATGAAACTTCCATTCAATAAGTGTGAGTGTATTGAATGGAAAGGTTCATGTGTGCTTTTTGAAAATTTTATTTTTGATTTTTTTTTGGAAAGATGATTGTTCATTTTATTTTGAAAATGAAATCTTCATCAAAATGAATTGAAGGAAGATATTCATTTGTGATTTTGGAAAATTTGTTAGTTTTAATTTTGAAAATTCATACATGTAACAATTATGGGAATTGTTAAATGAGGGTAATAAAATTTTGTGGAATATATTTTATTATGTGTATTTATTTATTTTTTTGAAAAGGTGCTTTTTGAAAAGCAAAGTTTTTATGGAAAATTTCTTTTATTTTTATTATTTTAGAATGAACCTTTCCTTAGCATAAAAATGATAAGGAGGAAGTCTTCAAATGTTTTCTTTTTTATTTAGATCTCTTTATTATTATCCATCGATCATTTACCAAAGATGGAGAGAGGAACCTTCTCCAACAGAGTTGCCAAAAAAATATGTGGTGAAAAATGTTCCCACCTTCATCTATCCTTTTGAAGAGGATAAAATGAAAACATAATATCTTATTGGGATGCAGTAGATCCAGATGTGCTTATTCAAGTGATCGTGCGTCATTAGGAATAGTATACTATCAGAGATAGAGTCACTACCTTTAATGGACCTAATCACCTCAATAAGGACTCCTAAGGATGATGGGTATGCATATGTACTAGAGATTCTTCCCTTACTTTACATAGAAAAGGAAAGCAGGGTTTATTTTAAATCAGATTTGTTAAGTTCCCTACAGGGGCAAGCCCACATAGTTAATTATATCCTAAGGGATGGATCTTTTAGGAATACTTGATTAAGGTAAATGATCATTATTTTCAAAGATTTGAATAGGAAAGGACTATCAATCAATTAGTTCATTTTTTTGAAGATCAAATAGGATTGATCAAAGAGAGGGAGTTATTATCGAAGCCAAAAGAAAGATAAGTTGGGGATGCCACGATGCTAAGAAACCTAGTGAACATCTCAAACAGTCATATGATTGGAATTTATATTTTTGAAAGTGATTTAGTTTGTTTGAGTTGCATTTTTCACTAGAAATTTAGGACTTATGATCCCTTAACACAAGATTAAGGAAATGCCTAAGATGTGAGGAATTAAGCTTATGGCCCACAAAGGGAAAAAGCAAACTCAGAACCTAAATCTAGGGAGCTTTGGCGAGGGACGAAAGTACAACCTAAATCTAAGACGAAAATGGGTATTTAGTTTGCCTCCACAAGAGAGGACAAACCACCCGATTGCTTGGACTTACAAACTAACTCCTCTTATGATTTTAAATATATGTAGGCAAGTCTTATGCTTATGCAAGATAGTTAGACTGTTATTTATTTAGAAAGAGACTAAGTCCTTAAACTCACTCTCTAAAGAGAATATATCATGTAAGGGCATGCTTCAAATGACCTAAATCTAATGCAATTCAAATTTCATTTTATTTTCATTTTGGACAATTATTTTGACTCAGGCTAATAGGATTCATATGCTTAATGCATGAGAAATAAAGTTATTGGCCAAAATCAGCGAGAAGGGAGGAGGTGTGTTTCCACCATGGCTCTCAAAGGTCAAGCCAAGTTTCTCTGGAAAAGGTGGAAGCCCTCTAATCAAGAGTGAAATAGATGCATTTGTGCATTATATATAAAAGAAATACTCATCTAGCTAAGGGGTTGCTAATTCTTTTATCTTGATTTAAAATTTAAGCTTTATGTGAGGTTATGAGTTCTTTATTTTTAGTTTTGAGTTGTTAGATTTAGTAAAAGATATATTTTTTTCTAAGAGCCTAATCCACATCCAGGGCATACATAAAGCAAGGAAGAAACTAGGAAAAGATTCCACTTAATGCAAAAACTAAACAAATCATCAATCAATTTATAAAGCTAATCTCAAAAAGAATAAAGGCCATTGTGTTCGGATACCACCGCACAAACCCAAAAATAACAAATTGGGTAGCCGGGCTCTACCCTTATACAACCCAAATTACAAATGAATTAAACATAATTAAGCAAGGAATTCATTGTTATGGGGTCTTCAAGCTTCATTTCTTCATTCATCTTTTCTTATTTATTCTTCTTCTCTTCTTTCTTCTTTGGTTCCTTCTTTTAGATGGTTGGAAGGTGGATGCTCCAAGGCTTCACATGATGCATAAGATAAGATCTTATGACCAATGCTCATCCTAATCCCCATAACAATCATTCCAAAAATCCCAATTGCACAAATTTACATGAAAAGGAAAAGTGAAAATCAAGCTAAAACCTGCAAAACAAAGGTTAGATAAAACAAACCACACAAATCCCAAGCATGTATATTAGAATTATCACCCCACACATGGGTGACTAAGTCCATTTGGCCTATTGGATTATGCTTAGGGGTATAAGCACCAGCAAGCAAAAGTATTTTTTTATATTTTTATTTATGATAGTACCCCTTAAGCACAATCTCCTGCAGAAAATAATGGTTAGACTAAGATCACCCTATCATTCATTCTATGAGCATACACCCTAACATCCAGTCTAAAATATATATCACAAAATAAAATAAACATCAAACCATGCACCGCCCTAACCTAAAGGTAGAAGTGGTGACTTACTGCTTTAAAGTGTGTGTTATGTTTAAGTTAGAATTTTCTAAGTGTGAAGCATGTTCAACTTGGAGGAGGGTTTCATTTAAGTTATTTAATTATTTTGGGTTAATTTTATTTCATGTTTTGATTTGGTCAAATGAATCATAGAATTAATTACTAAGTTATGAGAGAGGAAAAGAGAAGAGAACATCTCTTTCGTTCCCTAACCTAGGTAATTTCTAAAGTAGATTCATTTTTTTAGTTTTGTTTAGCGAATGATTTGATTAATTTTTTTATTTAATCCTAAGTTTAGATAATCTCTAAATTAACCTATTCAAAAGAAAAGAATTTTAAGATTAAATAAAATGAACTAAATTCACAAAACACACATCACTTCATTTCTTTCCCAACATGTATAACATGCATATGAATGGATCCTAAGCATATCTATACATACCAAATGAAAAGTTTAGCACACTTTATGATGCATGCTAAGTAGTTTATTTAAGAAAATTTGAATGTTTGTGATTCATGATTTTGTATAACAAAGAGATTTCTTATCCAATCTTCACATGCACACATTGAAATAAGAAAGGCATAGTGAGATGATCATAACTTTAAGTATAAGACTACATTACTTAAAATCTCACAACCTTGGGGTTGTCTAGACTAATATATCACTTTCTTTAAATACAAATATGTGTATAAAAGATATGATTGGAAAAAGTGAATGCTAAGTGAGTTACTTAAGAAGATTTAATGCTTATGATTCATGATTTTCATTAAGTAGAAAAGAGATTTCTTATCCAATTTTCACATGCACAATGAAAGTAAGAAAGGCATAAGTGAGTACAACACCATTATTAACTAGAGCTGTATGGTACAAGACCTACTTATGGCTACTTAAAGCTTTGCAACCTGGGGGTTGCCCAGACTAATATACCACTTTCCTTAAATACAAGCACATGTATAAAAGAAATGAATGGAAAAGAAAAATACAAAAATTTGTATTAGTTGATTTGGTTTGTTTATGCGATCTATATGTGCAAGCATAGGTAACCTTTTTAAGTGACAACATAGGAATGAATAGGATATGAAATTAGGCAAGTGCTAGGTTCTTTTCAAATGAACCACACATCTTACCAAAATCCTATTCAAAACTATACTAAAAGAAAAGAGAAGGAAAACCTATACTAAGAACATCTTTATATCTTACTCACATGAAAGCTTATAATAAAAACATAAGTAGCACACTTTCAGTTTTGATAATTGATTCATATATTTTTTGAAAATAATTTGAATTTAATAGTGATAACAGCCACTCATATTTTTTACTTTAGCCAACACATGCAATTTTGACATAAAGTAAACAATTTCATTTTGAATTTGATTTTGAAAAATATGGATGCATGAAATCATATGACATACACATTTAACATGTTGGGGAAAGAATTAAAGCAATGAAAGCATGTAAACACATTCACTCTAATTAAATCCTAAAGACAATCTTATGAAATAAGAAAGCTTAAAATAAATCAAAGTTCAATTAATAATATTTTTGTTTAAGTTTGAGTTTGATTTAATTTTGAAAATGTGGATTGAGTTTGTTGTTCCTAACCCCTTCCCACATGTGCTTGATACTTTTATTTAATTTTTAGATGATTAGATTCATTTTTATATATTAATTAGGTTAAGGTATGAATTAAGAAAGTTAATTAACCCTTACCTACACCACCTTAGCATAGTTAACCAAGTAATTAAGAGCCAATGAGATGACATAAAACTCACAAGGAATTTAAACGCAATGCACCTAAAAGAAAGGCCTAATGCAATTTGGCTCATAATTAATGGTTAATTAAGCTGGGTTTAACTTAAGTAATTTCAAAATACCCCTTCACATATATGAATTGGTTTTGATTTCCTTAATTGAACTTAGGTTCTTCAACACCTAAGCATCTACCCAAAGTAGATTAATTAAGTTCTAGAAGGTTTTAGAATTTTAAAAATTAATTAAGGGTATAATTAATGAATTAACCCTAAATTAAGAGAGGATTAAGGAAAGAAAAGGGGCTTTAGGGAATAGCTTAGGAAAATACCCCAAAATTAGTCTCTAAGCCTCCTATTCACTGATCTAACCTTAATCAACCTAATGAGGGATTAAAACACAAATCCAAACCTTAATTATCCTTAATTATATTAAGGGAGTAATTAGGAAACACATTTACAATTCCCCCAATTAAGCTTTAAGTAAATCCCAAGAAAATTAAGGGAGGCAGAGGTCATCCCCTAAAATATACCCAATAAGTTTTATGAGGTTTAATTAAGAGGTAATTAGCAAAATAAGATTTCCATTAAAACCCAAAATCGGAGAAAAGTATAATTCAAAATCCATTGAAATCATTTTTAAAATATTCTAGGTTGAATTATCTTTCCATAGAAATTTGCCTCATATTTTTTTTGAATTTTATTGAGAGAGATATGAATTTTTGAAGTTTAGGAGATTAATTAAAATTAATTAGATCCCTAACTAATCCTCACTCCAGATGACACGCGGGTCATATCGCCACTGCACGCCATGAGTTATTCACTTTAGTGTCACATCATAAATGCAGCATGGTGGCGGGATACGGTTTGATCCCTGCCATTCGATCAAGGATCGAACAACCAGAAATCACACTGTGGTTTCTAAAGGGATAAAGGATTTCTAAAGTGCGTTAATCTTGGTCATCATCAAAATGCATGGATGGATGGCCAAGATCACCCCGCTTCTTGAATAGAGACCGTCCATGATCTAAGGGAAGATCTGAGCTCAATTGAGTTCGATTGGAATGAGATGTTACCCACACCATCTGAAGCTAATGAGAAGTTTATCCAATGGTGGATTTCTCATGCCATAAATATTTCTTTCACAAAGGACCAACACCTCCTAAGCTAAGTGGTCAAAATTCCATACCTCATCAAGGTGATCACTGCTCGAGCTCGATGAGGTAGCTGCCTAGTGGAGACAAGCGCTGAAAGTTTCAAGGCTTGAGTGAGATCTCTATGGACCAACACCACTTACTCCTTTGGTTTGATCCAATTCACCTCCTTGCTTTGGAACTTGAGAGAATGCTTAGTGCACTTGATCCTTCGGGAGTGTGTAAGAGGAATTGGAGTAGAATTGAGTGAAGAGGAAGTTGGGATTGAGATGAGCTCTCCTATTTTCTAAGAAAGAAAACTGAGAAATGGCTATCTCAAATCCCTCTTAGAAAGCTTGGTAATGCTCTCTGATGTTTCCTAACTCTCTCTAGTGCTCAATCGAATGTGAGGAACATCAATTCAAATTGAATTAAAGGAAGTATATCTCCCCCTTTAGAAATCAAACGGTCGAACCATGAGTTACCATTTTGATTTAATTGACCATATGGGAGGGGTTGTTTAGGCTATTAGATCTTTGCACATGGTCAGTTTGAGGTCTTGAGAGGATTGGTAACCTCCCATGTGCTTCAAATTGAGTGGAAAGAGGATTTTGAATTAGCCAATTTGAGTTAAGGGGTTGGGTTTGTCCTTGGGTCCATTTAAGCTGACCCAAACCCCTTTAAGTTGGGTGCACCACTCTTTATTGGGTTTCCTTGAGCTATTAGAAAGGTATCAAGTTGATATGAAGAGGGCTTGACTAAATTACCCATGGATTAGACCAAAATTTGTTCTATGCCCTAGTGGCAAAATGGTCATTTTGCTAATTTTTCAATTTGGATATGTTGGGTGTGTGGAGAAACTAGGTTTGACCAAGTTTCATTGGATTTGGAATTCATTTGATGAGGTTTGGCTCATGTTGACCCATTTAGGTAAAAATGGGTCAACTTGGGTCAAGTTGACCAATTGGTCCAATTGGGTCAAACCAAGGGTTAGGTTAAGTTCATATGACCATTTAAATATTTTGGCGGCTTTGGTTTGATTCAATTTAGTTTAGTTTTGAATTTGGCTCATATGACTTCATTTAGGTCAAATGGGTCAAGTTGACCAATTTGACCCATTTGACCTATTTGAGCTAGTCAGGGTAGGTTTAGGTTTGGTATTATAGAGTGGATCTTTGTTTCCAATCAATTTTACTTAAGTTTGAATTTGGCTCAACATGCTCCTGTAGGTCAAGTTGGGTTCAAGGTCAATTGGATTAGGTTAGGTCTAGTTGGCCAAATGTGGCTTTGGTCAAGTTCAACAAGTGATTTGGAATGAACTTGACCCATTAGTTTCAATCAATTTGGCTTAGATCAAGTTTTGACACATTTTGACTTTTTAGGTTAAGTTGGGTCAACTTGGGTCAAGTGCCAATTGGGCTAGGTTAGGCTCAAATGTTGACTTGGTCAAGTTCAAACATAGTCATAAATGAACCTAGATCAATGTTTTCAATCAATTTGGCCTATGGTGGATTTTGGCTATGTTAGGTTTCATTTTTGGCTAAGTGTTGACTTGGTCAACCCTTAGGTTTGACCTAATTTGATTGATTGATCATCCCATGATGATTGTTGATCATGATGAGAGGAATAGGTGAGTTTGGTTCAATCCAATTTTGTTAGGATTAGAATTTGGCTCATAAGGGTACTTTAGGTCACTTTGGGTCAAGTGAGCCTAAGTGGGTCAAATGGCTTGGTCAAAGCTTGATTTGAGTTTGGTTGAACTTGTATATTGACTTATGATTGAAATATAAATCCATTTGCAAGTGGTTTGAAGTCAAATGAATTTTGATTGATTTGACAATTTCATATTCAAAGGAAGAATATGAAGGGATTTGAGGTTTAATTTTTGAATTGGGTTTTGATTTGGTGATTGAAGTTTGTATTTATATATGGGTTCATGATTATAGAGTTGATTGAATCATGAAGGAAAATCAAGAGTTTGGCTTAATTTGAAGTTGATTTGGCTAAGTTCAAGATTTTGACTTGAAAGGCTTAGCTTAGATTTTGAATGAATTTGAGTTTGATTTTTGGAATTGGTTTTGATTGTTTGAATTTATATTTCATTTATATATGTGAATATAAATGGTAATATAAATGGATCATGAGAAAATTTCAAGGATTTGAAGTGATTTGAAGTGATTTGATCATGATTTAGGCTATGTCCATTAAAAGGGAATTTAAAAGAATTAGCAAAAAAAATTTTAGATTTGGAATTTAATTTTTGGATTTGATTTGATTGATTTATATTTATATTTCATTTATATATGTGAATATAAATTAGAATATAAATGAGTTCTGAGAAAATCTCATGAATTTTAATTGATTTGATCATATTTAGGTTAAGTCCATTAAAAGGGAAATTAAGGAACTTAGAAAATTTCATGAATTGATTTTGAATTTTGAGTTTAGTTTAATTTGTTTGAATTTATATTTCATTTATATATGAATATAAATGAGAATATAAATGGATCATGAAAAAATCTCAAGAATTTGATTTGGTTTGATCATGATTTAGGCTAAGTCCTTAAGAGAGAAATTAAGGACTTAGCAAAATTTGAACTTAGGAATTTCATTCATGAGTTTTACTCATGGATTTCAATCACATGGAGTTGATTTGAGTTTGGAGAAAATTAAATAAGATTGATTTAGAGTTTGACTTGAAGGAAGGAAGGAAGGTGAAAGGCATGACCTATTTCCTATAGATAACTCTTCTAAGTCTCTAAGGCTAGGTTGAGTGTCCACCTAATCACTAGATGTGTCTTAAGACTAAGGAACCCTTAAAGTCTAAGAGAAGTCTTATGTTTAAGATGGAGGGGTTGAGAGCTCATTCTAAAAATGAGGTGAACATGCTACTACATCAGTGACTACCTTCACTTCAGCTAGTTCTTCTTCTTCTTCTAGTAGACATCTTGTATCGATGGATGAGGGCATCAAATCCCTCACCCCTCTTACTTTACTTAATTTCTACTATGTACCTCCTATCAAATGCAAGAAATTGAAGACTAAAGCTAGTTTGAATTACATTTGTGTCACTTTTGATGGGTTGTCTGAATATATTCTTAATGATAACTCTTTAAGTCTAAACAACAACTATAATAATTCTGATCTTCCTTTTTGATTTAGAGTTGGATTTTCCCACTCTGAATACTACGGGTTCACCTCTTGAGATAGACTTGGAATCATCCAATTCTGAGGGTCCCATTGGAGAAGCTATAGGTGAGCCTGACATGTAGGTAGAATCTTCCATTATCGTGCCATAAGAGATCACCGAAGTCAACCTCCGTAGTGGCAAGGTTCTACCTCCTAGAGTAACACCTCAAGATAGAGGGAAATAAGCCATTTGTTTAGAGGATCAAGAAGCCCCTCCACAAGATGCTCCACCCTTGGATATGCTTGTGGAAGATCAGCCCATGTTGGACTACAATGTCCTCTCTCATCTAAGAAAGTTGCCATCTAAGCTAAGCATATACGATGCCCTTGTCTTATCCAAAGAGATGAGGGAATCATTAATCAAGGCTCTTGATCCTAAAATATGCTTAGCTCAGCTGACTGCTCTTGGTGAGGAAGCACATTATTCCAGAGAAGCTCAAGGGATCACTTTCGCAGATGAAGATCTACTTCTGGGGACATGGAGCACAACCGTCCCCTCTACATTACAGTGGACATGGACATGATTTAGATTTGCTAGAGTTCTCATCAATCCAAGTGCATCGATGAACATTATGAGCTAAAGACCCTTGCCTATTTGAGGATCAACATCTCCACACTCCGAGGAGACCAGATGATATTGAGAGGATTCAATGAACAAGGTGAGAGGGCTTTAGGTTCCATAGTGTTACATTTGGAGATAGGTGACTGGAAGACTAAAGCCAAGTTTTATATCATTGATTCGAATACTTCATTCACCACTTTGCTCGAGGCCTTGGATACATCGTAAGATGATTCCATCCCCCTCCATCAATGCATCAAGTTCGGAAGGATGGGATTATGTTAAAGGAGATGAAAAGCTAGTTTTAGTCAGAGAGGTTGAGATATATGAGGATGCGACCTACTATCTTTCTCAAAACACCCTTTCTCATGAACTTCGATAAAATTCAAATTCAAAAAAAAAAAGAAAAAGAAAAATAGAAAGGAAAAGAAAAAAAAAGAAATTTGAGAATCCAAGTGAACAAGAAAGGCAAATTGAAGAAGAAATAGAGCCGCATATTACATTCCACCCACAGTTCATTCTATCATATAGATATGTGGGTAGGATTACTCGACCCCCACTAGGCAGAGGTAGAGGCAGAAATAGAGTCAATTCCAGAGGTGGAAGACCCCATAGTTGGCCATCAGCTAATAAGGGTTATGTTCCTATTCATAGGAGTACCCCTGCTATTCACATAAACTTGGAATCCAGCACAGAGGATGAGTCTAATGTGATTAGTATACCAGCCAACCCTCTCGAGGTTTTATTGAGGATGCTCGATGCAGAGACAAGACCAGCCTCGATAAAGTAAAGTATTCAAATCAAATGTATGTGAAACTATCAGTTAGCAGTTAGGTACCTTAGCTCTAACCTCACTTTCATCTCAAAAAGTTGAAGGTTTAATAGTTAAGGAAGCCCCTCAATCTTCAAGGATATGAAGTCAAGAGATTCTTTTGGGATCATCCTTCAAGTCCAAGTTGATGTAGAACTTGAGGAGAATTCATACAAAGAACTAATGGAATTGCCTTTTGATTGGTATTCACCTTGTGTCCTTAATCTTGCAAAGAAGGGTTTGATTCCTCATATGTGGTCTAAGCACAGGTCATTATACTTCAAAACTATGGAACACAAAAGGCAGGCACATAAGATCGACTAGGATTCGATAGTGGTCCAAATGACAAAAGTTACTGCTTTGTTGTCACCAATTATTTGGAGTTTGATAGGTTCTTCACACCAAACCAACTCTTATGAGGATGTGTTTTTAGAAATCTCAGATGATCTAGATGATCTCCAAATTAAAGAGGCACCACCAAAATTTGAAGAGGAGATCCATTCAACAATTGACAAGCTTAAAAAAAATCAACCTCGTGATAGAAGAAACCCACACATATACATCGTTGTTGCTAAATGAAGAAGAAACCAATGACTTAGTTAGGCTATTGACTGAGTTTAAAGATTGCTTTGCATGGAGTCATGGAGAAATGCTCGGATTATCTTCTGACATAGCATTCCACAAACTAACAATAAACCCTAACATTAACCCTATCAAGCAAGCTCCTAGACGCATGCGATTAGAAATTGATCAACAGGTCATTTCTGAAGTCAAGAAATTAATCGATGCTGGTTTCATCAGGGAAGAAAATACCCTACGTGGTTAGCCACTGTCGTCCCAATCGAGAAGAAGAATGGCGAAATTTGCATATGCGTCAATTTTAGGGACTTAAAGAAGGCATGTCTTAAGGATGATTTTTCTCTTCCTATACTAGAATTAATGGTGGACATCGCCTCATCTCATGCAGTTTTCTCCTTCATGGATGGGTCATCTGGCTATAACCAAGTCAAGAAGGCCCCCGAGGATGAAAGAAACACTATTTTTGACCCGATAGAAATCTATTGTTATAGGTCATGCCTTTCGGCCTTAAAAAAGCTGGTGCTACATACCAACGGTCCATGACTCAGATCTTCAATGAACTCATCCATCATCAGGTTGAGTGCTATGTTGATTATCTAGAAGTCAAGAGTAGAAAAAAAGAAGACCATCTCTTTGACTTGAGAGTAGTTTTTGAAGGTTAAGACAATATAAGCTCAAAATGAACTCCGTGAAGTGTACATTCAGAGTGGCTTCAAGGGAGTTCCTTGGTTTTGCTGTCCGACATAGGGGAATAGAAATAGATCCAGAAATGATTAAAGCTATCTTAAAAAGGCCACCTCCTAAGAGTTTAACTCAACTCAGATTTTTTTAAGGATAGTTGTCATATCTAAGATGCTTTATTTCCAACCTAACGGGGAGATGCAAGCCATTCTCAGCACTTATCAAAAAGGATGCCAAGTTTAAGTGGGATGACAAGTGCCAACATGCCTTTGAAGATATCAAGCAGTATATAGTGAAGTTGCTAGTTCTGGCAGCCCCAATCCTGGGCAAGCCACTCATCCTCTACATAGCTACATTGGACGACTCCCTTGGTGCTTTGTTAGCCCAAGCCAATGGTGAAGGGAAGGAGAGTGCTCTCTACTATCTCAGCTATCTGATTCCTCCAAAGCAAACTACCCACCTATTGAGAAACATTGTCTAGCTTTGATCTTTACCTCCCAAAAGCTATGGCACTATATGCTTTCTCATAAGGTGAACTTGATTTCCAGAACCAATCCACTGTAGTATCTCATAACATGGCCAATGCTATCCAGATGTTTGGCATGATGGTCCATGATTCTCGATTTGATATCACATACCCCTTGCGTAAAGGACAAGCACTAGTGAATTTCTTAAGACATACCCACTTCTGATTCTACTGATGATCTCCTTGATGAGCAAATCACAAACTTAGGGGAGGTTGACAACCATCGATGGGAGATGTATTTTAATGGTGCAACTTCTTTTCATAAATGGGAAGCACCACGATCTACTCTTTCAGGAAAGACAGGGGTAGGAATAGTTTTTCTAACTCCAGACCGTGATGTGATGAGATTCTCATACAAACTTTCCAATCCTTGCACCAACAATGAAGCCGAGTATGACGCTTTGATTACTAGTCTGGAGTTAGCTATCATAGTGTGTGTCAAGAGCATCAACATCTTTGGGATTCTCGGTCATCAATCGAGTCCTACAAGGTTCTCGAACACAAGCTTCATTACTACCATGAGTATACCATGAAGCTATTGGCCCAAATCCCTAAAGTCACCATTTACAAGGTTCACCGAGTAGAGAACACAGTAACAGATGCTTTGGCCAAACTTGCCAAAGAATTGGAATGTCCAGAAGATGAGTCCATTCCAATAAGGGTCTAAAATAGACAAGTCCTATCCCTTATTGATGTTGAACTCATCAAGAGACTTTCTCTTGAAGGGGAGGTTGCAGTCACCTATAAAGATAAGGAGCTGGATTGGAGGCAACTGTTCATAGACTATTTGAACACCAGCAAACTACCTCAAGAAAAGTCACAAGCCCATCAGGGGAAATAAAGAGCTCTCTCTTATGTTCTTGTTTATGGCACCCTGTACCAACGATTCGTTGACCAAATGTGGTTACGTTGATTAGATAAACATGAAGCTCATGCCATTATAACTGAGGTACATTCAGGTTTATGTAGAGTGCATCAATCTGATCCAAAGATAAAGATGATGAATAAGAGACTAGGATACTATTGGCCTTCAATGATTATAGACTGCATGGATGTAGCTAGGAGATACCATCAGTGTCAGGTACATGACATGGTCTTACATCAACCATCAACATTCTACACCCTACATTGGCCTCATGACCATTTGAGTTGGGGTACCGACATTGTGGGCCCTATCGATCCTCCTTTTCTAAGGGACATCAGTTCATCTTAGCTACCATCAACTACTTTTCCAAGTAGGCGGAGGCAATCCCACCAGAGAGATCATAGCTCAAGATGTGCTTCAGTTTTTCAGGAACCATATCGTATATAGGTTCAGGGTGCCTCGATGAATTATATTCGATAATAGTACTGCATTCAAAAGCACCAAGATCAACAGCTTTGCTAGAAGGCATGGTATAGATTGGAGACAATCCACCATCTACTATCCTAGAGCAAATGGCTTAGCAGAAGTATTCAATAAAACTCTCATCTAGGTACTAAAGAAGACTCTTGATGATAATAAGTCGTAGTGGAATGAGCAGTTGGTTGAAGTCTTATGGGCCTACCGCACCATATACCCAACCCCAACTCAATCTACCAAGTTTTCCTTAGTATATGGGTCTGAAGATGTGCTACCTTTAGAAGTACAACTCCCATCACTAAGGATAGCATTGGGTAGCAAAATCACTACAGAGTAGAATGCAAAGTTGCAGTTAAAAGAGCTCGAACGTTTGAAGGAGAGTCGCCTACGGGCATGCTAGAACCTCGAGTTGTACAAGGCCAAAATGATTCAAGCTCACAACAAGCTTGGTCTTTTGCAAGTAGAGAACTTGTGTTAGTCCTAAGGAGACCATTTCCCATCAAAAGATGGGAGGCAAGTTTGAACCCACTTGGGAAGGCCCTATGTTATGAGAAGGCAATGAGGATCTTATCGCCTTATTGATTGTAAAGGGGAAAACCCGATGCTTCCAATTAATGGGCTCTATTTAAAGAAATATTACCCATAAAAAAAATCATGTTTTGAAAACAATTCTATCAATCAACAAAAATTTGATTCCCTTTCATCCAAATCTTATCTTCTTTTGAAGCGTTATTTGCTTGTCTTGTGAATCTGCTATGATGTGTCTAGGATAGGTGTTAGAGTCCCCAATGGCATCCTATCCCTTTTTCACAACGCACAAACACAATCTCTTAGTGTGTTTAGAATAGGTGTGAGAGAATCAAGAGGCATCCTATTTCATTAGCATAACTAAGTTAGGTGTAAGAGAACCTGAATGACATCCTTTCTTAGTCACCATCCTGGCATCAAATTCCACAAGTGTTTTAAGGTAGGTGTAAGAGTCAACATCCTATTCCTTTCATACGCACAAAAAATAAACACATATTTTCTTATCGAGCTATTTTGATGTGGGAGCAAGCCCCTGGCACTCACTCATTAGTGCTTAGTGGGTCTACATGCTACCTTGCTAGTATGTCACCCTAGTGGTCATTTATTGGAGGATGTGAATCCCTGCGCTTTCTTCCTAATTTGACCATTGCAAACCAACAAGCGCCCTGCTAGTTTGGTAGTCTTCACTGCCCAGCCAGTAAGCTACTTCATGTTGATTTTCTTTAAGAAGATGCGAGTCCCCACGCTTTCTTCTTGAACTAACCACCATGCACTAACTCGACCGAGTATATTTGAGGTTTAGGGTAAGTCCCCCAGAGGCTCCTTTCCTCTTAACTATATTTGAGTCGATATAAATCCCTTAGTGACATTCACTAAATAGTCTCCATAGGTCAGATGGCACTTATCAAGCCAAAGATAGACTATCCCGAATCGCCTAATTACAGAGGATGTGAGTCCCCAGCTTTATTCCTAAATTATTCATGAGTACAACTTTGTGATATGAGTCCCTCAACTTTCTCCTTGAGTTGGCCATCGAATTCTTATTTGATATATGACTAGCCATGTCATCTTATTCAGGGTGTTGGATTAAGCCCTTAGCAGCCCCTCTTCCTGTGGGCATTCTATTTGGATCATGCCCTTTGTGACCCCATTTAAACACTACCCGTTACTTGGATTGGACATCCCCTTAGCCACCCTGGTTGGAGAATTTGTATGGATGTGCGATTCTATTGGTTTAGTAACTGAGATAGTCTAGGCATAAGGTCCTTCTTAGTTCGACCCCTCACAAACCAATAGGGTCCATAATAAAATAAACTAAACAAACAAATTAATTAATTCGCTTGTGGATTAGGAATTTAAGCCCAAAGGGCCTCTTTTCCCAAGCAGGCATCCTATCTTTAGAGTAGTGTCAGAACTCCATAGAATTGACTACCCGAGTGAGAAAATCCTGTGTAGGTACTCACTCTATAGTCGCCTTTAGGTTGGGTTCAATCTATTTTGCCACAAAAAAGTTGCTGCAATAATCATTCCGCTTTGAAAGATGTAAGACTATGACACATTCTTTCTAGCATGACTGTCACGACGAAAGCAGCAGTGGGTTTGATTTATTGCCCAAAGCAACCAATCACCCCAGTGGTCTTTAGCAGTGGAAGATGTGAGTCCCTGAGCTTTCTCCCCATGAATTGATCATTGCAAACTAAAAGGTACCTCTTTGGTTGGATAGTTCTCCCATCGGCCGGGAAGCTATTCCCTTTGGTTCAAGAATTGAATGTCTAGGATATAAGCTCCTTCTGTAATCCATCAAAATAAATTAAAGAATGAAATTAATCTTGACTATCTTTGAGTGATTTAAGTCCCCTGGCACTTCACTCAATAGTCGCTCTAGGGGTTTGATCTATTGCCAATAGATCACCCAAACTGTCCTTACTTTGGAGGATGTAAGTCTACTATGCTTTCTTCCAAGTACATCTGCTGCATACTGAGGAATTCCTTTGGTTGGATAGCCCTACTTTGGACTACCCCTTTGGATTGGTAACTGAAGATCAAGGCCATGGCCCCTACTGAATCCATTGCAAACCAATAGGACCCACCTCAAAATCTAAAAAAATTTGAAATAAATCCAATGAAATAAAAAAAATAATCAATCAATCTAAATCAAAATCTTTTGCTTCTCCTTAGTGAGATGCAAATCTTTCTTGTTCCCAACGGATCTCGAGTTCTAATCCCTCAGCGGATTTCACCTTTCCTTCATTGTCGATGACTTGAACTTGCCTCCCCAGTGGAGAGTTCACTTTTCTATCCCCGGTGGAGTCAAAACAAATATAATTAAATAATTAATTAAATCAAATCAATTTCTCTCCCCAGTGAGACTCAAATCAAATCTCTCATCCCCTTTGTGGATGACTTGAACTTGCATCCCTAGTGGAAGGTTCACTAACTCTATCCCTTGTGGATTCCTCCTTCCCTCTCTTATGTCTTTGACATAAGTAGAGTCACATTGCACTAAGCTCTGGATTCCTACTACATCATGGGTTAGGAGTAGATTTTTTTTGTTATTGCTGGTGATCGTTTGGTGTTGTCGATTATTTTGGTCAACACCAATACATGCAATGTACCTTGTCAGTCACACCACACCTATTGGGCGCCCTTTGTTGATCTTTTTTTGATGAGCTCAACCCTCCATCTTATAGGATTTCTCTTAAACTTTAAGAGTTTCTTAGTCTTAAGACACATCTAGTGATTAGGTGGACACTCAACCTAAGCCTAGAAACTTAGAAGAGTTAGCCATAAGAATAGGTCATGCCTTAGGGGTGTTAGGAAAGTTTTACTACCCTATAGTTTGAACCAAATCCTCACTTCCTTCTTTTCAAGTCAAACTCCAAACTCATATCAACTTCAACTCTTAATCAAACCTTGATTCAATTCAATGGATTTTCTCAATTCATGAATAAATTCCAAATGATTGAAACCCATGATTGAAACCCATGATGTAAATTCAAATCAAATTCTAAAATCTTTCCTAAGTCACTTTGATTTCTCTCTTATGGACTTAGCCAAACTAAAGTCAAATTCAAGAAATTTTTTCACAACTCATTTATATTCTCATTTATATTCACATATATAAATGAAATATAAATTCAAATAAATCAAACTAAATCAAAAATCAAATCCAAATTTCAAAAAAAATCTTTCCTAAGTCCTTTGATTCCACCTCATGGACTTAGCTCAAATCAAGTTCAAATCACTTCAAATTCAAGAAATTTTCTCACAACCCATTTATATTCTCATTTATATTCAAATATATAAATGAAATATAAATTCAAATCAATAAAACTAAATCCAAAATCAAACTCAAATTCAACCAAAATTCAACCTAAATGTTTTAAGTCAAACTCTTGAACTTAGCCAAATCCAATTCAAATCAAGCCAAACTCTTGATTTTTCTTCATGATTCAATCAATCCTACAATCATAAATCCAATTATAAATACAAACTTCAATCACTAAACCAAAACTAAATTAAAAAAATCAAACCCAAGTCAAATTCATGTTCATCTTTTGAACTTGAAATTGTCAAATGAATCAAAACCCATTTGACTTCAAATCTCTTGCAAATGGATTTATATTTCAATCATAAGTCCATATGTGAGTTCAATCAAACTCAAATCAAGCTTTGACCAAGTCATTTGACCCACTTAGGCTCACTTGACCCAAAGTGACCTAAAGTATCCCTAATGAGCCAAATTCTAATCTTAACCCAAATTAGATTGAACTAAGCCCAACTAAGCCTTACATTATGAGCAACAATCATCATGAGATGATCAATCACTCAAATTAGGTCAAACCAAGTCAGATCTAAGGGTTGACCAAGTCAACATTTGACCAAAATGAAACTTAAACTAGCCAAAATCCACCATAGGCCAAATTGATTGAAACCATTGATCAAAACTCATTCATGATCAATGTTTGAACTTGACCAAGTCATCATTTGAGCCTAACCTAGCCCAATTGGCTATTTGACCCAAGTTGATCTAACTTGACCTAAAAAGTCAAAATATGTCAAAACTTGATCTAAGCCAAATTGATTGAAACCAATGGGTCAAATTCATTCTAAAATGATTGTTGAACTTGACCATAACCTCAATTGGCCAACTAGACCTAACCTAGCTCAATTGACCATGAATCCAACTTGACCTAAATGATCAAATTGAGCCAAACCAAAATATAAACAAAATTGATTGGAAATAAAGATACCAATCCATTTCAAATGATAAATGAAACCTAAACTAGCCCATGACCTAACCCAAATAGGTAAAATGGGTCAAATTGGTCAACTTAACCCATTTGGCCTAAATGAAATCAAATGAACCAAAACCAAATCTAAACCAAATTGAACCAAACCAAAGTTGCCAAAACATTTCAAATGGTCATATGAACTTGTCCCAACCCTCAATTTGACCCAACTTGACCCAAGTTGACCCATTTTGACCTAAATGGGTCAACATGAGCCAAATCACATCAAACTAACTCCAAATTCAATGAAACTTGTTCTAGCCCATTTTTCAATTATATTAAACATATTCAAATTGAAACCCAAGCCAAATGACCATTTTACTCCTAGTCCATGGGGTAAATTTGGCAAAATTCACTTGGAATTTGGTCAAATCCTCTTCATAACCACTTAACACCCTCTTAGTATACCAAGTGGACACTAGTGAGTGTGGTGCACCTAGGTCAGCCCAACCCAACCTAAGGCTAAAACTGACCACCTCACTTAAAATTAAGCACATGGAATCCCTCCTCCACTCAATTAAGGCACATGAGAGCTCCACTATTCCACTCCACACTCAAAACTAAATTCAAGGACACCTCTAACAGCCTAACAAACCCACTCAAGGAGGTGCATTGGATCAAAATGGCAAAAGAGCTTACGACCATCCGATCCTTCAAGGGGGAGATATACTCCCCCTAATTCCATTTCAATTGATGAGTCCCCAATTCGATTGAGTAAAGGGAAGCTAGAGGAGCCATTTCCAAGTGATCCTAAGCTTTCTAGAGTGAAATACATTTTACATTTTCACAGTTTTCATAGACTGAAAATAGGGGAGCTCCACCTGAAATCCACCTCACTCAATACTCAACATCAAGCCAATTCTTCCTTTAAGCACCCTCATAGGATAAAATCAAACTCACCCCAACCTTCTTCCAAGCTCCAAAGGCAAGGGAGGTGCTAATTTAACCAAGATCGAGCTCAAGTGAAGGTGGAGTTGGCCTTTAGGAATATTCATCCAATTTCAAGGCCTCAAAACTTCAACAAAGCTTCTTCTCCACTAGGCGAAGCTTCTTCAAGAGAATCGAGTGGCAGTGATAGCCTCCGGTTAGATAAGCCATGAAACCGAGCTTAATTCAGCCATAGTGTGGTCCTTTGTGAAGTAAAATTTCATCCTATGAGAAACTAGCCATTGGATGTGATCTTCCTTGCATGATGATGGTGTGGGTAAGTTTTGGGTTCAATCTGAGCTCAATCGAGCTCGATCACATGGAATGGTCCCCTTCCAAGAGAACTGGATGAATCATGGGCCGCCCATCCAAGCATTTTGATAGCACATGATTAATCCAATGAGATCTATCATTTTAACTTTAATGCTATGGTTTTTAATCTAAGATCCTTGATTGGGCGGATGAAGAGAAAGTGTAGCACGAGACACCGCTCCCATCATGCCGCGTGGAAAGCATGAGCGCCTCCGCATGCGGCGGAATAACTATATAATTAGGAGATTTAATTGTCTAATTAATCAAGAAATCTTTAAATATTCATATCTAAGTGTAAAAAAATCAGAAAAATATGAAATAAATAACATATGAAAGATAATTGAATGTAGAACATTATAAAATTGATTTTGATAGATTTTAAATAGTGTTATTTTTTGAATTTGGGTTTTATTGGGAATGTAATTAGGCTAATTACCTTTTGATTATTTCATTAATTAATCTCAAAGTACTCATGTGTATTTAGTGGGATGACTTCCTCCCCTAATTTTCTTGAGATTTATTAATGGTTTAATTAGGGTAATTGCTAGATTTATTCCTATTTACTCTCCTAATGAAATTATGCCTAATTAAGTGTGTAATCTGTGGTTTAATCCCTTGATTAAGTTAATTGAGGTTTGTTTAAGTGAATAGGAGGTTTAGGGAATAATTTTAGGATATTTTTCTTAAGCTATTCTTTAAACCCTTTCTTTCTTTCTTAATCCAAACTTAATTAAGGATTAATCCACTAATTATCTACCTAATTAATTTGATAAAATTCTAAAACCTTCTAGAACTTAGTAATTCATCTTGGGTAGATGCTTAAGTTTTCAACAACCTAAGTGATTTAAGGAAATCAAAATCTAATCCACATGTGTGGGAAGGGTTATGAAAGTACTTAACTTAAACCATTTAGCTTAATTAATCATTAATTATGAGTCAAATGCATTAGACTCCTTTTTCTTCCTAGGTGCATTATTGTTTTAAATTCCTTGTGTGGTTTTATGTCATCCATTGGCTCATAATTATTTGGTTAAGTAAGCTAAGGTGGTGTAGGTAAGGTGTAATTAACACACTTAATTCACACCTTAACCTAAACAAATATAAAAATCACCTAATGATCCTAAGAACAAACTAAATTAACTCACATATGGGGACATGGGTTAGGACTAGTAAACATTCTTTCACATTTCCTAAATCAAACATAAAGCAAATTCAAAACAAAAATCACATTAAACAAACTTTGATTCAGTTTGAACTTTCTTATTTCATAAGATTATCTTTAGTAATTAATTAGGGTGAATGAATTTACATTGCTTTCATCACTTTATTTCTTTCCTATCATGTTAAATTTGCATGGCATATGAAATTCATGCATTCATATCTTTTAAAAATCAAAATTAAAATGAAATATTTCTTTATGTCAAATTGCATGTTTTGCCTAAAGTAAAAAAATATGAATGGCTATTATCACTATTAAATTCAAAATTATTTTCAAAACTTATAAACCAAATATCAAAATTGAAAGGTATGCTACTTATACTTTATTTATAAGCTTGCATGTGAATATAAAAATGTGTCTTATGTTTGTTTCCTTTCTTTCCTCTTAACATGGATTGTATAGTTCCTTTAAAAGAATATAACACTTGCTTAAAATCTACTCTTATCCTCTTCCATGTTATAACTTAAGAGGGATCTTTACATTCACACATATAAATTAAAAAATCAAACAAAAAAAAATCAAATGAATATAAATTTTTGCATCTTTCTTTTTTTTTTCCATTTACTTCTTCTGTACATGCATATGTATTTAAGGAAAGTGGTATATTAGTCCGTACAACCCTGGGGTTGCGAAGCTTTAAGTAGCCCTAAGTAGGTCTTGTACCTTACACCCCTGGTGCTAACAATGGCATCGTACTCACTTATGTCTTTCATACATACACATGTGCATATGAATAAAGGATAAAAGAATAATCCTTTTCTACTTAATGAAAATCATGCATCATAAAGCATCTAAATTTTCTTAAGTGATATTACTTGGAATTCATCATTAATGTAAACATTCTCATTTGTATAGTATGCTTAGGATTCATCCATATGCATGTTATATATGTTGGGAAAGAAATAAAGTGGTGTGTGTTTTGTGATGTTGTTTCACTTTACTTAATCTTAAAATGCCTTTCTCTTTGAATAGGTTTGTTTAGAGTTGATCTAAACTTAAGATTAATTAAAATGCATAAGAATACATTTACTAAACAAAATTAAACATGAATCTACTTTAGAAATTACTTAAGGTAGGGAATGAAAGAGAAGTTCTCTTCTCTTTTCCTTCTCTTTACAACTTAGTAATTAATTGTAGGATTCATTGAAACCTCAACAAAGCATTAAATAAAATCAAACCAAATCAACTAAACACTTAAATGAAACCATCTAAGTTGAACATCTTTAGACTCAAATCTAAACATTAAAGCCATAGCTAAGCATACCACACAAGCCTTCTAAAGCACACACATTAGACTAAGTCACCACTTCTAGCTTTAGGTTAGGGTGGTGCATGGTTTGATGTTTACTTTTATTTTATGATGTTTTGTTTTAGTTTGGATGTTAGGGTGAATGTGTGTAGAATGAATGATAGGATGATTTAGTATAATTATTATTTTCTATAGGAAATTGTGCTTAAGTGGCGCTGTAATAAAAATATAACTACTTTTGCTGTGCATATGCTTATACCCCTAAGCATAACCTATAGGCCAGGTGGACTTGGTTACCCATGTGTGGGGTGCTAAGTCTAATATACATGCTTGGGATTTGTATGGTTTGTTTAGCTAATCTCTATTTTGTAGCTGTTAGTTAGATTTACTTTTCCTTTTCATGTAGTTTTTGCAATTAGGATTTTGAAATGATTATTACGGGAGATTAGGATGAGTATTGGTTATATGACTATGTATTATGTACCATGTGAAGCCTTTGGAGCAACCACCTTCCAACCATCCAAAAGAAGGAACCAAAAGAAGAAAGAAGAAAAAGAAAGAAGAAAAGAAGAAATGAAGACCCCACATAACATGAATTTCCTTACTTAATTGTAAATTAATTAATTTATAATCTGGGTTGTATAATGGTAAAGCTCGGCTACCCAATTATTTTTTCATGTTTGTACGGTGGTGCCTAACCACACTTGGCCTTTTATTCTTTTGCTTTAGCTTTATAAAATATTTGATATTTTGTTTAGCTTATGCATTAAGATGGCATCCTTTTCCTAATTTCTTCCTTGCTTGATGTATGGCCTGAATGATGATTAGGCTCTTAGGGAAAAATAAATCTTCTACTAAATTAATCAACTCAAAATTAAAAATAAATAACTCATAACCTCACTTATAACTTAGGCTAAAAATTAAGATAAAATAATTAGTAACCCCTTAGTTGGATGAGTATTACTTTTCTAACATCATGCATAAAAGCATATTGTTTCACTCTTGATTGGAGGGCTTCCACTTTTGCTAGAGAACCAGGCAAGACCTGTGAGAGCCATGGTGGAAACACACCTCCTTATCTTACTAATTTTGGTCCATAATCTAATTTCTCATGCATTAGGCATAAACATCCTATACCCTGAGTCAAGTGATTGTTCAAAAATGAAAATAAAATGTAATACAATTTGAATTAGATTTAGGTCATTTATCATGCCCTTACATGATCTAGTCTCTTAGGGAGTGATTTTAAGGACTTAGTCTCTTTCTAAATGAATAACAACCTTGCTATCTTGTATAAACATAAGACTTTCCTACATGAATTTAAAATCTCAGGAGGAGTTAGTTGGTGGGCACCCCAGGTGATTGTAAGTCCAACAGTCGGGTGATTTATCCTCTCTTGTGGAGGTAAACCAAATACCATTTTTAGTCTTAGATTTAGGTCGTGCTTTTAGCCCTTGAAAAAGCTCCCTAGATTTAGGTTCTAAGGCTGCTTCTCCCCTTTGTAGGCCCTAAGCATAAACCCTCACCTCTTTGGCATCTCCATAACCTTATATTATGAAATTATAAGCCCTACATTTTTAATAAAAATTAAACTCAAATTAATTAATTCAATTTTAAAATGTAAAACCCAACCATAAGGTAGTTTAGCATGCTTATTAGGCTTCCTAGTATCGTAAGCATCCCCTACTTATTTTCATTTGGCTTCGATAAGAACTCCCTCCTCTTGATCGATCCCACTTGGCTTTCTAAAAATAAACCAATCGATTGATAGTCCTACCCTTTCGAAATCTTTGGAGACAATAATTATTTACTTTAATCGAGAGTATTCCTAAGGAATCCTGTTTCTTAGGATGTAATTAACAATGGGGTTTGACCAGCAGAACCCTAATTTAAAATAAACTCTACTTTACTTTTCCATGTAAAGTAGGGAAGAATCTCTACGAAGACCCATAGTCTTTAGTCCTTATTAAGATGATTAGGTCTGTAGGGTGGTGACTTCTATCTCTTGAGATAAGTACACCTTTCCTCAATGTCATACCGATCACCCCAATAAGAACATCTGCGGATCTGCGTGACATCCCAACAAGAGACATTATATCTATATATATTTTTATTTTCATTTATTCTCTCTTTTTATGGTATGATGAAGGCGAGAGATGTGTATGATGGATTCATAAAACCCACAAGAAGGTTGAGAGCTCACTCCAAAAGTGAGGTCAACAAAAGGACCCCCAATAGGTGTGGTGTAACTGATCAGGCACACTGCATGTATTGGCGTCGAAATGATCAACAACATCCAGAAAACTGCAAACACTAAAAAAATGATCTATACTTAGACCCAAGAGGTAGATAGAATTACGATCTTAGTGTGATGTAGCTCTCTTTAGGCCAATGGCATAAGAGAGCAAGAAGGAATCTCGGGGATTGAGTACATGAACCTTCCACTAGGGAAGTAGGTTCAAGTTATCCACTGAGGGATAAGAATTTAAGTTAGATTGTGAATTTGATTAGTTTGGGCATGTATTTGCTAGGAATAAGAATCTATAATCTGATGGAGATCAAGAACAAATTGATTTTAATTTATTTTATTTTAATTGATGTGGAGGCATATCCACTAGGGATATGTGCTCGAATCCGTTAGGGATTGGGTATGTGAATCTTTCACTAGGGAAGCAGGTTTAGGCTATCCACTGGGAATAAGAATTTGATTAAATTTCTTTGATTGGTTTGATTAGACTGCACTAGTGAGGTTGGTTTAATTTGTTATGGTTTGACTAGGGAGAAGGGTTCTAGATTGAGGGCATATCTGTCGGGGATGTACACTTGGTTAAATTTATTTAATTTAGATTTAAGCTCCACTAGGAGGCTAATTTGATTTGGGCCTCACTGGGGAGAAATTTGGTTTGTCCGATATATTTAATTTGACTCCACCGGAAAGTTGGTTTTGAATTTATTTTGTTATGGACCCTATCGGTGTGCGATGGACCCATTGAGAAGGGGTTATGTCGTCCTTGGCCTATCTCATATTTATCAATCCAAAAGGGTAGCCTACCACCTACATGGTAGGACAATCTGACCTAAGGGGTTGCCTTTCGGTGTGCAATAGCTATACTAGGAAGAAAGCTTAGCAGACTTACATATTTCAGAGTAGGGATCAGATGTTGGGGTGATATGTCGATGGCGCAACAAATCAAACCCGACCTAGGGCAACTATTGAGTAAGCACCGCTGGGGATCTATTGACCTCATTTTTAGGATGAGCTCTCAACACCTCCATCTTAGGAATAGGATTTCTCTTAGCCTTTAAGAGCTCCTTAGTCTTAAGACACATCTAGTGATTAGGTGGACACTCCTAACTAGCCCTAGAAGATTTAGAAGAGTTAGCCATAGGAAAAGGTCATGCCTCAGGGGTGTTAGGAAAATCTCCTACCCTTTTGCCTAAACCATTCCTCACTTTCTTTCTTTTAAGTCAAACTTCAAATCAATTCTAATTGATTTTATCCAAACTTAATTCAATTCCATGATTCAATTCCATGATTGAAAGGTATGATTGAAATCCATGACCAAAATCCATCAGAATTCCTAAGTTCAAATTTCCTAAGTCCTTAACCTTTCTTAAAGACTTAACCAAAATAATGATCAAAACCTTTTCAAATCTTTGAGATTTTCTGATGATCCATCTATATTATCATTTATATTCTCACATATAAATGAAATATAAGTGCAAATCAATCCAATCAAATTCAAAATCCCTAGTCATTTCATGAAAAGTTTCTTAAGTCCCTTTGGACTTAGCCAAAATCACTCTAAAACTTGATCAAATCAATTCAAACTCATGGGATTTTCTCAAAACTTATTTATATCCTCATTTATATTCTCATATATAAATGAAATATAAATATAAATCAATCAAATCAAAGGAAAAAAAATTAAATTTCAAATTTAAAATCCTTGAAATCCCTTAAATCCATTAAATTCCCTTTAATGGATCAATCCTAAACTTTGATCAAACTACTTTAAATTCATGGGATTTTCTTGAAACTTATTTGTATTCTCATTTATGTTCACATATATAAATGAAATATAATATAAATCAATCAAATCCAATTCAAAAATTAAATTTCAAATTAAAAATTCTTTTAAATCTTTTAAATTCCCTTTAATGGATTTAACCCAAATCATGATTAAAACACTTCAAATCCTTGAAATTTTTCATGATTAATTTATATTCTCATTTATATTCACATATATAAATGAAATATAAATTCAAACAATCAAAACCAACTCCAAAAATCAAAGTCAAAATTAATTCAAAATCAAATCTAAGCCTTCTAAGTCAAAATCTTGAACTTAGCCAAAATCATTTCAAATCAAGCTAAATCCTTAATTTTCTCTCGTGGTTCAATCAAACCTACAATCATGAGCTCATATATAAATCCATACCTCAATCAAAGAATCAAAACCAAAATAAAAAATCAAACCCAAAACCCCTTTCATATTCTTCCTTTGAATATGAAATTTTCAAATGGATCAAAATCCATTGGACCTCAAACCTCTTGTAAATGGATTTATATTTCAATCATGTCCATATACAAGATTAATCAACTTCAAATCAAGCTTTGACCAAGCCATTTGACCCTCTTAGGCTCACTTGACCCAAAGTGACCTAAAGTATCCTTATGAGCCAACTTTTGATCCTAACCAAATTGGATTGAACCAAACTAATATTTGTCTCTCATCATGATCAATAATCATCATGGGATGATCAATCAATCAAATTAGGTCAAACCAAGTCAAACCTAAGGGTTGACCAAGTCAACACTTAACCTAAAATGAATCCAAACATAGCTAAAATCCACTATAGGCCAAATTGTTTGAAACCATTGATCTAAGTTCATTCATGACTTATGTTTGAACTTGACCACATCAACCTTTGAGCCTAACCTAACCCATTTGCTCAACATGACCCAAGTTGACCCATTTTGACCTAAAGGGTCAAAATGTGTTAAAACTTGATCTAAGCCAAATTGATCCAAACCAATGGATCAAGTTCATTCCAAATCACTTGTTGAACTTGACCAAAGCCTCAATTGGCCAGTTAGACCTAATTGACCTTGACCCAACATGATAAGGGGTCATGTTGAGCCAAATGAACTAACCAAAATTGATTGGAAACAAAGATACCAATCCACTCCATATGACTAATCAAACCTAAACCTTCCCTTGACCTATCCCAAATCGGTAAAATGGGTGAAATAGGTCAACTTGACCCATTTGACCTAAAGGGAGTCATATGAGCCAAAACCAAATATATACCAAATTGAACCAAACCAAAGGCACCAAAACATTTCAAATGGTCATATGAACTTGACCAAACCCTTGGTTTGACCCAATTTGACCTATTGGTCAACTTGACCTGAGTTGACCCATTTTGACTTAAATGGGTCAACATGAGTCAAAGCCTATCAAATGTATTCCAAATCCATTGAAACTTGGCCCAACCTATTTTCTCAACATACTAAACATACCCAAATTGAAAAAAATAGCAAAATGACCATTATAGCCCTAGTCCATAGAACAAATTTTGGCATAGCCCATGGGCATTTTGGTCATACACTCATCATAATCACTTGAGGCTCTCCTAAAAGCTCAAGGGGACCTAGTGATGAGTGGTGCACCCAACCCAATGGGTTTGCATCAACCCATTTGGCCCATGGACCAAACCCGACCAATAGCCATGAAATTGAAATTTCAAACTCCCCCTAAAGTTCAATTGGATGCACATGGGAGTTAGCATTCCACTCCTCTGGCCAAACCTACCATGTGCATTGCTTTAATAGCCAAAACAACCCATCCTATGAGGTCAATTGGATCAAAATGGCAAGCTCATTATTGTCATCTGATTGCCAAACGGGGAGATATACTCCCCCTAATCCACTAAATTTTAATTGCCACTTGATCATTTGGAGCCAATAGAGAGTTAGCAAACATCAGAGAGCTTTCCCAAGGCCCTTAGGGAGGATTTTGATTGTTGATTCTTCAATTTTGCATAGTGCAAAATAGGGGAGGTCAATTGAATTCTCAACTTCTCCTATACTTGATCCCACTTAAATTCCTCTTGCACACTTGGTCTAGGAGCTAAGTTGAGTCTACCCAAGCATCCAATTGAGTTCCCACAGCAAGGGAGAGATCAATTCAATTAAAGCCGCAAAGGGAGTGAAGAGGAGTTGGTCCATAGAGCTCTACACTCAACCTCAAGGCTTAGGAACTTCAACAAGGCTTTGTCTCCAATAGATGAAGCTACCTCATCAATCCTGAGCATCAGTGATCAGCTCCGATGAGGATAGTGATTTTTCGACCACTTAGGCTAAGAGGTGTTGGTCCTTTGTGAAAGAAATTTTCATTGCATGTGAAATCCACCATTGGATTGGCCGCTTTAGTCCTTTAGATGGGGTGGGTTGAGTCTTGAATGAATCTATGAAAGATTGAGATCTCCCCTTGGGTAGTTCACTCATCTCAAGGAAGAACTTCGACTATCTCAGCGTCCATCCACATTTTAGATGGATGGCTGAGATTATTAGACACGTTTTTAAATCTTTTATCCATTTTATAAACTACGGGTGTATCCTCAGCCATCTGATCTTTGATCGGATGGCTAAGGATAAAAGCGCATGTACCGCCATTCCCTTGACTTGACAACTTAAGTAAGGGCTCCGTGTGACATGTAAAATGCGTGGCCAGCCATGTCAATGAGAGATGGTATTAGGGATTAGTTATTATTTTTAATTCTAATTAATTAAAATCATAACTCCTTCAAGAAAAATTAGAAAAATGAAAGGAAAAAATGCCTTAGTTAGATAATTCCATTTATAATATTTTAAAAATATTTTTAATGGCTTTTGAATTCCCCTTTTCTCTGAATTTGGGTTTCTTTAGGAATTTTAATTAATTAATCATTCCTTAATAAAGACACTAATTAATCTCAAATTTCTAGGGTTCATTTTAGGGGATGACCTCTGCCTCCTCTAATTTTCTTGAGATTTATTGAGGCATTGATTAGGGAAATTGCTAGCTCATTCCCTAATTACCCCTTTCATGTAATTAAGGGTAATTAAAATGTAATTAGTGAATTTTCCCTATGATTAAATTTGATTAGGTGATCGGTGGTAGAGGTTTATGGAATATTTTTAAGGTATTTCCCTTAAGCTATTCCCTAAACCCCCTTTTCTTTCCTTAATCCCTTCTTAATTAAGGGTTAATTCATTAATTATCCATTTAAACAATTTTTAAAAATTCTAAAAATTTTCATAACTTAAATAATCTACCTTGGGTAGATGCTTAGGTGTTTAATAACCTAAGTCTAATTACGAAAATTAAATCCCCTTTCATAAGTGTGAAAGGGTATTTTAAAAGTACTTAAGCTAAAACCCCTTAGCTTAATTTACTTTTAATTATAAGCCAAATTGCATTAGGCCTTTTCATTATTAGGTGCATTACAAATTTACATACCTTGTGGGTTTTATGTCATCTCATTGGCTCATAATTACTTAGTTAATTTTTCTAAGGTGTTGTAGGTAAGGGTTATCTAAGCCATTTAATTCATACCCCAACCTAATCAATGCATAAAAATGGATCTAATGAATTAAAAATTAAACAAAAATCTAAAACACATATGGGAATAGGTTAGGAATAGCAAACTCATCTCACATTTTCAAAATTAAATCAAATTTCAAATTGAACCAAAATCATTTTGAAATTCACTTTGATTTGTTATAAATCTTCTTATTCCTTAAGAATGTCTTTAGGATCTAAGTAAAGTGAGTTTGTTTACATGCTTTCATTACTTTATATCTTTCCCAACATGTTAAATTGTATGCCATGTGATTCATGCATTCATAATTTCATGTTTCAATTTTTAAAATAAAATTACTTACTTTATGTCAAATGTGCATGTGTTGGCTAAAGTAAAATATGAGTGGCTATTATCACTACTAAATCCAAAGTATTTTTAAAACCTATAAATTAAACATCAAATCTGAAAGTATGCTATTCTTATAATTTAATTATAAGCTTGCATGTGATAGATCATAAAGTAATGTTTAGTGAGTCTTTTTCTTTCTTATGTTGGCATAGTTTTTAAATAAGTTGGTAAGATGTAGGGTTCATTTGAAAAGAACCCAACACTTACTTAATTCTATACCTTATTCATCCCTATGCCATCATCTAAGAAGGATTTTACACTTGCATGAAATTGCATAAACAAAATGAACTCTTAAATAACTTTTGCATATTCTATTTCATTTCTTTTATATGCATGTTACTACTTAAGAAAAGTGGTATATTAGTCTGGACAACCCCGAGGTTGCGAGGCTTTAAGTAGCCCTAAGTAAATATTATACTTTTCACCTCTGGTTAACAATGGCGCTGTACTCACTTATGCCTTTCTTACTTTCATACATGTATGTGAAATTTTGGATTAGGAAAACCTTTTCTACTTAAAAAAATCATACATGTTTAACTTCTAAATTTTCTTAAATGGATTACTTAGCATGCATCATAAAGTGTGTTAACTATCCTCCATTTGCATGTTATATATGTTGGGAAAGAATTCAAGTAATGTGTGTTATGTCAAATTTGAATCATTTTTCTTAATCTTAAAATACCTTTCTTTTTTGGATAGGTTTCTTTAGAGTTGATCTAAACTTAGGATTAATTAAAAGATTTAATCAAAACATTCACCTAAATGAAAATAAAATATGAACCTACCTTAGAAATTACTTAAGGATTAGGGAAGGAAAGAGATGTTCTCTTCTCTTTCTCTCTCTTCATAACTTAGTAATTAATTATAGGTTTCACTCAAACCAAACAAAACATGAAATAAAATTAACCCAAAACATTTAAACAACTTAAATAAAACTCCCTTCTAAGTTGAACATGTTCTTTACACTTATAAAACTTAAACCCAAAATCCTAAGCTAAGCATGCCACACAAACCTTCAAAGCACACACATTAGCCTAAGTCACAACTTCTAGCTTTAGGTGCATGGCTTGATGTCTTATTTTGTTTTGTGATGAATGTTTTATACTAAATGATAGGGTGTATGTTCATAGAATGAATGGTAGGACGTGCTTAGCCTAACTATTCTTTTCTACAGGGGATTGTGCTAAAGCGGCGCTATCATAAATAAATAAAAATAATTGCTTCTTGCTTGCAGGTGCTTATACACCTTAGCATAATCCATAGGCCAGGTGGACTTGGTCACCCATGTGTGGGGTGATAAGTCCAATATACATGTTTGAGATTTGTGTGGTGTGATTTAGCTAACCTTTATTTTATAGGTGTTAGGTAGCTTTTCAACTTTTCTTTTTCATGTAAAAATTTGTATAATTAGGATGTTGGAATGATTTATTATGGGGATTAGGATGAACATTGGTCATAAGAGCCCATCTTATGTACCGTGTGAAGCCTTGGAGCATCCACCTTCCAACCATCCAAAAAGAAGGAATCGAAAGAAGAAGAAACAAAGAAGAAAAAAGAATAAAGCTTGTAGACCCCCATAACAATGAATTCCTTTGCATAATTGTAATATTCATTTGTAATCCAGGTTGTATAAGGGTAGAGCTTGACTATCCAATTTGATATTTTGGGTTTGTGCGGTGGTGCCCGACCACAATGGCCATTTATTCTTTTTGCGATTAGCTTTATAAATTGATTGATGATTTGTTTAGCTTTTGCATTAAGTGACATACTTTTTCTAGTTTCTTCCTTGCTTTATGTATGGTATGGATGAGGATTAGGCTCTTTAGAAAAAAAATAAATCTTTTACCTACTTAACAACTCAAATAAAAATTAAATAACTCATAACTTCACCTAAAACTTAGGATTAAAATCAAGATAAAAGAATTAGCAATTCCTTAGCTCGATGAGCATTTTCTTTATAATATCATGCACAAATGCATCTTATTTCACTCTTAATTGGAGGGCTTCCATCTTTGCCAGAGAACCCGGCTTGACCTTTGAGGGCCATGGTGGAAACTCACCTCCTAAAGTTCTCACGGCCAATAATCTGATTTCTCATGCATTAGTCATAAAATCTTATTATCACGTCAAAATAATTGTCCAAAATGAAAATAAAATGAAATTTGAAATGCACTAGATGTAGGTCATTTGAAGCATGCCCCTTTACATGATCTAATCTCTTTAGGGAGTGAGTTTAAGGACTTAGTCTCTTTACTAAATAAAAATAGCCTTACTATCTTGCATAAACATGAAGACTTGCCTGCATGAATTTAAAATCGTAGGAGGAGTTAGTTGGTGGCCACCCCCAGGCTGGTTGTAAGTTCAAGCTGTTAGGTGGTTTGTCCTCTCTTGTGGAGGCAAACAAAATACCCATTTTTGCCTTAGATTTAGGTTGTGCTTCCGGCCCTCACCGAAGCTCCCTAGATTTAGGTACTGAGGTTGCTTCTCCCCTTTGCAGGTCATAAGCATAATTCCTCACCTCTTTGGCATTTCTTTAATCTTGTGTTAAGGAATCTTAAGTCCTAACTTTCTAATGAAAATATAACTCAAACAAACTAAATCAATTTCTAAAATGTAAAGCCCAATTTTAGTTTGAGATGCTAGGTTTCTAGCATGTATCATCTACTTTTTTTTTTTCCATTTTGGCTTCAATAATAACTCCCTCTTTGGATCAATTCTATTGATCTTCAAAAACAAACTAATCAATTGATGGTCCTTCCTATTAAAATCTTCAGAGATAATGATCATTTACCTTAATCGAGAGATTTTCTAAAGAATCCTGTCCTTTATAATGTAATTAACTATGGGGGCTTGCTCTTGTAGGGAACTTGACAAAACTGATTTAAAATAAACCCTGCTTTACTTTTCATGTAAAGTAGAGGAAGAATCTCTGGTACATAAGCAGACCCATCGTCCTTAGGAGTCCTTATTGAGGTGATTGGTTCCATTAAAGGGTAGTGACTTCTGTCTTTCGAGATAGTACACTATTTCCTTGATGTCGTATCCGATCACCTGAATAAGTACATCTGTGAATCTGTGGCATCTTACCAAGATGAATTTCCACATATATAATGTTGCCTCTCCTTTCACCAATAGATTTGAAGGTGACATCTCTATAGTATGTGGGAATTTTTATTTTCCATAGGATCTTACCTTAACTCAAGAGTAGTCCTGATGATTAATTTGATTTGATTTGATTTAATTTAATTTGGTGTGTTATGTTATGGACCCTGTTAGCGTACGATTGACCCACTAAGAAGGAGCTATGTCAGCCTTGACTTGTCTCAGATTTACAAATCTAAAGGGGTAATCTACCAGCCACAAGGTAGGACTATCTGGCCTAAGGGTTATTTTAAGGTGTGCAGTAGCTATACTAGGAAGAAAGCATAGTAGACTTACATCTTCTAAAGTAGGGATCAGCCACTAGGGTGATCCATCGATGGTGCAATAAATCAAACTAGACCTAGGGCTGCCCGTCGGTGTGCAACAACTTTACTTAGAAGAAAGCGTAGTAAACTAACATCTTCCAAAGCAGGGATCAACGCTGGGGAGATTCGTTGGATGCACAATGAATCAAACCCAACCTAGGGTGACTACTAAGTGAATGTCTGGGGGGGACTTATGTTCGAGAGTAGTCAAGATCAATTTAATTTGGGATGAACCCTATCGGTGTGCGATGGCTCTACTAAGAAGGGGCTAATATCAGCCTAGACCTATTTTAAATTTAGCAATCCAAAGGGATAGTTTACCAGCCATCAGGTAGGACTAACCAACCAAAGGGATGCCTTTCGGTGTGCAATGGTCAAGTTAGGAAGAAGGCTTGCAGACTTATAACTTCCTAAATAAGGAACTGCTGGGGTAATCAGTTGATAGCACAACAAATCAAACCCGACCTAAGGTGACTATTTGAGCGAATACCGTTGTGGACTCATATCAACTCAAGAATAGTCAAAATTAATTTAATTTTAGATGGACTCTATCAGTGTGCGATGGATCTACTAAGAAGGAGCTAATATCAACCTAGACCTATCTTAGATTTACAAATATTATTCTTTAGCAAAACTGTTGGGTGAGGATGGGGGAATTGAGCTGAGCCAACATGAGCTCAACTCATTTATAAGCTTATGAGCTCTGCTTATCAAGCCATGAGCTAGGGTTCAGCTCAAATTAAGGCTGGTTAGTTAATCAAGCTTGAGTTTAATCAAACTTGACTTGAAAGCTCATAGAGTAACTAGACATAAAAATGTTGTGAGTCCCTGAATACATTTTATCTTGCAATTTGTAGCCTGTTACCCCGAGTCCTTGAGCTTGGTTCACACATCACAGTTCACATGCTTTGCTTCAAATTTTAAAACTCTTCACTGTTTGACCTAGACCCTGAGTCACAATTAGAGAGGTTACGAGGGAGTTATGTGACTATGCAATGGTGTCACTTTCACCTCTAACACAATAAGTCACCTCATTGGACCAGTGATTATTGCCTTCTCGTCATCTGCTTAAGTAAGAATCTTCACTATTTCTCCTCCTCTTCTCTCTAAAACTCCCTCACCCTCTTAGTAAAGCATAAAAAAAATTTCAGCTCCATTAAATATATATTTTGTTAAGTATATTCAACTCATTACCGCCATAATGAAATCCAAAAATAACTCATTACGCTTCTTTAAATTTCAAATTTTTCAATGTTCTTCACAGTCAAAAGAAACAAGTAATACAACTGAACGACCTCCAACACCATAAGTCACCTTGCTGGATCACCGATTATTGCCTTCTCATCATTCGCTTAGGTAAGTATCTTCACTATTTCTCCTCACCTTCTCTCTAAGTCTCACTCCTGCCCCGAATAGCTAGACATTAAAATGTTGTGAGTCCTTGAATACATTTTATCCCGCAATATGTAACATGCTGCTTTGAATCCCTGAGCCTAGTTCACACATCACTATTCATATGCTTCGCTTCAAATTTCAAAACTCTTCCATGTTTGCCCTAGACCCCATATCACGAATGGAGAGGTTACGAGGGAGTTCTGTGACTATGTAATGGCACCACTTTCACCTCCAACACCATAAGTCACCTCGCTAGACCACCGATTGTTGCCTTTTCGTCATCTGCTTTAGTAAGCATCTTCACTTTTCTCCTCCCCTTTTCTCTAAGTCTTCCTCCCTCTCTCTCTCTCGTGAGGTAAGTCAAAAATTTAAGCTGGTTTGTTGTAGGATTTAACCTAAATCCTCGCCTTCAACCTCGACATCGAGTCCCGACCTGCTCGCTAGTCCACTCCACAGTTCACTAGTAAGTTTTCTCTCAACCTAACCTCATCTCTTGTTGAAGGATTGACTAATGTTTGACTGGGCACATAAACTATGGTGATATTCATTTTGTTGGCATGATGATTCTTGTTGTAAAACTCATCTAATTAAATAAAAGACATAAGGATTCTTGTTTATTCTTTATTCATATAGTATCAAATAGATGACTATTCGGGTCTAAATAAATATGCATATCTTAAGTAATATTTTATGTATATGAATTTTGTTATAGCTATTCAAACTCCCCAATCTCCTTTCAATAACCTTCTCTTTTGTTTCACATCTCAATGATTTTAATATATAATTTACATAAATTTTTAAATAGTAAAAATCAAAATTATGAAAATAGCTCATCTTGATGTTTCTTTATTGCTTGTAATATTCTTAATAAAATTATGAGTTCTCTCTTCTCTTACGGTCTTGTTGGCCTCACTTTTGGAGTGAGCTCTCAACTTCCTCATCATAGATGCAAGACTCTTGTAGACACTAAGGGTTCCTTAGTCTTAAGACACTTCTAGTGATTAGGTGAATACTTAACCTAACCCTAGAGACTTAAAAGAGTTAGCCATAGGAATATGTTGTGCCTTAGGGATTTAGAAAGACTTGCCTACCCTATAGCCTTAGACCCAATCCATGTTTTTTTTCTCAAACCAAGCCTTAAATTCAAAATCCAAATCCATATTCCAAATCAATTCCAAATTCAATTATTGAAATCCATGACCAAACTCAAATTCCAAAACTCTTCCTAAGCCCTTTTATTTCATCTTATGGACTTAGCCTTAACCAAATCAAATCAATCCAAATTCAATTGATTTTCTCAAAGATCAATTCAACCTCAGATCTCATATGAAATTCAAACCCAAATCTAACTCCAAATGATTGAAACTCTAAACCAAATTCAAATCCCAAAATTCCTTATTAAGCCTTAGGAGCCTACCACCATATGCTTAATCAAATCTTGATCCAAATCAACCTAAACTTGATTGATTTCTTCATAAATCAATCATTCCTTCATTTATATTCATAAATATAAATGAAATCTACCTTCCATTGATCAAAATAAAATCAAACCAATTCAAAGTCTAGTTAGCCTTTTTTTGACCTACATCCATGAGTTTGGTCAAAATTTCTTCCAAATCACTCCAAACTCAAGTGATTTTCTCATGAACCATTTATATATTCATTTATATTCATAAATATAAATGAAATATAAATAAAAATGACCAAAACCAAACCCAAATCAAATCAAATTTCCAATTTTAGCCTTTTTGTAATTTCTTGAACTTGGCTAAATGATAAATCAATTCAAAACCATGGATTTCTTCATGAATCAATCATTCCTTTAATCACTTACCCAAATATAAACACAAATCACAATTATCAAACCCAAGTCAACCCAAGTCCTTTTGACTTAAAATTATCATATGAGTGAAAACCCATTTTGCTCCAAACCAATTACAATTGGATTTATATTTCAATCCTAGGCTCATATGTGAGTTCAACAAAACTTGAATCAAGTCATGATCAAGCTGATTGACCCATTTAGATCTACTTGACTAAGGTGGCCAAAGGAACCTTTTGAGCTAAGTTCTAATCCAACCCAAATTGGATAGAACTAAGCCCATCCAAATCTCATATCATGATCAACAATCATCCTAGGGTGATTAACCACCTTGAATTGGGTCAAACCAAATCAACTTGATCCTTTGACCAAGTCAACTTTTAACCCAAATGAAACCTAAACTAGCCAAAACTCATCATATACCAAATTGAATGAAACCATTGACTCAAACCCACTCATAATCAATGATTGAACATGATCAAACCCTCAATTTAGCCAAACCAAGTCCAAATTGGTCATTTGGCCTAAGTTGGCATAAATTGGCCTAAAAAGCTAAAATGGGTCAAATCATGATTTGATCCAAATTGACTACAACCAATGGCTCAAGTTCATTCCAAATCATTTATTGAACGTGACCAAAGTCATATTGAGCCCAATTTGATCAATTGGTCAAATTGACCCAACCTAGCCCAAATTGACCTAAAGGATCAAATTGGCCAAAATTTAAATTAAACCCAAATTAATTCAAACCAAAGCCTACCATTACTTTCAATAAACCAATTGAACTTGACTCAACACCTAACCCAACCAAATTTGGTCAAATTGGTCAACTTGACTCATTTGACCCTTTTGAATCCAAATAAGTCAAATTCAAACCTAGGTCAAATTAATCAAAACAATTGAACCAAAACATCCCAAATCATCATATGAACCTAACCCAAGCCTTGATTTGGCCCAATTAGACCAGTTGGTGAACCCAACCCAATCTAACTCAAATGAACCCATTTTAACCAAATTGAGCCAAACCACCCAAAACCAACCCATGGGAGCATAGGAGCTGGTCAAACCGGACCCAAACCCTAATCCACTCCCAAGCCTGCCCAAATCCAAGTGGGACCCAATCAAAGGGATTAACCAATGGACACCCCTCTTTACATTAGATTCTTTCCTTAAGAGGCAAAGTCCACTCTCTCATCTCCATGACAGCCATCAAACTTCCTAATGAGGAACTCCTAGACTACCTTAGCCCACCCTAAGCCATCCTGGCTCTTGCCATGGACCAATAGAAACTTCTCAAGTAGCAACCCCATGGGTGCAAGGGAGCAAAAGGGAAACTCAATCTCCCAAAATTAGGCCTTGAGACTCCTACCACAACTTCCTCCAACCAGGACGTGACAAGTGGAGTTGAGGGAGACCCCTCTGACACCCTCATTAGGGTGAACCAGGTCGAATTTTTGAAAGCGATCCTGTTCATCCATAAAATGCAATATTGGGGTATACCACCTCAATTCAAGAAAATGACACCATTCGGTTCGTATGAGTCCCTAAGGAGTTTTTGAAATCCCAGAAACTTCCCAAGAGCCTCCCTGAGCTTCCTTATTAGCCTTTCTCCTCCTGAGCAAAGCTAAAATAGGACAGGCTCCCTCCATACAAACAACCTCTCCAAAATAAACACCACAAGTCTTATCTTTTAAGAAACTCTAGAATTATGCAAAAAATTATTACTAATTATTACACATATTCTCTACACAAATTATCACTACCAACATTATTCCATAAATATTATGACTATAAATATTATTATCATTTTCTTGCTCTCTATTTCATCTTATTATGATGGATGGTTAAAATACATAAGTTATTTAGTGAATTTATATAACATCCTGTGATCTCATTAGCATGTTTTTGATAGATCTTCTAATAATTTTCAATGATTATGAAGTCATTATATATCATTATCTTTTATATAGTTGATGCAATGATATATTGCTTGTCTATCATATCAAGCATGGCTAAAAGACATGCAGTTATTTATTTGAACCTAATAGTCATCTATTTGGCATGGTGATTCTTATTGATTCCTAATGGTATTTGATTGGAATGTGATTGCTCCAAAAAAAAAACATTCATGGAGGGATATGCTCTGCCATCTTTGGATGGTGATCAGGGTAGGAGCATGTTCTTTTGTGAGGCATATTGATATATATATATTCAACTAGATTTTTCCTAACATTATGTTTAGATTTGTTTAGATTTGGATTCTACTTTCTATGGATGGAAGTCTCCATAATTAATTACTCCCTCTTACAATAGCAAGAGAACTCTTGATTAAGGTAAAAATGAACATATCTATTAGATATGATTGATATCTTTAGAGGTATCTGTGGCATAGATGACTGCCATGAATAATTCGCATAGTGAATAAAAAGATTGAGCTTATATCCCTTTGGAATGCCAAGATATAATTCAAATATTTGCACTATGAGAAGTATAAGTATTTAATGCATATTATAAGGCCAATATTGAATGAACACATTATGTAGCTTAAAGCATATGTTAGGGGAAATGATGATACACTGATCAAGATCTCATGGTTCCATCATCCTTGATTATTGTGATCCCTAGTCTACTTAGTCAAAGAAATTATTTTTGACCAAAGAATCCTTATTAATAGCCATGGGTTGCATCATCTAAGGTTGTAGACCTAGGATGATATTTATCTAAGGAGATAAATTGAAGTTAGCATTAACTAACATAAGACTTTTTTGCCTATTAAATATATTCCATGATTCATAACTTAAGGGGCAAAGCCATTAGAGAACATAGAGACTATTACTATGACCGAAATATAGTGGAGCTATATGGATGCCAAGCCACCCAATTTGAGGGTTTTGGTCATATTAGTAGTTTCTATGATGTCATTTGAGGATATAACCACACAGAGGACACAAGTTACGTCCTTACTAGAATAAGATTATTTGAGTATATTTATTTAACATGGGTTCTTCTATGAGCAAATATTTTCTTAGCTTATCATCCCTGATAAAAAATGCTAGATCGATTGATGATTGTTTATTTTAGGTCAAATTGAATGATGAACTTCATTCAATTTAAATATATCCCATATGGATGAATTTTATAATCAACACGATCATCATCGGGGAATGATTAAGATTTGATAACCCTAATCATAGGACCCAATCGGGGAATTATCCCACACAGTATCCCAGGAAAAAGATTTAGAAGATTATTATAGTGCTAGGGCCCATGCGGGTAATTTATAAATATATTAAGCATAGTGCCTTGGCACTATAAACATGTCCAGCATTGTAGCTCCGGCAAGCTCTGGTGGTCGCCATGATCGATATCATTTACTCTGTTGATTATCATAGTAGCACCCGTTGATATTGTAGTGTCAAAGCGCTAGTAAAAAATTAGTTTAGGATAACTAATATGTCTAGCCTATTTAATGACATGGGATGAAACTTTTTGACTGGCGCCACAGCATCGTGTTAGAAAGGTGCATCATTTTATGTTTAAGAATTTATGATAATTAATGTCCCTTTATCGACCGTGTAATAATCACCTTGACCATTTAACCGAGGTGTTGCATGTGGGCACCATAGCATTGGCATATTTTCTTAGAAACCAAGAAGATATCACCTCGGAGTTAGGTCTGGCTTATAAATAGACCTTTTAGGTAGCCAAAATTTTCATTCTGCATTCCTTGGAGAGCCTTTCCTTAGAATTTCTCTCTCTCTCTCTCTCTCTCTCTCTCTCTCTCTCTCTCTCTCTACTTTCTTCTTACACCATACCCATAAAATATGTTCATTAAAAAGATGGATATGACACTAGGTTTGTTAGTCTAGACCGATAAGAGGTACCACCATGCCCTCATGCATAAGCATTTATTCTTGGAGAAGAGCTTCTACAATTAGAGCGTGCATGTGGAAAGCATCATTCTAGAGTTAGGCTAGCCAAAGTTGGCTTATAATAATAAATTATCATCCCCATGGTGTGAGAGTTCTTTACAAATACAAAGGAGCACCAGAATAATCAAGTCTTCATCAGGGGTTGTGGTGTTCATTTTTGAATATGGGACACGCTTGAATAGGGTACTTATTGATCAAGTTTGACATTAAGATAATGTACTATCTCAAAAGATAGAGGCATCTTTCTCAATGGACCTAATCACCTTAAGGACTCTAAGACATGATGGGTCTTATTTGTGCAGAGATTTTTTTTCCCACTTTACATGGATGAATAAAGTAGGGTTTATATTAAACCGAGTTCTTAAGTTTCCTATGGAGGCAATCCTCCATAGTTAATTATATCATAGGGAATGAAATTCTCTAAAAATACTCTCAATTAAAGTAGACAATTATTATCTCTAAATATTTCAAGGTTAGACTATCAAAGGAATGGTTATGTTTTAGAAAATCAATTGGGAAAGTTCAAGGAGAAGACTTATTTTTGGAATCCAAAGGGAGGAAGTAGGAAATGCTCATGATATTAGGAAGCCTAGTGAGCATTCCAATCTATCCTATAATTAGGATTTATATATTTGAAAGTGAAGAAATTTATTTATTCTGAGTTGAATTTTATTGAATCATTAGGGCTTATAATCCACCAACACAATGTTGTGGAAATGCATAAGCAGTGAGAATTTATGCTTATAACTCGAAGAAAATAACTACCTTAGATCCTAAATCTAAGAAGCTTTAGTATAAGCTAAAGCACGATATAATTCTAAGCAATAGGTGGACATAAGGGTTTTCCTCAGAAAAGTAATCGACGATTATAACACTGAGTGGCCTCCTAACTCCTCATCGATTTTAAAACCATGTAGTCAGTCATGAATTACAAGATAGCTAGGGTATTTAATTAGAAAGAGATTAAAGTTCTAAACTCACTCCCTAAGAGACTAGAGCATGAGTGGTATGAGCATATGACTTAATCTATAAATACAAAATATTTTTAAATTTTATTTCATTTTTGGCACATAATTTGACAAAGGCTTTAGGATTTTTATATGCCCAAATCCATGATGAAATAGCTTATTGGCCAAATCAAAAGAGAGAGGGTGAAGCTCTGTCATCAGGGGTTGCTCTCATAGGTCAAGCAGTTTGTGTAAGGATGGAGGCCCTCATTTTTGCATGAGTGATTCAAGGTGATATGCATGATGTGAGACATACAACCATAAGTAAGGGGTTGCAAAATCTTTTAATTATCTTATTTATGTCCCAAGATTTTATGATGAAGTTGTGAGTTATTTAAAATTTAGTTATGAGTGATTAGTTGGGTAAAAAATTTTATTTTATCCTAAGAGCCTACCGCATCCAGGCCACACATTAAAACATCAAATATGAAGAAATTATGAAAAGCATGCCATCCAAATGCACAATATAAACATAACATCAAATAATTTTTATAAACTAATGTAAAAGAATATCGAGGCCGGTGTGGTCGGGTGCCACCGCACAACCCAAAAAAGAAAAGATGGGTAGTCGAGTTCTACCCTTGTACAACTTAGAATATGAAAGAATAATTATAACATGAATGAATATATGCTATGGGGGTCTTCATTCTTCGTGTCTTCATATCTTCCTCCTTCTTTCTTCCTTCTTTGATTTGGATGTGCTTGCTTCAAAGGCATCATAGGACACCCTAGGATAAAGCCATCTACCACTGCTCATCCTAATCCCCCACAATACTAATCCTAATTCCTATTACAAAATTATATTTATATATAGAAAAGTAAATCTAACTACACCTGGAAAATAGATGTTAGCTAAACATACATACAATCCTAAGCAATTATATATATAATTTGGCCTTAGCACCCTATACATGGGTAACCAAGTCCACATGTCCTAACTTGGATTATGCTTAGGAGTTTAAACAACCGGCAGAGAGAGCATTTATATTTATTTTTAAGCATCCCCTTAAGTGCAATCCCTTGTAAAAAACATGATTAGGCTAAACACGACCTAAGATCTAGTCTACGAAATATAAACCCTAATATCCAGTCAAAACATTACATCATAAAGCAAAAAAACATCATATCTTACACCATCCTAACATAGAGCTGGAAGTGATGACTTAATTCTAATGTGTGTGTTAAGGTCTTGTGTGGTATGACTTAACTACATTAGAGTTATATTTTCCTAAGTTTTGAAATGTTTAAGTTAACATAATGGTGGATTTTCTTTTAGATTATTTAATTAATTTATGAATTTTAATTTGTATTTTATTTTGTTTCATATGATTTACACTTAACAACTAAGTGTTATAAAGAGGTGGAAGAGGATTACCTCTTCTATCCCTACCCTAAGCCACTTTCTAAAGCATATTAATTTGATTTAGTCCTCTTTAATGAATGGCTTATTAAATGAATTTTAATTAATCCTAAGTTTAGATTAACTTTAAATGACCTTATGCAATGTGAAAGACATCTTAAGATTAATCTAATTGAATTACTTTCACATGAAGTATACTAAGTCATTCCCTTCCATCACAAGTAACATGCATATGATTTGGTCCTAAGTGTATCTATACATACAACATGTTTTAGCACACTTGAATGATGGATGTATGTGTATGTTTGGAATTTATATTTTAGTTTTGATTGAATTATATATAAATTAAAGCTCTATCTAAATTCTAATATCAAAATACATAAGGATGAATCACATAAGTGCGTGTCATTGTTAACCAGAGAAGTGATTTAATCAAATGACCTCCTTGGGGCTACTTAAAGTCTCGTATTTCTAGATATCCAGACTATATGCTTATTAACATTCTAACTATGTAAATCTATACATGAATAAGGAAAAGAGAACACTAATTTATATATTACTAATGACTTGGTGAATATGAATGCAAGTATTTTTAGTAACAAAAGGGGATCTTCATCTTTTAATTAAGCACACATACACCTGTATAAAAGATGTAAACAAGTACAAGCCATTGTTAACCAGGGAAGTGAGGTAATCAAATGACCTCCTTGGGTCTAGCTAAAGCCTCATATTCCCAGGATGTCTAGACTAAACACTTGTTATCTTAAATACATATGAATGTATACACAACTATAAAGATGAAAACCATGCTAAGATTTTTTTTTAATCAAATTATTTATGCATATGAATTAAAGCTCTATCTACATTATAATATCAAAATACATAAGAATGAAACCAAATGAGTATATGTATTATTAAACCAAGGAAGTGAGCTAATCAAATGACCTCCTTGGGGCTACTTAAAGCTTCGTATTCCCAGGATGTCCTGACTATATACCCATTAATGTTCAACCTTATATAAATCCATATGAATTATAAGAAAGAGAGCTTCACCTAATATTCTTAAGTTATAAACACATGCAAATCCTATGTATATTCATAACTATCAACACTATAAATATTATAATTAATTTATAAGCTTTGGAAAATAGTTTTGAATTTATTAGTGATAATAGCCACACTTATATTTAATTAAGCCAAGACATGCAAGCATACTAAAAAGAAAATCATTTGATCCATTTATATTTTAAAATATGAATGCATGAAATCAATGGCATACAACATATAATGTTTTTGGAAAGAAATTAATAAATATATCCACATGATTTCATTCAATTACATTAAGCCCTAAGGACAATCACATCAAATAAAGTCATTTAAAGAAAACCAAAGTTTCTTTATTAGTTTATGTTAAGATTGTGATCAAGCTTAAAGAGGAGAAGAATTACTTATTATTTTAATCCTATTCCCACATTAGTAGTTTGATTTGGTTTAAGAAAAGGTAATTAAGTGGATTTTATGAATTAATCAATTTGGATCCTTAATTAAATCAATTAATTACCCTTACCTACGCTTCTTTAATTTGATTAACCACTTAGTTATGAGCCATAAATGATATGAACATGTGAAGAAATAAAGTTGCAATGCTACAAGGACCTAATGCAAATGGCTCATGATTAAGAGTTAATTAAATTAAAGAACCTAATTAAGTACTTTTATGATTTTTCCACACTTATGGGCTAATCATAATTTTCTTAAGGGTCTTTATGTTATTAAACACATAAAGTGGAACTCTTAATTTTATTGTTAATTATCTAATGTAATTATGATTTTAATTTGATTAATTAAGCCACTTTAATTAACTAATTAATTCTTAATTAATGTAATTTTAATTAGTTTTCCCCTTAAAGAGAAGTGGACTTAGGAAAAGAGGTTAGGAGAGAGGTCCTAACCGTATTCCCCTTGCCCATTCACTATTTAATAGTGATTAGTACACTTAATTAATTACTTTTCACTATTTAGAGGTTAATTAATTAAGAGAGTGATTAAGGCTTAAATAGTCAATTACCCTAATTAACCAAGCAATAAATCCTAAGAAAATTATGGGAGACAAAAGTCATCCCATTAAACTAACACATTGGGATTAATTACTCAAGTAATTAAGGAGTAATTAAGTTAATTAAGATTATATTTAAATCCTAATTAAGCCTTTGTTACTGATACATCCTCAGAAAATTAATTTGATCAAGCACGAATCTCAAGGCATTTTCAGAAATGCTTCGATCTAATCACCGATTTCGCAAACTTTATCAAGCGATCACCGATGAACGAACATAGCAACATCAAGCATAGTCGTCAGCTCGAATCGACTCGGATCAAGCTCGGACATGAAAATGGATCCGATCGCCAAATGGTCACCAAAATTGACATATTTATAGTTAGATCGGTGCTTGTCAAGGCGATCCAATGAATCAAGATCACCCAATTCGACATCATTAAGGCACCCGGATCATCAAAATACACCGTCGATCAGGGGATCGCCGGTCGATGGGAGTGGTTGGAGTTTTCCGCAATTTACAAGGCTGCCACTCCCAAAATCTATAAATAGAGCTTCATTCTCACCTTAGGGACCGGGTCGATTTGAAGACCGAGCTCGAGAACCACCATCGACCTTGGCCATGATCATCACCAAGGTGCCACCAGTGGTGCACGAAGATCGAGGAGCTGTAGAGATCGAGGACTAGAAAAGACCGGTTGCCTCTTTCTCACGAAGATCAAAGGTTGCTCCCAAGATTAGTTCGCTTGGGAAACTTCTCTCTTGGGTTGGAGTTGACCGATATGTATTTTCTACACTAATATTGTTTCCGCCCAAACACCTTCTTCTCCAAACTAACGAAGCAAGGACATCTTTTGAACACATAGTGAAAGTTCTGGAGGCAAGGCCCCGTGGTTTTCCCTTAACGGGTTTTCCACGTATAACCCCTGTGTTCATATCCCCTGCTTGTGTGTTGGATAATTTTTGGGCTACAACGAAGATCTCGCATCTACCGGAATAAAATTCTCTAGCACGCAACAGTTTGGCGCCGTCTGTGGGAAAAACAGTTCCCCCATTGCTATATCTCCAATATGGTTGGTAAACGGGGTTTGCGCTCCAACGCTCCTCATTCTCAGGATCAAGGACGCCAAGTCTCCAACACTTCTCTACATGAGACTTCTCCCAGGTGAGGGTCCCGGGCCCCTCTTTGGAAGATCGTTCAAAGGATGGAGGATTCCCGAATGAAATTCTTGACTCTGAGAGGGAGCAAAAGCGTTCCAACACGCCTGGAAGAGCCACAGGTTCGGCACGGCCCTCAGCATAATCCAGATTTTCTTCCTGAGAATGATTACACGGGAATGCCGGATCAACAAGTAGAGAACCCGGCACCACATCCAGTGAACTTCTGGATACCGCCAGTTCTACTCACCCCACACGAATGGCTCAGCCTCGTATCGGTGAAACTCCACGTCACCTTATACACGATGAACTACGAAGGCGTGCGGGGAAGAGTTCCGCAAACAATCATGATCCATTCTCCCGCCTCTTCCAAAACTCATCCCCGCTCGCTGAGATCATCTCGCAATACCCGATTCCGACGAGATTCAAGCTTCCCAGCATGGACCCTTACGATGGCACAACCGATCCGTACGAGCATATCGATCACTTTCGAATGATCATGCACATTCAGCGTGCAAATGACTCTGTCTTGTGTCAGGTATTCCCAGCGACTCTCAAAGGACAAGCTCGTACTTGGTTCTATTTGCTCGCTAAGGGGTCCGTCCGATCATTTGGAGAGTCGCCGATTTTTTGTAGAAACGGTTCACGGCGAACAAGAGAATCATCGTGATTCATCACATCTCTCAATCCCAACGATGGAGAGTCCTCAAAGAATACTTCCAGGTTCTCCTCACGGCAGATACCAGTAGATCCGAACTTTTGAGGCGTGCTTCTGAGGACTCCGGCCGGATACTTCTATTCATCATTAATGCGGAGCAGTCCATTCCTATCTGGTCCACGAATAGAGGCACAAATCTCCGGTTGGGCTATCGGTGCTCATACAGTTTGAACCACCGCACAAGCGGAAGAAGGTTCCCAAAGGTGATGTTCAAACATCTCGAGAGAAGCGACAACCTCCCCAAAACCTCCTCAGCAGCGACCTTAGATGACTCAATCAGAGAGGAAATATATAGCTCTCAACACGTCATGCAAACATCCTACTGGCTATTCAAGAAGAGGATAGCGTCAAGTGGCGCGCACTTTAAAACGGTGGAAATCAAGAGAAATTCGCCACTTTCACTTGGGGCACCCAGAGTGCCACCAAGCAAGGAGGAGATTGAAAGACTAATACGTCGGGGTATCTAGGCCATTTTATACAAAACCAACCCGCTTCAGAAATCGGGGCAACCAACTCAGGAGGAACATGGCCGGTGAGATAGAAATAATTGCGGGGAGGGCTAGTGTTATCTAGCCAAATATTCATTGCCCTTCAAGAGCCAGAGCCGAAGAAGTCTCGGGTTGACCATTCTATCACCTTTGATGATTTAGATCTAGAGGGGCTTCGCATCCCACATCAAGATCCCCTTATCATCAGTGCAGGGGTCGGTGATCCATGCTTCAATATTAAAAGGATATTGATCGACAATGGGAGTTCGGTTGATGTTCTTTTTTACTCCACTTTCCTTAGCATGGGTATAGAAAGAGAGAAGCTTCAACGCGCCGGTCCATATGGATTTGATAATCGACCGTATTAGTGGAAGGGACAATCAGTCTTCCCGTAACTCTTGGAGAATTTCCCCGCAACCCACTTGATAATTTGTAGTCAAGTTTGAGTCCGCTGCAATATTTGGGAGACCTCTCCGTATATTCGGCCGATCACATTTGTGCCTCACCTCAAGATGAAATTCCTGACACCAGCTGGCATCGGCGTGGTAAGTGGGAATCAACGATAACAAGCGTCTATATCAAGCAAGCGACCATTTACGTCAGTAACCCTCAACATCGAGAACTTCGACCTACGAGATGAGGATGCCTCTGGAAGGGCTTCTCCAGTTGAAGATGTAATTTGTCTTCCTATCTCAGAAGTTGATCCATCGCGAAAGGTGAAGGTGGGATCGTTGCTGTCTACTGATCAGAAATCAGAATACATAGATTTTCTGCATAAAAATCAAGATATCTTTGCCTGGAGCGCATCTGATATTCTGGGCATTGACCCGGAAGTCATTACGCACTCTCTCAAAGTTGACTCAACCTACAAGCCGGTGATACAGAAGAAAAGAACCTTCGAGCGATTGCGAGGTCAGAACAAGAAATCACCAAACTTCGGAAGTCATGTTCATTCGAAGTCTACTACCCCACGGTTGGCTAACGTAGTGTTAGTCAAGAAGGCCAAGCGGTTCTGGAGAATGTGCATCGACTACTTAACCCATGCCCAAAAGATAGCTTCCCCTTCCTCGTGTCGACCAACTAGTTGATGCGACATCGAGATCGGATCGAGCTTCATGGATGCCTATTCGCTACAATCAAATCGATGAACAAAATAGATGAGGAAGCAACATCCTTCCAAACAAATAAGGGACTATCCTGCTATCAGGTCATGCCATTCGGACTAAAAAATGCTGGAGCAACATATCAACGCCTTATGAATAAGATCTTCAAGGATCTTATAGGGCACAATATGGAGGTGTATGTTGATGATATCTTTGGTGAAGAGCTTGGAAATATCACATATTTACGATCTAGATGCTTTGACATTCTTCGACACTACAAGATGCGGCTCCCCAAGTGCATTTTGGAGTTTCCTGAAATTCCTAGGCTTCATGGTCACTCGGCGGGATAGAGGCCAACCCCAGAAGATAAAAGCACTCAAGGACATGTCACCTCCAAGAATGATCAAGGAAGTCCAACGTTTGGTGGAAGGATTTGCTTTATCACGATTCTTGGCCTCGAGATAAGTATCTACCATTCTTCAAAATCTTAAGGGGTGCAGAAATGGATTCCGGTGGGCGATGAATGTCAGACTGCTTTTGAGCAACTTCGAGTCTATTTAGCTTCCCCCCCTCTATTATCAAAGCCTATCCAAGGAGAGAAGCTGTACATCTATCTTGTTGTTTCTTCTCATGCCGTAAGCTCCGTGCTGATACGCGAGGAGAATTCATTGCAACGACCCATTTACTATGTCAGCAAAATCCTTTTCGATCGGGGCTATCCACTAGCAGATAAGGCGGCGTTGGCCTAGTGCATTACGCAGATCGTGCCGACCATCAACGTCTACACTCATCTTCCATTAAGAACTATTCGCAAAAGCGATGTATCCGGAAGGTTGATGAAGTGGTCGTCGAGCTTGGAGAGTTTGACATCCATTTTCTTCCGTCGATATAAAGTCACAAGTGCTCGACCGTTATAGAATGTACCATCCCATCACCACCGAATCATTCATCACTCCATGACAAATCAATGGACATTATATGTTGATGGAGCTTAGTACTTAGGTCGAGGCGAATTTTGCTTATCTCCCAAGTAAAATAACTTTAGAGTGCAGCTTGACTAAAGTTCGCCACCAATAATGTCGCCAGTGCGAGGCCCTCTGGCGACTAAGGCATTGGCGTGAGGTCCAGAACTTAGCCATCTACACAGACTCACGCTTGGCCACTCCAGGTTGAAGGAGACTTGATACCCGTCATGTAACTTTCGATCGTCTTTTGGCAAAGTCACTTCTTGCCGATCGAGACCCATCGATAACTCATATTCTGGGGAGCGGAACAGCGGCGGATGCCCTCTCCAAGTTAGCCACAACAACGGGGAGATCTTTTCAAGAGAAAATACATAGAGGACATCCACTTTCCCGATTCAAGGCCCTTGGGTGATACAATCTCGGAGGACCCAAAAGAATCTTCATGGATTGACCCGATCATGTCCTTTCTTCAAAGCGGGGCCTTTGAGACCCCACCGATGCTATCCGTCTCAGGCGTAGCAGAACTTCACCATAATCGATGTGAACTCTACAAGCGGTCCTTCTTAGGGCCAAAGTGTCTACCACCTTGGAGGCTATGCAATGCGAGAGGTTCATTCGGTGAATGAACATTTGGGAGGAAAAGCCCTCGCCTCAAAAATGAGGCAAGGTTTTTCTTGGCCTACAATGAAGAAGGACGCATTGAGTTTGTAAAGAAGTGTAACAAGTGTCGTTACATTCCAATCTCACTCATACACCATCTAGAACTCACCACAATCAGGCTGGCCCTTTGCTCAATGGGGATCGATATAATGGGACCCTTTCCCATTGCCAGCACGAAAATTCATAATCTTGGTCATTGATTACTTCACGAAGTGGGTGGAAGCTGAACCGCTGGCCAAAATCACCGAAACAAATGCCAAGCAATTTGTCTGGAAAAATATTATTTGTCGTTTTGGCATTCCAGCAAAAATCATCACCGATAATGGGGCAGTTCATAGGAAAGACATTCACATCTTTCGCGGGCATATCCGGTTAATCCACCCAGTATCCCATCCACAGAAATGGGCGGACCAAGTCACCAATAGGACAATACTAAAAGGGCTAAAGACGCCGAACCACGGGGCAATGGAAGAACTATCCAATGTTCTTTGGGCTTACCGCACTACATCAAGGACCCCTCGGAGAAACACCCGTACAATCGTGTTTGAGCATTTATTCCAGTCGACATCGGGGTCCCGAGCCCTAGAACCCATAACTTTGATGCCGACAGCAATGACGATAAGCTTCGATTCCATCTGGATCTCCTGCAAGAGACCCGCGACATGTCAGCACTCCGAATGGCTTCCTATCAGCAAAGGATGGCTCGAGGTTTCAACCGAAGGGTAAAGCCACGACCAATATCTGTTGGGGACCTCGTCCTCAGAAGTCTCGACTCAGCAGGAAAAGGCCCACAACAGAACAAACTCTCACCAGTTTGGGAAGGCCCGTATGTGGTGGTGTCTAAAATCAAGCCTGACACGTTCAAGCTTAAGGATAGTATGAGGAAGACTCTCCCATGTACCTGGAATGCTACAAACCTCCAGAAGTACTACCAGTGATGTATCAGCTTTTTTATTTTAGTGAATGCGGAAAACATTATCATCGTGTATGTTTGTATTGCAATTGTTATTATCGAATTAAACATTTATCGATACTCTGTTTGTCGTACATTGTCCAACCTTGGCATCAAGGTGTTTGGATTTATGTTTCTATCTATGTTAAAGTTCTCATACTTATTGTGACTTTTCTTGCTTATGCTTGCATTTTAAAACACCGACTCAAGAGATACGCCTATTGTTGTATCTCATTCGGTAGATCGATCCCAGGGGAATTGATGATCTTCCCTACGTTAACATCGATTAACGCCTCGATAAACAACCTTGGATAAGTTGGCAATCCTCTATGACGCCTACAACTTTCTCCATAACAGTTAACATCATCGTAAATGCTTGATACACAACCTAGGATAGATCGAGAGGTTCAGAGAACCTCTATAAATATATTCCGCAAGTTTGTCATCAAGTAACGCCTGGTAATGATCTTAGAATATGAATTATCCTAAAGGGATTCCCGATCTCTTCTCGAATCTTTATCATGTACACTTTGACACAACTCGGAAATATTCACAAACAATTTTTGTGGATTGTTAATATTTCTCGCAGAATACAAGTACAATCAACCGAAATAATATACAACCGAGCAATGCAACATAAAGGAACTACAACTACGGTCTTGATGGTCTCATCGGTAGATGATGAAGAACTATCAGTCATCCTCGCTGCTAGAAGGGTGGGAAGCTAGGCTAGGAGAAAGGACCTCACAGCTCTCTTGCGATCAGCGTGTCCCCTTCAAGAAACCTTGGATGAAGCCTTCATCAACACACTGCCGCTCCAAAGCCTTCACCTCTACATCATATACGTGGTCTCTGGCCTCCTGAACGTGATCCTGTATGATACTCTTGAAGGCTGTCGAGTTCTTGAAGTCCTCCACGGCCTGTGATCCGACTCTCGCTTCTACCCGAGATAAGGCAGCCTCTTTCTCTGAAAAGCGAGCGCGTAACTCTCGGTTCTTTGCCTCAAGACTGAAACCTTCTCAAAAGATCTTGATCCTGCGGCCAACCAACCTCTGTTCTAGCCTCCACTAATTCATCCCGGTCGCTCAACTTCGGCGTTGAAAAGAAAGAGAAGTCGCTTGCCAACTCGGTCCACTCATCAAGTTGATTCTCCAACACGGACATCTCTTTTACTTTCTCCACATACCGCTTCTTATATTCACCATGGAGAAACTTGACCTTCACGAACTCAATTCCGGTCATTGACAATGTTCATTTTGAAGTCAAGTTCTTGCTTCTTCAGTATCTGAAATAAGAAAAATTACGTTAAGCACAAGGAAATGGGAAATAAAAGATGATGAACGCAAGAAGGATAGTTACCAGTTCTTGACATCTCGCGACCTCGAGAATGATTCAACACGTCCTCGTGAATGAAGATCCTTGGGGGCGACCTCAGGCACTCTTTTGTGTCGATATCACCATCACCTCTTCTCCTTTTCCTCTTCTATTGGACGGGTCCTTCGCGGAAGAAGCGGAGGGCGCTTGGGAGATCTGGAAACCTTTGTTGGGCTTTCTCAGCAATGCATAAGACCGCTTCGGGATGAATAGAAAGCCCGTGAACAAAGATTCCTCCGCACAAATCTGTTGATATATCGAATCTCAAATCAAGATCTTCAATACGGAATTTCTCAGATATCTTCATCACCAACTGGGGAATGGGTAAATCTCTCAGCTTTCCCCATTTCTCGAAGAGACCCCAGTCATTCTTCACAAAAAAGAATCTGCTTGCCCAACTCTTGGGAGGATCCTTCATCCGGAGGTCAAGTAGCCGACTCCTGCAGGTGATACGACCATGTGCATCGCAAGTAAACTTGCACATCCGTGCGAGTGTCGATAGTCAAGGTGCGCATCCTCGAAAAGACTATAAGTCCCATCCACGATCGTCATTGCCTTTCGGAAATGCAAATCTGACCGACAAAATGGCAATCATCTCGGGATGGGGAAACGCAATCCGTGCCCAAACTCATCTCGTAAGTGGTGAAATACCCCGGCGGCGGAAATTGGGCTCTATCAGACTTCTTCGGACACTTAAGAACCAAATCATTCAGAAAATAATATTTTTTTTGAAGCACGATCAATGTGTCTCCCGTGATCGACGACTCCCACGAATATTCAGTCCTCCCATTTTTAGAAGGTTCCCTCATCGCTGCCTCTGTTACAAGGGTCGGACGTGTCTCTTTCAAAGATTCTCACCCATCTACAAACAGCAACTCGTGATCGAGATGAAAATTATTCCAAGGAGAGTGCCCAAACTCCCACCGGGGGAGGCTATGCACTCGCTTGGTGGAGATGAGGAGGTAGAGGTTGATCCAAGAAGAGTTCCCAAACTCCCACCAGGGGGAGGGCTATGCACTCTGGCTTGGTGGAGATGAGGAGGTAGAGGTGGATCCAAAAAGAGTGCCCAAACTCCCACCAGGGGGAGGCTATGCACTCTAAGAGGAGAGGAGGAGATGAGAAAAGTGTGCCTTTCTCTCTTACCTTGGGGTTTTATAGACCCCCAGAAAAGCAAAAGCGCCCAAACCGTTCAAAGCAAAGCTGCGTTGGGCCGTGGGCCCAAGCCAGCGCCCGTAGCGCGCAGCGCCCTGCGCCCAGCAGCAGGCCAGGTGGCATCTCGGTCAGCCGTGGCCCGGTCATGACCGGCTGGTCCCGCCTCCAGCCTCTCCTCGGTCCACGGGTCAACCACCATCCACGGCCCGGCCGTCGGTCCCAGTCGCAACCTCCGGCCAGCTGAACCGCCGATCGGTCGCCAGCGGTCGAAACTATCGCGTTGACCAGCGGCGACGACCGTAGGCGATTACTCGACCAGCCCGATTCCCGCGCCGACCGTCGCGCCAGCGTCCACCGGACCTGCCCGATTGCTCGCGCGCTTCTCGACCCGCGCCCGTCGGCGCTCCGTGGCATTCGCCGTACCGTGACCTCGGCCAGCTCCCGCTGCTTCATCCGCTGACCCTACCGCGACCCGACCCGTCGGCCGCTCCTGGCTGCCAGCCAGCCGACCCGATCCGCGTCCGCGTCGCTTCGTGACGCGACCGCGAGCCCGCCAGGTTCATCGGCGTAGCAGCATGCAGCGCTATGCGCGCTTGGCGCCAGCATCGCCAGAACCCCGTTCGCGGATCGATCCATAACCTCAAAATATCGTCACACATACTATGCGCATTTGCGACCCCGCCTTCCACGGTTATAATATTGTCGTTATGAAGATCTTTCTCTCAATCTGCTTGATGGACTCTCAAATTTCATTGAAGAATTTGCTATTTTCAAGTATTTGACATATATTTTTGGATGATTGAGATAATGTCACCCAAAAATAGGGGGGCAACTGATACATCCTCAGAAAATTAATCTGATCAAGCACGAATCTCAAGGCATTTTCAGAAATGCTTCGATCTAATCACCAATTTGAACAAACTTACAATCAAACTGACCGTCTCGATGAGACGAACATAGAACATCAAGCATAGTCGATCCAGGCTTGAATCTCGGATCAAGCTATTGGAGCATGAAAATGGATCGATCGCCAAATGGTCACCAAAGCGACATATTTATAGTCGGTCGGCGGCTGTCAAACGAATCCAACGAATCCAAGATCACCCAATTAGACATCATTAAGGCACCGGATCATCAAAATACATGCTCGAGGGATCGCCTGGCCATCCGATGGGAGTGGTTGGAGTTTTCCACGAATTTACAAGGCACGCCACTCCCAAAATCTATAAATAGAGCTTCATTCTCACCTTAGGGGACCAGTCGATTTGAAGACCAGAGCTCGAGAACCACCGACCTTGGCCAGCGATCTATCACCACAAGTGCCACCACCGGTAGTGCACGAGATCGAGCTTCAGGAGATCGCCCCAGGACTAGAAAAGACCCAGTTCTTTGCTCCTTTCTCCCCGAAGATCAAAGGTTGCTCCCGGAAGATCAGTTCCTACCGCTTTTTGGGAAACTTCTCCCTTGGGTTGGAGTTGACCGATATTGTATTTTCTACACTCGGAATATTGTTTCCGCCCCTGTAAACACCTTCTTCTCTGAACTAACGAGAAGCAAGGACCTGTATCTTTTGAACACATAGTGAAAGTTCTCTGACGGGCAAGGCCCGTGGTTTTCCCTTAACGGGTTTTCCACGTATAACCCCTGTGTTCATATCCCACTTGTGTTGGATAATTTTTGGGCTACGACGAAGATCTCGCATCTACCAGAATAAAATTCTCTAGCACACAACAGTTACTATCTAAAATCAATTGAAATTAATTATAAATAAATCTTCTCTAAAATACCTTCAAAATAAGCATTTATTTGTAATTTTTGGATTTTTCTATAATTTATTATGAACTTTTGAAGTTTCAGCCATTTAAACTAATCAATTAAGCCTAATCCCATCGGCGCCACGCAGACCACTAACGTGGCACGCTTTCCATGTGGCGCCATGGAATTGGCTACTTAAACCAGTCTGACTCAACACTAATGTGGTTGGCGGCAGACACACTTTCTTATCTGCCGTCCAATCCACACTTTCTTATCTGCCGCCCGATCTAAGATTAGATGGCTAGGGTCAACCCTGTGGTTCTTAAAATATTTAATTAGATTAATCATGATCATCCACTTTGATTATGTGGAATGGATAGGGTGTGATCCATCATCTCCCGAGCGATGAGAGATCGACAATGCCGCCTTTCGTCTCTCGATTCAAGCTCACCTGAGCTCGGATCAAGTTGGGATTCAACCCACACCTTCACAAGGTAATCCAAAGGGATATGCCGATTGGATTTGCGTGGCATAGAAGTTTTCTTCCAAAAGCCATAGAAAATTTTTGTAAAAGCTCAATTTAATGGAATTACCTCACCGGAGCTAGAGACCGACAGAAAATCATTTGAAGAAGCTTCATCTAGTGGATAGGAAGCCTTACTGATCAGCACACTGAGGATTCCTTGCAGTTCACTTGAAGCTACGAACCGACGATTTGGAGGTGGATGCTGATTGAAGTTGGACTTTCGGCCATTAGAGTGCTTGAGTGGCGATTCATTCTTGCTCGGTGTAGTGTGGGTGAAGTTAATTTTAGTTTGGTGGAGAATTGGAAGAGCTGGAATGAGTGGAAGGATGGCCTATTTTGATTTGAGGAAATTCAATAATGGGGAGGCTTGTGGTGCTCAAGGAAAGCTCTGGGGATTTTAAAAATGCCCTAGGAACCTATATGAGTGTGTGTGTTTGTATTGGATCAAAATGAGCGGGGTATATCCCCCTTCCCTTGGATTATAAGAGATTGAAGCCCAAAGATCACCGCAGCGTCGATGGTCATGTTGAGGTGGCTTGACTTCATTGGCTAGAGGCCTTGGTGAGTGGCTCAAGGTGGTTCCTCCTCCCATGGATCCAATGGGTTTTAGTTATGGTGGGGAGGTGAGTTAACTCACCTCCCTTTGGTCCAAGGCCAACCTGGCCCACTTGGGTTGGGCTAGGTGAGTAGGTCATGCTCCATTCTTGGGTGTTTGATGGCCACTAAGAGGAAAAGAGGAGGGTGGACTTTCCCATTTTGGAAAAATCCCATGTGAAGAGGAAACTCCAATGGGTATTGCCTTGGGTTGAACCAAATTCGGGTTGGTTAGTTTTGGGCTGACCCCGGGTGAGTTTAGGATGGGTTGGATCAGGTCCCATTGGGTTTGGGCTAGGTTCAAGTGGGTTTGATTCAATTTGACCCATGTAGGTCAAATTGGGCTAGGTTGGGATAGGTTAACCAATTGATAAAATTAGGTCAAACCAAGGGTTGGGTCATGTTCAAATGAATATTTAGGATATTTTGGTTCAATTGATTTGAGCTAATTTGGCTTAGGTTTGATTTTGGCTCATTTGGATTCATGTAGGTTAAATGGATCAAGTTGATCAAATTGGCCAAATTGGCTTGGGTCAGGGGCTGATTCATGTTCAATTGATTAATTGAAGATGATTGCAAGTTTTGGTTTGAATTAATTTGGATTTAGTTTAGATTTAGGCCAATTTGACCCTTTAGGTCAATTTAGGCTAAATGGGTTAGGTTGACCAATTGGTCAAATTGGGTTCAATTATGGCTTTGGTCAAGTTCAATAATCAATTTGGATCAAACTTGAGCCATTAGTTGCAATCAATTTTAATTACATCATGATTTGACCAATTTAGTTTTTTTAGTCAAATTAGGTCAACTTGGGTCAAAGGGCTAGTTGGGTTAGGTTTGGCTCAATTGATTGTCAAGTCATGTTCAATCATTGATCATAGAATCAATGGTTTTAATTAATTTAGCTTAGGTTGAGATTTAGCTAGTTTGGTTCATGTAGGTTAAGAGTGTTAACTTGGTCAAATGACCTAGTTGACTTGGTTTGACCTAATTGATGACAATTGATCAACCTAGGGTGATCAACAATCATCATAGGAGGTTTTGGTAAGCTTGGTTCAATCCAATTTGGGTTGGATTAGAATTTGGCTCAAATAGGTCCTTTAAGTCACCTTGGGTCAAGTAAGCCTATTGGGTTTAGTTGTCAATTTTGGGTTGATTTGGATTTAGTTAAGTTTATATATGGATTTAGGATTGGTATATAGCTTTGATTGCAATTGATTTGGGTTCAAATGGGTTTTGGTTCATTTGGATATTTCAGGTCAAATGGGTTGAGTCAAAATTGATTTGGGATGATGATTGTGAATTCATTTGGGATTAAATTATATGGCTTAGGATGGATTTGGATTTATTTTGGATTTTGATTTATAACATGTGAATGTAGGTTTCATTTTTTTTTTTTTTGGGATGATGATTGAAGGAATAATTGATTCATGAGAAAATGAATTGATTTTGGCTTGAATTGAATAGATTTTTGGCTAAGTCGATAAGATTGAATTATATGGCTTAGGATGGGTTTGGATTTATTTTGGATTTTGATTTAGGACATGTGAATGCATGTTTCATTTATATTTGTGATGATGATTGAAGGAATAATTGATTCATGAGAAAATCAATTAATTTTGGTTTGAATTGAATGGATTTTTGGCTAAGTCCATGGGATTGAATTATATGGCTTAGGATGGGTTTGGATTTATTTTGGATTTTGATTTAGGACACATGAATGTAGGTTGCATTTATATTTGGGATAGTGATTGAAGGAATAATTGAAGGAATAATTAATTCATGAGAAAATCAATTGATTTTGGTTTGAATTGAATGAATTTTTGGCTAAGTCCATATGATTAAATTAAATGGCTTAGGTTTGGATTTGAATTTGGTTTAGATTTTGATTTGAAATTGGTTATAGATTTGAATCATTTGATTTGGATTTGGGTGAATTGAATTTGAGGTTTGGTTTAGGCCAAAGAGATAGACATAGATTGGGTTTAGTTTATAAGGTATGTTTGTCTCCCTAAGTCCTAAGGCATGGCCTAATCTATGATTAACTCTTCTAAGTCTCTTAACTTAGGTTTGGTGTTCACATTAATGCACATTATAGTCTACTCGACGTAGATTACGATCAATATCTTTTTTATTATAACGATCATCCCAACTTTGATGAAATTCTTAGTTTCCTCACTACTTGAAATTCTAATACCCAGTGGAAAAGGCAGGAGGAGAAAATCATTAATTTTCATTCCTCTGGCCTCACTACTTAGGCTAAAGCTAGACATTATTTTATTTATGCCAAATTGATGCCCATTAGAGTCATTTTGAATTTTGTAATTCAAATGATTACTATGGATGTAGAAAAGATTATTTATAATTATATATATAATATGCTTTAATGTAGTACTACAATAAATTTTGGTCATCCTTCTCTCATTTATACTGTGTGTGTTGAGGTAGACGTAATAGGAGATCTTGATGAGGATGTCTTTATACAAATTGCTCCCTTAACTAAAAAGGTTATTAAGGGTTTGGTTTTAGGATTAAGGTGGGGGAAAGCTCATATGCCCCTTGGTCACGGATCCTCCAAAACCTTAAATGAGTAACTCCAACAAATTGGAGGACAAGTCTCAGAACTAAGAAAAAAATGTCAATGAGACTAATTGGTGCTAGCAAGAACTGAGAGGAAATTCTACCATCACATGAATCAGCAGAACAACAATTTTCATACATGGCTGAGTTTAACACCTCACTTGTTCACATATTTGAAAACTATGGTTTCTATGCGGCTCCTAGCACTTCTTTTCTTGTGACATCTCATTACCAGCCTTATGTAAGCATCTCGTCTGAGCTAAAGGAAGAAAAGAGGAGGAGGATGATTATGACTGCTAGTTTTCTCATTTTTTTATTTTCTTATATTTTTATTTTTATACAATTTATGTAACTCTCTCTTTCTTTTTATATTAATAAATGCATCAATTTTCTTTTATATATTTATCTCTTTTTTTTTTTGTATATGTGTGATTTCTTGTCATTTGGGAAGCTCGATTAAAATAATAAAATATATTCACCTATAAAATGACATCAAAGAGGGAGCATCGCTTGTAGTGCCTGGCTCTCATGCCTTAGAACCCGAGAGTGTGGTACCTTGGAGCATGATATTTAGCACTACGACGCCCTCTATGGATTCATTTTGCTTATTTACCCGAGAGGTCGATGCCTTGCTGCTATAGTTCTAGTGCCTTAGCATTGTTGTCCTGCGGACTTAGGATTATAACCTGAGAGGGTGCCGATATTCAATGCCATGGCACCCTCTATGGTTGATTTTGCTTATTTACCCAAGAGGGTGGCACCTTGATGCCCGATATTCAATGTCGTGATGCTATTAAAGAGTCTATTATTTTGTTTTTATAAAGAAGGCAATGCCTTGATGCTATAATTTCATGTTGTTGTCCTATAAGACTTTTGCTTATAACCCGAGAGAGTGGCGCCTCGGCGCCCGATATTCAGCGCAACAAATTTAACCTAAGAAAAACTCAGGTGTGTATTTTCTAAGTTGGATATCCCATGTTTTACAAAAATGTTAAAATATCATAGCACCACGACGCTCGGTATACAACGCCGAGGTGCTGTTGACCTAATGCTTAAAATTAAAAGTTTCATTAGCATAATGCCTTAACAATACTAGATTTTTGACATGTTCAATGCAAGACACTCTTCTCCCTTATTCTGGATCTAAGATCAATGGAGGGAGGGTTTTGCTTCATCCTGTAACTAAGTTCTACGGCGAATAATGTTGCATGGTGTGGTGCCTCGGTGCTGAAGGAATGGCGTTGCGGTACTACTTCAAGTACAAGGGACTCGAGAACATGGCACCGTGGTGCCATAGGTCAAAGATATATGATTATATTTCTCGAGAGCGTGGCACCATGGCGTTGGAATTTTGGCACCATGGTGTTGCGAGTTAGGAATGCACAATATGGAGAGAAGTTCTTGTAAAATTTAATGAATTTTTATAGAAATTTGGACAGAGTAACATTTTAATAGTACTAAGTTCTCGTGTCTCAATGTCATCTCCTTTGTCCCAAATCTAAGATCAATGGGGTGGTATTTTATCTTCTCGCACCAGAACTACATTCAACAATGGAGGTTCTTTTATAAAAACTTAAGAAGAGAGAGAAAAACTAGGTAAAAGAACACAAGAAAATGTAATTACAATGAATCTTTTATCTTTAGTAGCCGAAGGATGGCTTTTGTAAGAGCGAGAGTCGATCTTGCAACGAACAATAGTTCCTAGAAGCAAGAATCGCCAGAAAAATCAAAGTGAACAGTAAAAGTAGAGAGGGAAGTGGAAGAAGAAAAGGGGGAAGCGGATTTTTCCCCATTTTATAGAGTTCTTTCCATTAATAGGAGATTTTTTTGCTTCATAACCTTGTCCCCCTGCTCCCCTAGGTGGTTAGAAGTCATGGGCAGGGAATGACAGTTTTTTCTTACTTCTATAAACTGCAGATCATGGTCACTTCGGTCGTCAGAACACCAGCGGTGCTATCGCTTCATGTAACAAATATCCTTTTGAAGGATTCTTTTAGCTCAGCTCCCTTATGGCTAAATAATTTATTATTTACATTTTATTTTGATGCCAACATAATGGTATTTGATTCTTAACATGTTTTTTTTTGTTGGATGAAACTTGTTAATCTACAATAATGCAAGAAAATCGCTAAAATTTTAAGAATGTTGCTTTCCCTAAATTTTTTTTAAGATAAAAGACACTGGTGATGATTTTGTTTTTAGTTAATTTGATTGTCAAATAAAAATTCTTTATTTATGAAAATTTAAAGATGTTTATAGAGTTTAAAATTTATAATATTGTTGGTGGAAGAATAATAAGACTTAGATAAGTGCCTTAAGGATGGCTTAGAAATATGTGTCGAAGGTTAGAATTTTGATGTTATTGGTTGGTGGAAGAATAATCAGATGAACTACCTTATGTTATTAAGGATGGTTGTTGATATATTGTCAATACCTATAAGTATTATTGCTATATAGTCCACATTTAGTGTAGGTCAACGCAATGTTGACACATATCATTCTAAATTGGATGTAGAAACTACAATTATTAATATGTGGATTGATTTAGATTCGTAATCATTATGGGTTAAAGGGAAGAATCAAAGCAACAATAATTTTAATTTCTTTCTCATTAATTTTTTATTTGTGTATCCTGCCATATTAAAATTTTGTTGTTGAACATTTTCTAGGAAGAGGAGGAAGACAAAGAGGTGGAGATTCCTTTGCCTATACCATAAAATCAAGCAATGAAGTTTATTTCATAAGAGTAAAGTTTAATCTATTTATGACTATGTATTTATTATTATTTATCATTCATTATTATTACTCTTTAGGTTTTCTAGCCTTTGAGGAGATGCAAATGACTATTTTGAAGAATATGAAGAAAATCTTGGTGGTGATTTTTTGTGTTTTTGAAATGCCAAAGAAATTATTGAAACATCTCTAAATATTATTAAACCAAGCAATGGCACAATTATTTTGGTTTCATTAAGTTTTCATTCCAATGAAGTTCATTTATTTTTATGATCTGATAAAAAAATTATTTTTGTATTATCATTTACATTATTTGAATTGGAGAAAATATTTAATTTACTCATGAAAGATGAATGTTGTTACACCATATGTGAGCTTATAATTTAGATAATTCAAGTCATATCATGAACAAACATCTTTGCATTGGTGAGAGTACTTACAAGAGTGATGAAGAGCTCCAAATTAAGAAAGTCATAATTGAATATTTCATGGTTATACATCACAATGTAAATTTTTCTAACTTTAATATAATTCATGAAATGATTCCTAAAGAAATGGTCTACTTCTATTATTGAATGAATGTTGTTTTTGTCAATAACTCATTTTAGTTATGTATATTTCAGCATTGCTTGTGCAAAATTATGTCATATATGCTTGATAGCTTGGTTAGATTTTTGAATAAGTGGCAAACTCAGGCTTGATTTTGCATTGAAACTTGAAACTTTTCTCCTTTATCCTTATAATGTGTTTATTATAGTTGGTATTTTAAATCTATGTAAATATTTTTTCTATTTTTATATGATCTTCATGTTTTCTTTAGCAACCATTTCCTATTTTCTAAAGATCTTTGTTTTATTATGTAATGTTTCTTTCACTTTTCAAATTTGTATTTATACATTATTGATTTAATATTTAAGTTGCCAACTTTTATAAACATTTTGAGATAGTCTCTACATGTATTCAAGCCAAATAGTAATAAAAATATTTTTGGATGTATAAAGCATATATTCAGCTATAAATATGCATAAAAATTAGTGTAAAACTATGGCAAAATTTTCATCTTTCATCCATCCTTTCGAAAAGATAGATGAAATACAAAAATATATACCTCCTTGTTGGGACATCACATAGATCCGCAGATGTTCTTATTAGGGTGATTGGGTACAACATTGAGGAAAGATGTACTATCTCGAAAGATAGAAGTCACCACCCTACAATGGACCTAATCACCTAATAAGGACTCCTAAGGACTATGGGTCTTCGTATGTACCGGAGATTCTTCGCCTACTTTATATGGAAAAGTGAAGTAGGGTTATTTTAAATCGGGTTCGTTAAGTTCTATGGAGGCAAGCCCCTATAGTTAATTACATCTACTCTCAATTAAGGTAAATGATCATTGTCTCCAATGATTTCAAAGATCGGACTATTAATTAATTAGTTTTTTTGGAAAATAAAGTGGGATTGATTAAAAGGAGAGAGTTATTATCAAGACCAAAGGAAGAAAAAGTAGGGGATGATTATGATACTAGGAAGCCTAATAAGCATCACAAACTATCTTATGGTTGAGTTTTATATTTTTGAAATTGAAATGATTTATTTGTTTGAGTTGAATTTTTATTAGAAATCTAGGGCTTACAATTCCATGACACAAGATCATGAAAATGCCTAAGAGGTGAGGATTTATGCTTGTAGCTCACAAAGAGAAGTGGCAACCTCTGAACCTAAATGTAGGGAGCCTTGGCGAGGGCCAAAGAATGACCTAAATCTAAGGTGAAAATAGGCATATGGTTTACCTCTACAAGAGAGGATAAACCACCTGACTGTTTGGACTTACAATCGCCTGAGGGTGGCCGCTAACCAACTCCTCCTATGATTTGAAATATATGTAGGCAAATCATATGCTCTTGCAAGATAGATAGACTGTTGTTTATTTATAAATAGACTAAGTCCTTAAACAAACTCCCTAAGAGACTAGATCATTTAGGGCATGATTAATGACTAAAATCTAATGAAATTTTTATTATGTTTTAATTTTATTTTTTGGACAGTTGATTTGACACAGGCTATGGGATTCATATGCTTAATGTATGAGAAATTTGGTTATGGGCCAAAATCAGCAAGAATGGAAGTGTGTTTCCACCATGGCTCTCAAAGGTCAAGCCAAGTTCCTTGGCACGGGTGGAAGCCTCCATAAGCAAGAGTGAAGCAAGATGATTTTATATGCATGATGTGAAAACATACTCCCTAAGAGCCTAATCGCATCCAGGCCATTTAGCAAAGCAAGGAAGAAACTAAGAAAACATGCCATCTTAATGCATAAGCTAAACAAACATCAAATAATTTATAAAGCTAGCGTAAAAGAATAAGAGGCAAAGTTTGGTCGGGCTCCATTGCATAAACCCAAAAAGAAATTGGGTAGCTGAGCTCTACCCTTATACAACCCAGATTACAAATAAATTAATTACAATCAAAATAAATTCATGTTATGGGGGTCTTCATTCTTCATTGTTCTTCCTTCTTTCTTCTTTCTTCTTTCTACATTCTTTCTTTCTTTATTTCCTTTGATTGGTTTGGATGTAATTTGCTCTAAGGCTTCACATGGTACATAAGATTCATCTTATAACCAATGTTCATCCTAATCCCCCATGACATTCAATCCAAATCTTAATTATAAAAATTACATGAAAAGGGAAAGTAAATCTAACTAAAACGCAAAAAATAGAGATTAGCTAAACAAGCCACACAATCCCAAGCATGTATATGAATAAATTGGACTTAGCACCCCACACATGGTTAACCAAGTCTACCTAGCCTAATTTGGATCATGCTTAGGGGTATAAGTAACCTGCACAACAAAAGCATTTATTATTTTTATTACAGTGCCCCTTAAGCATAATCTCCTATAGAAGACAATGATTAGACTAAGATCGTCCTATCATTTAATCTACACACATACACCCTAACATCCAGACTAAAACATCACATCATAAAATAAAAGTAAACATCAAACCATGTACCGCCCTGACATAGGACTAGAAATGGTGACTTAGCCTAATGTGTGTATCATTTAAGGCTTGTGTGGCATGTCTTTGTTAGGCTTTAAGATTAGAGTTTTCTAAGTATGAAGGATTCAACTTAGAGGGTGGTTTCATCTAAGTGATTTAGTTGATTTGTTAATTTTATTTTATGATTTGATTTAGTTTGAATGAACCTATACTTAATTACTAAGTTATAAATAGAGAAAAAGAGAAGAGAACTTCTCTTTCCTCCCTACCTTAAATAATTTCTAAGATAGATTTATTAGTAATTTTTGTAAATATTTTATTATGTGTTTTAATTAATCCTATGTTTAGATAGACTCTAAACAAACTTATTCAATAAGAAAGAAATTTTAAGATTAATTAAAGTGAATTATTATCACAAAACACACAACACTTTATTTCTTTCCAACATGTGTAGCATGCATATGGATGAATCTTAAGCATATATATACATGCAAATGGAAATGTTAGCACACATTGATGATGAATGCTAAGAGATGTTGTTTAGAAAAATTTGGATGCTTCATGATGCATGATTTTATTAAGTAGAAAAGAGAGGGGTTCTTTATCCATTAATTAAATGCACACTTACATGTATGAAAGACATATGTGAGTACAGTGCCATTGTTCTACACTAGGGATGTAAGGTACAAGACCTACTTGGGGCTACTTAAAGCCTCGCAACCCCGGGGTGTCCTGACTAATATACCACTTTTCTTAAATACATGTGCATGTACAAAAAAAGAAATGAATGGAAAAAAGAATTATGCAACAAATTTTTATTTGTTTGATTAGTTTGTTGGTTGTTTAATTTATATATGCAATGTAAAGATCCTTCTTAATTCATGACATGGGAGTGCATAGGAATAAATTTAAGCAGGTGTTATGTTCTTTTCAAAGGAACTATACACTTTGCAAATTCTATACAAATCATGTTAAGAAAAGAGAAGGAAATTACATAACATACTTTAAACTATATTCACATGCAAGCTTATAAATACTTATAAGTAGCATACATTCATTTAGAGTCTTTGATTTATAAGTTTTTGAAAATAAGTTTTGATTTAGTAATTATAATAGCCATTCATATTCATACTTTAGTGAAAACATGCAATTTGACATAAACAAAACATTTCATTTTAATTTGATTTTTTAAAAGATATGAATGCATGATTTCATATGACACACTATTTAGCATGATAGGAAAGAAATAAGATGAGGTAAGCATGTAACTTCATTCACCTAATTAATTCTTAAAGATAATCTTATGGGATAAGATCATTTAAAGTGAATCAAAGTTATTTAAAGAGATTTTTGTTTTAACTTTAAGTTTGATTTGACTTTGAGAAAAGTGAGAAGGTTTGCTAGTCCTAACCCATCTCCCACATATGTGTATTATTTTAGTTTAATTTTTAGAACCATTAGATTTATTTTATATTTTATTTAGGTTAATGTGTGAATTAAATCACTTAATTACCCCTTACCTACACTCCTTAACATAATTAACCTAATAATTATGAGCCAACATATGATATCCAACCACATAGAATTTAAATCAGTAATGCACCCTGAGAAAGGAAGGGCCTAATGCAATTGGCTCATAATTATTGATTAATTAAGCTAAGGGATTTAATTAAGTACTTTCATAATCCTTTCCACACATGTAGGTTGGATTTGATTTTCTTAAGCTTACTTAGGTTATTGAACACCTAAGTATCTACCCAAGAAAGGATTGATTAAGTGATTAAGTTTCTGGATTAATTTGATTTTGAATTAGGTTAATTAAGCCATTTAATGGAATGATCAAATCATTAATCAATTTGTAAATTAATTAAGTTTTCAATCGAGTGAAATAGACTTAGGGGAAAAGATTTAAAAGAGACATCCTAATCTCATACACTGAGTCTATCCACTATTATGAGATGGTTAACAAATTTAATTAATGAATTTATCATCATTTAGTAGGTTAATTAATCATTTAATTGATTAAGGGAGTGATTAGAGATGAATCAAGCAATTCCCCTAATTAAACAATTAATAAATTCCAAGAAAATTAGGGGAAGCAGAAGTCATCCCACTAAACATACCTGAGAAGTTTAGAATTAAACAATGAAATAATTATGGAGTAATTAACATAATTACATTCCCAATAAAATCTAAATTACATAAAATTTACTGATCAAAATCAATTAAACTTAATTTTATATTCTTCCCCTTTAAAATATCTTCAAAATGCATTTGAGTTTGTATTTTGCTAATTTTTCTACATTTAGTTATGTATTTTTGAAGATTTTTGATTATATGATAATTAAATCACTAATTATATAACTAATCCCGTACAATACCGCTGATCGCGTATCCATGTGGTGTGAGATTCGTTATTTAAGTTGTCACATCCTACTGTGCGGTTACACTTTCCTTGATCGTTAGATCATAGATCGGATGGTCAAGATCAAGCCCGCAGTATTAAAGGGATTAATCACGGGATCTCATGTATTTTAATCAAGACTATCCATCCAAAACATGAGGGATGGATGGTCCATGATTCATCCTTCCCCTCGCCTGGAGAAGACGGCAACTATCCATCCCTTAGGGCTTGATCCGAGCTCACTTGAGCTCGGATTGAGTGGGGATTAATCACACACCATCTAAAAGCAAGAATAAAGACATCCAACGGTTGAATTACAATGGGTTGAAACTTTCTTTCACAAAGGACCAAGGAATCCTACACCTAAGCTTGGTCATACCTTATCAGAGGCTATCATCGGCGCTCCCAACCGTTGAGGTAGCTTCGTCTAGTGAAGATGAAGCCCTGTTGAAGATTTGAAGGTTTGAGGTTGAGTAGATCTTCCAATTGGCCAAACTCCTCCTCATAGGCTTGCGGCTTTGGTCTAGTTCCCTCTTCTCGTTCCATGGAAGCTTGGAAGAAGCTTTGGATGAACTCGATTGGGTCCTCTTAGGATGCTTGCAAGAGCAATTGGGTTTTGGTTGAGTGATGGATGAGCTGGAATTTTCAATGAGCTCCTCTATTTTCCACTTGAGGAAACCAAGAATGGAGAAAATAGGAAATTCTTGAGAAAGCTTGGAGGAACTGAGAACTTGCTCTGAGTTCCTATGACTCAATCGAGTGTGAATGATGTATTTGGAATGAAATGAGGGCAAGTATATCTCCCTCGATAAGGATCGGATGGTCGTGAGCCTCCCTTTCATTTTGGATCAATTGCCTTGATTGATTGAGTTTGTTAGGTTGTTAGAGGTGGCATGTGATTTTGTTTTGGAAGATGAAGGGAGTGGAGAAGTTTCCATGTGCTCATTTGAGTGGAGGAGTGATCCCATGTGGAGAATTCCCATTGGGTGGTCAGTTTTGGACTTAGGTTGGGATTGGTAGACCCAAACACATTGGGTCATGTGCACCACACTCATTAGTGTCCACCTGGTCCACTAAGAGAGTGCCAAGTGGCCATGAAAAAGATTTGACCAAATTCTAAGTGAAATTGGCCATTGGTTACCTTCTGGGTAAAATGGCCATTTAGAATAGTTTGAAATTGGGTTGGGCCAAATTTCAAAGAATTTGGAGTTGATTTGATGTCATTTCGCTCAAATTGACCCATTTAGGTCAAAATGGGTCAAGTTGACCAATTGGTCAAATTGGGTCAAACCAAGGGTTGGGTCAAGTTCATATGACTATTTGAAATGTTTTGGCATCATTGGTTTAGTTCAATTTGGTTTATATTTGGTTTTGGTTCATTTGATTTCACTTAGGTCAAATGGGCCAAGTTGACCAATTTGACCCATTTGACTCAATTGGGTTAGGTCATGGGTTATTTTAGGTTTGGTTGGTCATTTGAAATGTTTTGCAAGCTTTGGTTTTAATCGATTTTGATTTGATTTGATTTTGACCTTTGACCTTTAAGTTGGGTTCATGGTCAATTGGGCTCAATTAGGTCAATTGAGGCTTTGGTCAAGTTCAACAAATGGTTTAGAATGAATTTGACCCATTGGTTGCAATCAATTTGGCTTAGATCAAGATTTGACACATTTTGAATTTTTAGGTCAACTTGGGTCAAGTCAATTGTTGCCAATAAAGTTTGGCAAATTGATGACTTGGTCATGTTCACTCATTGATCATGAACTGGTTTAGATCAATGGTTTCAATTAATTTGGCTTATGGTGGATTTTGGCTAGTTTGGGTTTCATTTTGGGTTAAGTGTTGACTTAGTCAAAGGCTAGTTTTGACTTGTTTTGACCCAATTTGAGTGATTAATCATCTCATGATGATTGTTGCTCACAATGAGAGACTTAGGTGGGCTTAGTTCAATCCAATTTGGGTAGAATTAGAATTTGGCTCAAAAAGGCATTTTAGGTCACTTTGGGTCAAGTGAGCCTGGGTCAATCAATTGACTTGATTCAAGTTTGGTTGAACTCACATATGGGCATATGATTAAAATATAAATCTATTTGCAAGTGATTTAGAGTCGAATGAGTTTTGATTCATTTGACAATTTCAAGTTCAAAGAATGAACATAGGTTTGATTTGGGTTTGAGTTTTGAATTTAGTTTTGGTTTGATGATTGAAGTTTATGTTTATATTTGGATTCATGATTGAAGGATTGATTGAATCATGAAGAAAATCCAAGGGTTTGGATTAATCTGAACTTGATTTGGCCAAGTTCAAGAATTTGACTTGGAAGGGTATAGGTTGGTTTTAGCCCGGATCAAGCAGAGGAGGGTGGACGGTGTCTGTCTTCTATCGCTCAGGGGATGAAGGATCATCCATTGTCCATTTTGTGTGATTTGAATGAACGATCCTGATTAATCTGATTAGATTTATTCTATTTAATCCCTTAAGAACTGCATGATTAATCCCCACCATCTAATTCGAGATTGGATGATGGGGACAAAAGTGTGTTCGCCGCCGCTGACTCAACACGCCACGTCGGACGATTTAAGTGGCTAATCCCACGGTGCCATGTGGAAAGCATTATCATGTCAGCTCCCGCATGGCACCGATGGGATTAGAGATTAATTAAGGTTAAAAATGCCCTTAATTACTCAAAACTTCATAAAATCATATCTAATTATAGAAAAATTATAAAAATACAAAAAAAACCCATTTTAGAAAGGGTAAACAGAGGAGATTTTAATAAAAATGATTCCCCTATGCTTTGAACAGTGATCATAGCTTAATTAGGGTTTGAATGTTTCTTTAATTACCTTAATTAAGCTCTAATCACTTGGAATTAATCCTAAACTTGAAATATTGATTTAATGGGATGACCTCTACCTCTCATAACATTTTTGGGATTTATTGGCTAGGTAATTAGGAGAATTTGAAATTCAAACGTTAATTACCCTCATTAAGTCATTTAATGATTATTTAAAATTCCAAATGATAAAATTAATTAATTAAACTTTCTTAATCACTAATTAATAGTGAAATGATGAGGGGGACTGATTATGACCTCTTTCTTAATTACTTTCCCAAATTCATTTCATGGATAGGGATAATTAATGTATTGATTAATTAAAAAATTAATTAAATAATTATTAATGAGAATTACTCGAATTAAAATGATAATTACTTCAGATAATTAATACTCAATTCATGGGTTCCTCTTTATGTGTTAAATAACATAACGACCCTTAAGGAAATTATGATTAACCCATGGGTGTGGGAAAATTATATAAGTACTTAATTAGATTCTTTAATTTAATTAATATTTAACTATAAGCCTCATTACATTAGATCCCTAAGTGCATTACAATTTGAAATTTTCATTTGCATATCATTGGAGGCATATGGTTAAATAATTAATCGAATTAAAGAAGCATAGGAAAGGGATAATAAATTATTTTCTTAAGGTTTCAAACTTAATTAATTCATAAAACACATTTAATTACTTCTCTTTAAACACATCAAATCACTCACATGGGATGGGGTTAAAAATAACAAATTAATCTCTCCTCTTTAAGTTTATTAATCCAAATCAAAAAATCAAACTTAATAAGAAGCTAAGGTTAATCTTAAATGATTTTAACTAATGTGATTGTCTTTATGAATTAATGTAGTTGAATGAATTATGTGGAGGTATTCAATTATTCTTTTTTAAATTATCATAAATGTTGTATGTCATTTGATAACATGCATTCATATCTTTCAAATCAAATAATCAAATTGAAATTTATTTATGTCTAAGTTGCATGTGTTGGCTTAATCTTATTATATATGTGACTATTATCACAAGTAAATTTCAAGAGCTATGTTCAAAGTTAAAAATTGATAATGAAAAGTTAGTGATATTAACTAGGAATATTTCTATATGATTTACATGTGTTTATAGCTAGGCATGTCATAGCACTATTTTGTCTTTATGATTCATATATCTGTTTAAATATGTTTGAATGATAATGATTATATAGTCTGGACATCCCGAGAATATGAGGCTTTAAGTAGCCCCATGGAGGTCATTGATTACCTCACTTCCCTGGTTAACAAAGGTGCATACTTATTTAATTTCATTCTTATGTGTACTTGTGCTAGAATTTGGATAGAACTTTATTTTACATGTATAAATAATTTAATGAAAATACAATCTTTTGCATGATTTTCATTCTCATGATTATGTACATCCGTATGTATTTAAGATAGCAAGTATATAGTCTAGACATCCTGGGAAAATGAGGCTTTAAGTAACCCCATAGAGGTCATTGATTATCTCACTTCCCTGCTTTAAATAACGGCATGTACTTGCTTATATCTTTTATACATGTGTGTGTGCATTTGGTTAAAGAATCAAAATCCCTTCTTCTACCAAAAATGTATGCATTCATAATCATTTAAGCACACCAAAAATACATTGTATGTGTAGGTATACTAAGCTTTAAATCATATGCATGTTATGGGTGATGAAAAAAAATGGTTCAATGTTATCTATATGATGGTAATTCAATTGCATTAGTCTTAAGATGCCTTTCATCATGGATAGGATTCTTTTAGGTTAACCCAAACCTAAGATTAAGAAAGTATTTAATAAATCATTCACCAAAAGAAATCAAGTCATAACGATGTGCTTTAGAAAACAACTTAAGGTAGGGATGAAAGAGGTTAAATTCTCCTTCCTCTCTTTATAATTATTAGACCCTAAGTAAATATAAAAAAAAACAAAACAACATACATATTAAAAAATTTTAAATCTTCAAAACAACTTCAAGTGAACCCATCCATCATGTTAAATTAAACATTTCCAAACTTAAAAAATTATAATTCTAATGCCTAGCTAAGACATACTACACTAAGCCTAAGCACACATATTAGAATGCTAAGTCATAACTTTTAACTTCAGGATATGATGGTGTATGTATTGATGTTGTGTTTTATTTTATGATGTAATGTTTTAGACTAGATGTTAGGAATATGTTTTATAAACTAGATGTTAGGCCATGGTTAGCTTAATGTTATTTTCTGCAAGGGATTGCACTAATTGGGCTGCTAAAATGAATATAAATGCTTTTTTGCAAGTTGCTTATGCCCCTAAGTATAATCCATGATTAAGACATGTGATCTTGATTACCCATGTTTAGAGTGCTAAGTCCAAATTATAAAATATAACTGCTTGTGAATGTATGTATGCTAAATAACGCCCTGCTTTGAACGCGGTTCTGATTTATATTATCTTTCCCATGAAGCAATACGTAACTGAACGAAGTACATTTTAGGATGAGCAGTGGTTAGAAGGCATGGTCCTAGGAGGCCGTATAAAGCTTGAAGCAAATTAAATCAAAAGAAGAATGAAGAAAGAAGATAAATGAAGACCCCTATAACATCTATTCAATTTCAATTGTAATATTCTTTTGTAATCCGCATTGTATAAGGGTGAGATACCCAATTTTTCTCTTTTGGGATATGGATTTTTGCCACCTTTTATTCTTTGATCTAATACATGTTTGATTATTGTTATATTTAGAGTATGCAATAAGAGTGCATCTTCTTCATAGTTTCTTAAAGATTGATATTTGAATGTGTGGCCTGGATGCGGTAGGCTCTTAGAACAAAATTAATTTTTCTACCCAATTAATAACTCACAACCTCATTCTAAAGCCTAGGATATAATCAAGATAATTAAAAAATTTAGCAACCCCCTAGCTAAATGTTGAATGTCTCACATCATGCATGACATCTTATTTTTACTCTTAAATGATGAGGGCCTCCATTCTTCCACTTTAGGGAACACTTGACCTATGAGAGCACCCCCTTATGGTGGAGATTCACCCTCTCTCTTTTTGATTTGGCCAATAACTCAATTTTATCATGCATGTATGCATAAAATATCCCAAAGCCTTTGTCCAAAATATTACATCAAAGTGATGTAAAATTTGAAAAGATTTTGCATTTAGATTAAGTCATATGCTCATGCCAAACATGATCTAATCTCTTAGGGAGTGAGTTTAGGACTCTAGTCATTTTCAAATTAAATAACAGCTTAAGCCATCTTCAAATTACATAAGACCAACCTACATGATTTTAAAGCATATGTGGTGTTAGCTGGTGGCCACTCTAGGCGGTTATAAATCCAGAAGAGTCGGATGAGTTTATCATCTCTTGTGGAGATAAACCCTTTATGTCCCCTTTTCTTCTTAGATTTAGGTCGTGCTTCTAGCTTGTGCTAAAGCTCCATAGAATTAGGATTTGAGATTGCTTATTTCCTTTGGGCTACGGGCATAAATTCTCACTTCTTAAGCATTTCCACAATCTTGTATTGATGGATTATATGCCCTAGTATGCTAATAAAAATTCCAATTCAAATGAAATAAATCTTCTCCATCAAACATATAAAGCCTCACCATAGGATATATTGAAGTGCTCACTAATCTTCCTAATATCATGAGTGCTCCCTACTTATCTTCCTTTGAAATCTAAAAATAAGTCTTTCCAAATTGAACATTCCCACTTAATTTTTATAAATACCCAATTCATTGATAGTGTAATTTTGAAATCTTTAGAGATGTGATTGACTACTTTAATGAGTATTAGAAAAATTATTTTAGGATGTAATCTTCTTGCTTTCATAGGGAACTAAGAACTTCGACAAAATAAATCTTGCTTTACTTTTTCATGTAAAGTAGGAGAAATATCTCTGGTATAAACAAAGACTCATCTACCTTAGGAATCCTTGTTAGGAGATTGGATCCATTATAGGGTGACATTTCTATCTTTTAAGATAGTACATCATACACATATTGTGAGTTCATTATAGCACCCAATAGGGATGGGGTGATGTTAAAATTTTAAAACTTAAATCTTAAATTTTAAGTTTTAGTAGAAAATTAATTTTATTTTATAATGACAAGATACAAATCTTAATGCGAAAATAAAATGATAAAGTAAAGAGACAATAGGCACACAATTTTTTGTGGTTGTAAACCCAAATAGGCCACGCCCACCCATGGCTAGGAATCCACTAAATGCAAAAATAGCTTACAAATAGTACTCTCTCTATAGGTGAGTACAACCCTATATGTACTCTCCTAAAGGGGAGTACAACCCTATATAAATTTTACACCACAAAAGAAAAAATACAAATAATAAATTTTGATAAAATAAATCTCTCACAAATATACCAAGTATCTTCAAAAAAAATGATCTCACAACTTATAAATGATCACTTACTTAAAATTTTGGCAAGATAAAATGCTCACTTAATATTGATAAGAAATAATAAAATAAATATCTTAAAATGATCTTTACTAAGATGTTTATGTTATTACAATTGTAGACTAATATAAAAATTATTTCAAAATAAATTCACAATATTTTTTGCACAATAAAATAAATTTCAACAAGGAATAATTTATTTTATTTTAACAAAAGATTCTTTCAATTAAATCTAATGATCACAAAATACTTAAATAAAATGAGTATATGATAGATCTAAGTAGGCTAGTAAGCTTTTTTAAAAGAGATCTAGCAAATATGAAAATAATTTAGCATAATAATTTAATTTAAAATGCTTAAAATATACTTCTAAAATAGATCTAAGAATAAATGATCTTTCAAAAAAGATTAATGAAGAAATATTTCAAGAAACCAAAAGAAATTTGTAGGAAGTTAAAAATTTCAACAAGTTGAAATAGATCTACAAACTATCACAAGAGTTTTCACAAAAAAAAATGATTGAAACTTTGATGTGAAAACAATGTCAAAGACTAATCCACCAAAAAGTATAAATTGGAAAGAATAAATAGATGGTGAAAATAGCATGAACAACTAAAAGGATTAAGATCAAGAAACTCAAGTAATTTGAAAACTTGCTTAGTTGAAGATGTTGAAGCTTCCAAACCAAGGATTTGATCTTGCAATATTTGGAGAACACTTGGAAGGAAAATCTAAGAAATTTTCTCTTAGATTTCTTTGGAGGGATTTTGAATTTTGAATGAGGAATGCTTTCATGAAGAGAATGAGAGCTATTTATATAGGCAAGAAGGTCATTTTGAATTATTTCAAAAAAATATATTATTCTAACCTCATGTTATCATGTGATAATTTAATATTCAATAAAAATATAATTTATATTAAATAAATATTAAATTAAGCGCCAAAATTTGACTATTCACATGGGCAAGTAAAAAATAATCAAATATGGCTCTTAATATATTCAAAGCATGTAGCATGCATTCATTATTAAAATCTAATGTTTGAAAAGTCATAATAAATTCAATTTTAATCAAAGCGTGGGTCATGTGACCTATCAAATTAAAGGAAAAAATCAAGGAATCCATTGGAGATGAAATCGATATAAATTCTTGATTATAAAATGACTTTGGCTAAAATACAAAATTTCATATATTTTTGTTAATTTTGACATGTGACATTTAAATATTATGATATAATTTATATATAATCATACATATGTTAGTTATCATATAACCATCAAATTAAATTAAAATATTTAATTATATTAAGTAAATAAAATAATTACACTTAATAGTCATTATCATTTATTATTTTGACAATTCAAAATGCTATGTATGTGAAACATATAATTGAATGTTAATTAGATAGAATTTATATAAATTAACCTCATTAAAATAATATGTTAAGTTGTGAGCAAATTGATTCATGCCAATGAATAAATGCATATAACCTAAAATATATTTTGAGCTTCATTATCATTGATATCTTTCATTCTTCTTTCTTTCAATTTTCAAACATATTATGAGATGTATTGGATATGTAATTAGCAATTTATATATCGAAATACATAAAAATATTCATTAGAAATCCAAGCATTTTGTTATCATCAAAATTAATCGTTGAACATGAGGCTAATTAAGCCAACAATCTCCCTTTTTGATGACAAACTAATGTTGGGTATTGATTTTGATGAAGGTGCAAATTGACCTTTCATCATAGTTTTGAAAAAAATTCTCTTAAAAAAATTTATGCATGAGATGAATAATGTTGCTCCCCAAATGTATGCATAAAATAGACTTAATACTAACCAACATTTTACTCTTCTCCCCTTTTGACAACATCAAAAGTGAGAACAAACTACATACAATTTTAAATATTAGGATCTAACATTCCAAGCATGCATCTTAAAGTACAAAAATTCTTAGTAAGGGTTTTGTAAAAAATATCTATTTGTATATCGGTACTAATAAAATTAATATTAACATCACCTTTCGAAACATGATCCTTAATAACATGATGTCTAATTTCTATATGCTTGGTTCATGAGTGCTGGATAGGATTTCAGTCAAACTAATAGCACTAGTATTGTCACACTGAACTAGAATGTGATCTTGCTTAATACCAAAATATTCTAATTGTTGCTTTAACCAAAGGACGAGCAACACAACTACCGGCTATGTACTCAAAGTGGATAAAGCTACAAAATTTTGTTTCTAGATGACCAAGACACAAGTGATGATCCTAAAATGACATGTGCATATGCTTTTTATATATACTTTGCATCCTACAAAATCGCATCGAGAATAAGCAACCAAATCACATGATAAAGAATTTTTAGGATACCATAAACCTAACCTAGTAGTGCCTATCAAATCGAAAGATGCTTGACTTTATTAAATGAGATTCTTTGGGTTGGCAAAATGAGCACACAAACAAAACAAACATAATATCGTGCCTACTAGCAAGGTATAAAAGTGAACCTATCATACTCCTATAAAGTTTTTGATCAGATTTTCCTAATTCATCTAAATCAATTTTTGTAGATGGGCTCATAGGAGTTTTACTAGATTTAAATCTTTTCATGTCAAACCTCTCAAGCAATTCATTTATATAGTTTGATAGATGAATGTGCCATTTTCTTGTTGCTTCACTTGAAGACCTAAGAAAAAATTAAGTTCTCCCATCATACTCATTTCAAACTCTTTAGACATCAAAGATGAGAACTCATGGCATAAAGATTCATTTGTACTTCCAAATAATATATCATCTACATACACTTGTACCACAATCAAATCATCATCTATGCTCTTAAGGAATAAGGTGGTATCTACTCTACCCTTTCTAAATCCATGATCTATCAAAAGTTACTTAACCTATCATACCAAGCAGGAACTATTTTAAACCATATAAGGCTTTCTTTAATTTATACACATGATTTGGACAATCAAGGCTCTCAAATCTAGGTGGTTGCTCTACAAATACATTTTGGTCAATAAATCCATTCAAAATGCACTTTTGACATCCATTTGAAAAAGTTTAAAATTTCTAAAACAAGCATAAGCAAGGAGTAACTGATAGCTTCTAGTCTTGCTACGGTGCAAAAGATTCTTCAAAATCTATATCTTCAACTTGTGTGTACCCTTGTGCAACTAACCTAGCTTTATTTCTAACAATACAACTTGAATCATCTAGATTATTCCTAAAGTCCCATTTTGTTCCAATGACATTTTGATCTTGGGGTCTTGGGACTAATTCCCAAACATCATTTCTTACAAATTGATTCAACTCCTCTTCCATAGTAATAATCCAAAAATTATCATTTAATGCTTCTTCTAAATTTTTAGGTTCAACCTCAAATAAAATGTTGAATGATCTACAACCTTTCTACTATGTCTTGTCATAACTCCTTTTAAAGGATCTCCTATAATTAGTTCCTTTGGATGATTTTTATTATATTTCCATTCTTTAGGCAATGAATCATCCACATTATCTTCTAAAGATATTTTCTTAAAATTATCAATCTCTTCATCAATCACTTCATTTCTAATAGGATCAATCAAATTTTCATCAAAAATAACATGTATTGATTCTTACAATCATTTTCTCTTATTGTGAAAACTCTATAAGCTCTACTAGAAAGAGAGTATCCTAAGAAAATACCATCATCGATTTGCAATCAAACTTACCTAAATGCTCTTTTCCATTATTCAAAATAAAGCATTTACATCCAAATACATGAAAGTGTTCAATCTTAGGCTTCTTTCCAAAAAAATAATTCATAGGGTGTCTTCTTCAAAATTGGTCTAAAATAGATCCTATTCATCACATAACATGCGGTATTTACTTCCAAAAATATTTTGGCAATTTATACTCATCAAGCATAGATCTACTTAATTCAATTAATATTCTATTTTTCTCTCTACTACTCCATTTTGTTGGGGAGTTCTAGGTGCAAAAAAATTATGTCTAATCCCATGTTCATCACAATAATCCTCAAATAATTTATTTTCAAATTCCACCATGATCGTTTGAAATCTTGTTCTCTTTGAATATATTTAGAAAACTTTCTAAACTCACCAAAAAATCATCCTTGTAAGTTACAAATAAAACCCAAGTATATCTAGAGAAATCATCAACAATCACAAAACCATAATTTTTTTCCACCTAAGCTAGTGGTGCTAATAGGACCAAATAAATCCATGTGCAATAATTCTAGAGGTCTAGAAGTAGAAACAATATTTTTACTTTTAAATGAGCTTCTAGAATGCTTACCATGAATACATGCATCACAAACATAGTTTGAATGAAAATTTAATTTAGGCAATCCAACTACTAAATCAAGTTTGACAATTTTATTAAGTGTGTGCATGTTAATATGACATAGTCTCCTATGCCATAACCATATATCATCATGAGTGCTTTTAAAACAAAGTAAATTCAAATTCACATCATGAAAGCTATCTAAATCAATGACATAAATATTTTATATCTTTTTCCTACTAACAAAACATTTTCATTATTTTTTATAATGCAATATGATGCATGGAATACTACATTCAAACCTTTATCACATAATTGACTAATAGAAATTAAATTATGTTTTAATCCTTCTACTAGAAAAACTTTATCTAAAGTGATAGAATTCTTACAAATAGAACCAATGCCAATGATCTTTCCCTTTGCATTATCTCCATATGTAACAAATCCTCCATCACTTGATTCTAAAGTTGTGAATTTATCTTTATCTCCATATGTCTTGAACATCCACTGTCCAAGTACCACATGCCTTCTTTGATTTTGCTTTGAAGGCATTCCTAAAAAAGAAACTCACATGTTAACTTTTGGAACCCAAACATGTTTGGGTCCACATTCTAAATTTGAAGCAAGATATCTAGCATGCGTGGTTTGTGTAGTGCTTGTACCTTTTGGTACCCATACATAAGATGATTGCTTAGTGTTTTGTAATTTATGTGCATAGCAATCAAATGAAATATGCCCTTTCTATCACAATAGTTGCACCAAACATTAGTGTTTGCATATGATAAATATAAGGTATATGAGTGGGATGTGTATGATGCAAATAATTTTTATTAAATGTTTTTTCTTGATGAAGTATTATAATGAACTTGTGATTTCAAACATAATTCTAATCTTGCTTTTAACAAGATATTCTCTCTTTCAAGTTTACATACAAGTAAGGAACAATTTAATAAAGAAGTACTTTTACTTTTTTCTATTATCACATTCATTTTTAAATCACAAAAATGCATATCTAAATTTTTATGTTATTTTTCTAAGGTTTTGTATTTTATTTTTTATTTTTTATATTCAATAACTAAATCATTAAAAGCATCATCTAATTCATCATAAGATATATCATTACATACCTCTTGAGAATCTAAGTCGATTCTCCATTTTATAAGACATATGTTGACCTCTTCATCGATGAAAAGTACTTGATTCATTTGAATGGATTGGCCCATATAAAAGTCTTCTTCTTATGGTACTTTTTCTCCTTCATATTTTTTCTTCTTTTCACATCAATCTCTTTCTTCTTTGATTCAACAAGTACTGAACAATCACCTCTTATGTGTCCGGGCTTTTTACAATGGTAGCAAATGATTCCTTCACCTGTAAGAAATTTCTTAGTTTGAAATTTATAGTTTTAGATTTTTTTTATACCTTTGATTCTTCTTCCTTAGCAAGTTCCCAAGCCTTTTGGATAGCATGACCACCTCATCACTATCACCATCCGAGCTTGAGGTGTTATGCTCATCACTATCATCAACTTGTAATGCAATGGCTTTTCTCCTTCTCCCTTTTTTTGAGTTATCCATCTTATCCCTTTGAGCAATAACCGTTCATGTGCTATCAAAGAACCCAAAAGCGATCAAGTGGATAAGTAGATAAATCTTAGCTTCACTAATAGTTACTTTAGCTTCCCATTCTTTTGGAAGACATCTAAGAATCTTATAGACTAAGTCTTGATTCTATATATTTTTCCAAGAGAATGCAATGTGTTAATTATTTTCATGAATCTAGTATACATATCGAAATAGATTGAGGAGACATATGAAATAACTCATATTCATGAACAAGTCTATTTATGTGAGCATCTTTAACTTCACTAGTTCCTTCATAAGTTATAATGAGTTTATCCCATATTTCTTTTGTTACTTAACATAGAAATTTTCATGTAATCATCAGGTAATAAAGCACAAATGTAAGTATTACAAACCTAGCATTTAATTCATCAAGTTCTTTCATTTACATACCATTCCTCAAAAGGTTTTTCTACTTTAATGTCATTTACTTCTATGGGTGTATGATATTGATGTGTCAACATATACCACATGCATGCATCTTGACCTCTTAAAAAATGTACTAATTCTATTTTTCCAAATGGTACACTATCTAAAAGTGGAGGTCTATGAGTGGATTGTCCCTCAGAAGTGAACCCATGTGCCATAGTGAAAAGATCTACTCTTGGATGTTAAGCAATAAAAAAGAGCCTGGCTCTACCAATTGTGAGTGGTGAATTGGGATATTAAAATTTTAAAACTTAAATCTTAAATTTTAAGTTTTAGTAGAAAATTAAGTTTTGATTTTATAATGACAAGATACAAATCTTAATGCAGCAAAAATAAAGTACAGTAAAATAAAGAGAGACAATAGGCACACAATTTTTATGTGGTTCAGCCAAACCCCAAAACTGGCCTACATCCACGCCTAGCCACCCCTGGCTAGGAATCCATTAAATGCAAAATAGCTTACAAATAGTACTCTCCTATAACTGAGTACAACTAATAATATACTCTCCTACAAAAGAAGTACAACCCCAATATAAATTTTACAAAGACAAAAAAGAAAAATACAAGATAATAAATTTTGATAAAATAAATCTCTCACAAATATACCAAGCTATCCAATTCAAAAATGATCTCACAACTTATAAATGATCACTTACAACTTAAAAATTTTGGCAAGATAAAATGCTCACTTAATATTGATGAGAAATAATAAAATAAATATCTTAAAAGTGATCTTACTAAGATGTTTATGTTATTACAATTTGTAGACTAATATAAAAATTATTTCAAAATAAATTCACAATGTTCTTTTGCACAATAAAATAAATTTCAACAAGGAATAATTTTTTTTATTTTAACTAAAAGGATTCTTTCAAAGCTAATGATCAAAATACTTAAATAAAATGAGCATATGATAGATCTAATAGTAAGCTTTTAATTAAAAGAGAGATCTAGCAAATATGAAAATAATTTCAGCATAATATTTTAATTTAAAATGATTAAAATATACTTCTAAAATAGATCTAAGAATAAATGATCTTTCAAAATGAGAATGAAGAAATATTTCAAGAAACCAAAAGAAATTTGTAGGAAGTTAAAATTTCAACAAGTTGAAATAGATCCTACAAATCACAAGAGTTTTCACAAAAAAATGATTGAAAAACTTTGATGTGAAAAATAATGTCCAAAGACTAATCCACCAAAGTGTATAAATCGGAAAGAATAAATAGATAGTGAAAATACCATGAACAACTAAAAAGGAGTAAGATCAAGAAAACAAACTCAAGTAATTTGAGAAAAGCTTGCTTAGTTGAAGATGTTGAAGCTTCCAAACCAAGGATTTGATCTTGCAATATTTGGAGAATACTTGGAAGGAAAATCTAAGAAATTTTTTCTTAGATTTGCTGGAGGGATTTTGAATTTTGAATGAGGAATGCTTTCATGAAGAGAATGAGGGCTATTTATAGGCAAGAAGGTCATTTTGAATTATTTCAAAAAATATATTATTTTAACCTCATGTTATCATGTGATAATTTAATATTCAATAAAAATATAATTTATATTAAATAAATATTAAATTAAAGCAACCAAAATTTGGCTATTCACATAAGTAAAAAATAATCAAATTTGGTTTCTTAATATATTCAAAGCATGTAGCATGCATTCATTATTAAAATAATGTTTGAAAAGACATAATAAATTCAATTTTAATCAAACGTGGGTCATGTGACCTATCAAATTAAAGGAAAAAAATCTAAGGAATCCATTGGATGAAATCGATATAAATTTTGATTATAAAATGACTTTGGCTAAAAAATACAAAATTTCATATTTTTGTTAATTTTGACATGTGACATTTAAATATTATGTTATAATTTATATATAATCATACATATGTTAGTTATCATATAACCATCAAATTAAATTAAAATATTTAATTATATTAAGTAAATAAAATAATTACACTTAATAATCATTATCATTTCTTATTTTGACAATTCAAATGTTATGTATGAAACATAAAATTGAATGTTAATTTGATAGAGATTTATATAAATTAATCTCATTAAAATAATATGTTAAGTTGTGAGCAAATTGATTAATGCCAATGAATAAATACATATAACCTAAAATACTATATTTTGAGCTTCATGTATCCAATTTGATCTATCTTTCATTCTTCTACTCTTGCAATTTTCTCGAACATATTATGAGATGTATTGGATATGTAATTAGCAATTGATATATCTGAAATACATAAAAACATTCATTAGAATATCCAAGCATTCATTTGTTATCATCAAAATTGATCGGAGTGAACATGAGACTCGTTAAGCCAACAAATATCATACTCAGTTAATAACTCTAAGATCTAGTGGTTTACCCAACATTATAAATCACAGGCATCATATCAGATTTAATCTTTATAAATATAAACACTTACTTATATTGGGTAGAGATATATGACAAATCTAGCTAATATAAAAAGCTTTAGGGAGAGATTCATTCTTAAAATTGGCTTCAATAATAATGTGAAGGCATTTTTTGTACTTATTTCATCTATGACTAACATATGTATTTTTTTTCATTGCAAATAACATCAATATTCTTTATTCTTTAATCCTACAATTTAGTTATGATCAATTAAATAGTTCATCACATTAATTGGAGAGTCATCTATGAACTCTTGATCTTCATCAACAAGTGGAGCATCAACATAAACATTTTTGACATCATCATATATGAGGTTCTTAATTTCTTCTAAGAAAGGATATGAACTTTATATTTGTTTTGCATATGTCCTATTCTGTCACATAAAATAAAATATTTTCTTATTATTCTCAGAACTCTCATCATTAAAAGCTTTGGGCAAATCGGTTAAGCTAATATATTGAGTGGATCTAACCATATAATAGAGGGAAGAACTGGAAGGGATTATCCTTTTAATCATTATAAATAAGTAGATTTTTTGTTTTACATAATGCAAAGCTTTTAGGATTTTAGGATCAAATAACCAAACTTTGATACTAATATCCAATGAAAGTTTAATAATAAATTTATTAGTCATTTGCTAACAATAGCACAATCAATCCTAGAAATTAGATATTCAAATATTTAGTTGTAAGAGACAATCTTTCTTTAAAGTTTATAACTACTTGATCATTATACTTATGATAATATTTAATCTTCAACATCCACATCATGTTAATTCAAGCATGAGTGATCCTTCATAACATCCATTTTGACTAAGGTATTGGTCCAATATAAATTGGCATGTATAGTTAATTTTATTGGCATATATAACTCTCTGATAATCATATATCCTATGTCAAAAAAAGTCATTAATCTAAACTAAATTTAAGAACCTATTATGAGAGTTTTGATTTTAGCTCTCTTATAAGAATCATAAAAGCCATCAATATTTCTATGAGGATGATCTTTTCAACCTTTATTCCAAGAGTTAAGTTGTCTCTTAAAGGTTAATCTTCTCCCATGTTTAGGGAAGAATCACCACATTCTATTGGTGTATTATGGTTTTGGGTAAAAGGTGGAATAGTATTTTGAACATAATTTAGGATAGATTGCACTTAATCTTTTAATTCTTGTATTTGAGTTTTATTTTCTATTCTTTGATCTTAATATTATTTTCATGAATTTTAAGGTCGAAGAAATTAACTATTTAAGTCTTTTATAATATGATCATAGAAAATTAATTTAAGTTACATAATATGATTCTAAGGAAAAATGAAGAAAAAATGAGAGGAAAAGAGTTATTGACTTAGCTAAAATCGTGTGCACAAGTGCAATGTCATTCAAGTAATGCGTGATGAGTTAAGTATCATTCTCACAAGAATATTTTATAAAATTTTATTAAGTTTAGTATCAATCTTATGCTACCCTAATTTTCATCCAAGCAAGTTAAAATGCAAAGAATTTAAAATTACTAAAAAGTAACCATAGCTACTTTTGAAAATAAGATTTTTAAGCAATTTTATGAAACATACTATGAATTTATAATTCATTGATTGTTTCTATAAATTTTATAATTGTTATATTTTTTAAATAGTTGTCAACTAAGAGAAAATTTATATTTTCATCTCTACAAAGATTAAAAATCTAGTCACTACAATTAATTATTTATATGTCCATATTTTAATTAAAATAAATGATTGTATTATTTTCATCTCCCCATATGATTGTAAAATTATAATATCATATGCTTATGTATATTTAAAAGATTTGATTGCTTTTCCCGAATTGTTTACTGGGACTCTTCTGATATCTTTAATCACACTACAGGATAAATTTGCAATTGGTCAGATCACAACTAAATTAAGCATGGAGAAAAACAAATAACATAATCATTAATAGAACAAAACTTTTACTTTAAACTTTATAATATATTATCACATAAAATAATATAAGGCTTCATAAATCTAAATTATAACACAATTAGATACTCATTTGAGCAAGAAAGAACATCATCATGCCATAAATGTAGAAGAATATTTGAAACAATCAAGAAAAAAGAAAAGATAGAACTAAGTTATAATCTTCTAAGTTCTTCTTGATCATATCCCTTGCATTCTAGTTTGAACCTCCCTCTTTTGGATCTACCCTTTCTCCATTCTTCATAGTGAATAACAAAAGAAATATTAAATATTGCACACTAGCATATTCAATTGGAGTCTCACTCTCCAAGTGATACTGCACTCAGACTCACCCACTTGTACAAACACTCTTGAAAAATCCTTTTCAATGCATTTCAAGGCTTATTTATAAGTGATGCACCCTCCTATTAGATTTCCTCCATGTCCTCTTCAAAAACATCCAAGAACTGCTCTTGCAACTCCCCCAACCAATCACTAAAATTGTCTAAAATTGCATATGCCGGTAGTGCAGTTAATCACAAATGCCATGATGTTTGGTCTTTCTACTTATATAAGAGCTATTTTGGTGCCACAACACTATTGTTTCAGTTTCTATGTACCATTCTTATTGTCTTTATGATGAAATTTGATGGGTTTTAACATCATGGTGCTGGTCCCCTAGCATTAAGGCTCTATGGTCTTTATCTTCAAATATTTTTTAAGACTTCTTTGAGCTCTTTCAAGCACCGTAGTGCTGCTCCTTATAGCAATTGTGTTATGGTTACTATCTTGAGATCCATATCTATGCAAAATACAACCTCATCACTCGTCATTTGGTGCCTCGACACTGGCTTCCTTATCTCAACGCTAAATTTTCTTCAACTACAATGCTTAAGCATTGATTTTGAAACTTTTGATTTTCTTTCTTTTGACTTCATATGAGAATTTCATGTCAAAAACACCAAAAATACTAAAAATAATCACATCTTAATATTAATTAAACACACACACACACACACACACACACACACAACAATATATATATATATATATATATATATATATATATATATATATATATATATATATATATATATATATATATATAATTATTAAAATCTTAGGCTTATTAGTTATAAATGAGACAAAATAAAAGATTAAAATAAATTTAAGCTAAAAAAACTTCTAAGTGAGGAGTGGGGAAAAAGACCTCTTATGTCTCAAGCTCTTTGTTAGTAATTTAAGCCTTTTGATGCTTTTTTTTATTTCAAATACATCAAATTTTATACACATATTTTCTTATGCAGAAAATTTTAAATTAAAAAAAAAACTTAGATGGTTAGTATGGGATGTGTCTTTAAGATTTAAAATAGATAGTTACATTTGATGAAGTTTATGTAGGCATTGAGGAGTAGAGAGCAATACTAGATCTTAATTTTATGTAGTCTATTTGAAAGCTTTAAGCATGATTTTAGAGTGGATGTGAGATTTAGGTTGGGTAGTAGCTAATTTTAGAGAATGCTAAGGATGTTGAGAGAGGTGCACAAAAATTTCAAAGGAGTTTAAAGGGTAGCAAATAGTACAAAATGAATAAGGATAACTAGATTATATTACCAAAGAAAAAGATAAAACTTGAACTAATAAGTATCAAGAAAAGAGAATAACATGTATTCAAGCAAAATATTTTATAAAGTATTTTATCACATGTTTATAAGCATTATAAAACTCTTGAGCAAAGAATATTAGAGAGAAAATTTGGAGAGAAGAAAGGGACAAAATAGAGGTTAATGTTCATTAATAAATGTGAATTTTTAATACTTACTTCATGTCCTGGCTGATCATGTATGTAGTTAGTTGAGAAGAAAAAATAAGAATTATATTCAAAATACTCTAAATTATAAATATTGATTGTACTCTAATAGTTGGGCCTTTTTTATAATCTCTTCTTTAAAGTATAGTGTTACTCTTCTAGGTAGACTTTTAACTTGATTTTCTTTATCCACATGATCTTCTATATGAGCTATGTTCTGCAACTTACAACTATGGACATTAGATCAGATGTAACCATTTGCATTTAGCCATACAACTTATTATAGTTTATGACTTATAGGTTTATGAACTTTAGTTTCAATTATTTCATATATTGTTAACAAACATTCTTATCTAAGATAATCCCTTAAAATTAAAGATGGGAACATGTCAGGAATAAGAATTTTTATAATAGCACTTTATGTTCACTTTGTTAGCATATAGCTTATTATAATAGCTAAATAAAATGACTTAAATGCATAAAATTTGATCAATCATGGTTCAAAGGTAAACATCAAGATTGATGGCAAAATGAGGGGAATTGTTGATTCAATTCTTAAAAGAATGAACCTTGGTTTGAACTAAAAAAGAGATGCCTTAAACACATTTTGTTTTTCTTTATGTCATTTACATTATAAAATAAACCTAGCATGGCTTAATGGATGATTGATTATGCCATCACCTCTTAGAGAGAAATTCAAGTGCATCTTGCTTGCATATTGCCTTTAACATATTTTAGTAAGACCCAAATATGTGAATTTGTCCTCTTTTAATAAACTAATGCATTGAAATAAATTTTATTATAATTTGTTTATCCCCTTTAAATACATTAGTGTCTTAAACATGCATTTAAATATTATTTATGAATTTTTCTCCCTTTGGGATACTGTAATGACAAGCTAATTTTCTAGTGAAAATTATTTATTATTTATTCTCTTAATGCACAATAATGACTTAGCACATACATTTAGGTGATTTTTCTCTAAAGCAAATATTTAAATAATGACTAAACCATAACCCTTAAAATAAATAGGAATCAAGGATTTTAAATTAAGAACCATGTCCATACTATTTAATCAATAAATTAACATTTAGACATTGCCCTACTAGGTATTTTATAACTTGCTATTTTTTGTATTTTACAATGGTTTTTTTGGAGACTATATGTTGGGTATAAAATAGATATATGTAAAAGTGCATAATCATACAAATAAGAAAAAATAGTGAGAGAAAAAATCATTTGATAGATAGATTTACTATATACTAAAATAAAGTTTATGAATATTTTATTTGAAAATAAAATTTGATAATTTTTGAATGAAAAGGCAACTAAATCATTAGATATAAAAGTACTAATATCTAATGCTAACTAGGAAGAGTTTGAAAATAGAGATAGATTTAGGGTTAGATTTTATCAAGATACTTTTAATAAAATAAATTTTTTTTCATACATTAAAGAGAATAAAATAATTATAATCAGATCCGAAAGTTTAATATACTATTCTCTCAAATTTTAGATAAATTAATTTATCAAATATCTCAAACATAAATTTAAAACTATAAATTATAATAAAAATAAGAAACTTATGGTTGATATAATCACAATGTTGATGTGATAAAGTTATTTATCATCTCTTGATTTTATATAAATATACAAATCTAAGGGACAAATAATTATTAAAATGTAAAAGTAAATTAAAATATTCATCATATATTTCAATGAAAGAAATATCAATTGATTAAACTATAATAAAACCAGCATTCAATATTCATCTATATCTAACTCTTAAAGAGAATTAATAATATAATAAAAAAACTTATTGATAAAATATTGAACATGAAGAAAAGTAGAAAAAAGAAAGAAAAACATTAAGACAAATCTCTTTGCTTCATTATGTACTCAAGTCATTGCCTCCTTTTTTTCTCCATAGTATATCCAAAAATCCCTTGAAAAGTCACCAAAATCTTAGGAATCATCAATATATATTTCCTTAAATTTTGATTTTAAATTCCATTCATTCCACCCAAAATTAGCTCCTAAATAGGCATTTTTAGTCTACTTTATAGAATTTTTATTGTAATAAATCTAAGTCTAGCATTATGGCACCAAATTTAGCAACATGGCACTCAAAATTATAGATTGTTTGTGTTCAAAGAGTGGTGTCATGATGCCATGAAGCTAGAACCATGATTGCTAATTTAAATACTCTTTTGAGTATCTTATCAACTACAAATTTCAGTCATTATCCTTCAACATTCAAAAATATGCTCCAAGATATCAATTTAAGATCAAAAGTATTAATGCACATGGCTGATCAACAAATGAATACTAGTACACATAAAATCTAAAAAATACTAATAATCATATAAAATGTGCAAAAAATACAGCTTGTGAGTACAAATTAAATATTCATCTAACATGATATTATATATGAGGTTGACTTGTGGATGTACTAGTTGTTTTTAAAAAAATGGTCTTAAAAGACATTTATCATTTGGCCCCTCAAATGACATGACTATTATTTCTCCACCTTTATCACCATAATACTCAATTTAGTCCCCATGAAAGCCAGTGGATGCCTCACCATGGATTTTAACTCACTCAGAGTTTTGGTGTGTGTTGGCACACATTAATGCATCAACATGAATATCAATGTTAGACATAAACATTGGAGCTTAAGTTATTTTTTTAACACATTATATATATATATATATATTGGCCTAGGTGATTTGATGTGCATGGGAGTATAAGTGAATCAAACTCACTTGAGCTTGGCTCAATAAATGGCTCGTGAGCTTGATGAGCTAATAAGCCAAGCTCAAGCCTGCCATCACTCGACTCGTTAGCTCACGAGCTGGGTCAATTAACTAATATTAATATAAATTATACTTAAAATTTATTAAAATATAATAGTTAAGTATAAAATTATTTAAATTTTTTAAAAAATTACATCTCATTCTCTTCTATCAAATAATCTTATGTTATTTTTCTTCTAATTTCTTTTTTTTAACATTTTTATTATAATAATTGCCAAAATTAAAATTATTTTATCTCCTCCATACTAAATGATCGACTCATGAGCCGACTTGGACTCATAAAATAAAGTACGAGCTCCAAGTCGATAAATTAATTAAGCTCAAGCTCAAGTTGAGGGTGGTTCGAGCTCGACACATTTGCACCCCTAGAATACTTTTACATATTGAGTGTATTCACATCCTACATAAGACAACACATCTAATTGAAAACTAGCTGATTAGTAGCTAAACATATTAAGATTGAACATTTTTAATGTTATTTTATAGGAGTCTTTATAAATTTAATATGATTTTTCTTAATTAAATTAATATTCTAACATAATCTATATCAAAATTCAATTAAAGATATGTCAAAAAAAAAAAATCCAATTTTGCTTTTTTTTCTACCTTTAGGAGCATTCACATAATTTACTACAATTTCTTATAATAAAAATATAAACATATTTTATTTATTTGTCTATAATTTATGAATAAAAAATTATTATGAGAGATTATATACCCTAAAATCATCACATAAATATTAACATTATGAGACTAACATGTGTATATTAGGAACATGCATCATTAGGTTAGCTCAGCCCCAACCAAAGAAGCATTACTTAGAATACAATGAAAGATAATTTAATGCCAAACTTGAGTCATTAGAAAACCAAATTTAAATAATTGTGTAACTCAACAAAGCCAAACTTGAGATTTATTGGGTTAAATTTGAATTTTTTTTTTTTTTTTTTTTTTTTTGTTGGGGGTGGGAGGTCAATATGAACCTAAATCGAAAGTTAAAATGACTCTAGACCCAAACTTAACTCAGAAGTTAATCGAGTTAACAAGAACATAAATTTTTAAACCCGACTCCATGTTTAGTTATCATGTGAGTCATTTATTGACACCCCTCCAATCTGCAAAAATTCAAGCTTTAGTGAAAAATCATTTATTTTAAATTATTACTTTTTAAGTTATAAATAATTATATTAAAAAGTATTTATGAAATTTAGAGTGATTTGCATGCCTACGCACAATGAAAATTAAAGTTAATTTAATCAAATCATTAAATTATGTAAGCAAGTAAATCTAAATTATGTATAATCATATTATATGATGTTGATCATATTATACTATCTACCTTAATGTTGAATTATATCAAGTCAAATAAACCTGATCAATTGCATTAACTAAATTTATTTTGAAGATAATGGATCATACTGTACAATCTATGATTGAATAATACTATTATATAATAATTTAAATTTTTACTAAGAATTTTTATTAATGGTTGATTGAATTAAATTAAGAAAGTTAAATTAAATCAATGGAATATTAATAGATTAATTAACAATGATTAGAATTTACATATGCCTAAGAAACCCTAAAGGCACATATAAGAAGAATGAAATAGCTAAGGCATTATTTTCCTTTCAAGCTTTGTTCCACCAATTGCAAATCACTTAAAGTAGAAATATTGAGCGGCTCCGTTACTAGTTAAGGAGCATTTATCAGGAGACTTCTCTGTTTAGAGTCTTAATGGCGATTTAGTGAAAATACTTGAGAGAAGAACTTAGAGTATAGATGTATCCTTAAGGTGGTTGAACCACTGCAAAATGATTTTATATGGTTTATTTTATTTTTGAACTTTACTTATCATTATTTACCTTATTTAATTGTTCCTAAATTATTATGCCAAAAAAGAATAAGATTTAAATTATTTTTAAAATAATCTAATTCAATCCACCTTTTAGATTGCCTCATCATTTTAAAGAGCTTGCGGAGCATTTGTCATTATCAATTTCAAATAGTGATGCATTCACACCAAAGTTTAATTATAATAACTCCTAGTCAACGAATCCCACCTTAAGAACATACATTAAGTCATACTTTTCCTCTCTAGTTCTTATTAGATTGCATTTGGTTTTGGATATTTCTTATAAGACACAAAGAACAACTTTTTGTTAGTTCTTGAAGTGACAATCTATCATCATTACTGTGGTGAAATTTTTATATTTGAATTTATAAAGAATAAAAATATATACTTCCATCTTCACTATATGCGGGATGAAATGAGGATGGAAATATACATCTTCTTCTTTTTATGCAATTTTGACACCACGTAGATCCGCAAATGTTCTTATTGAGGGTGAGTGCAGATAGAAGTCACCATCTACAATGGACTAATCACCTAATAAGGACCACAAACGATGATGCATGTGTGCAAAGATTCTTCTCCTACTTTACATGAAAAAGTATTTATTTTAAACCGAGTTCATGAAGTTTACGAGGCAAGCGTAGTTAATCCTAGGAATGATATCCCTCGAGAATACTCGATTAAGGTAAATGATCGTTGTCTCCAAAGATTTTAATTAGTAGAACTATCAATCGATTAGTTTAGTTCAGAAGATCAAATGAGATTGATCAAAGAGAGGGAGTTATTATCGAAGCCAAATGAAAAAAAGTATGAGATGTTCACGATGCTAGGAAATCTAACGAGCATCTCAAGCTATCCTATAGCTGGGCTTTATATTTTTGAAATTGATTTAATTTGTTTGAGTTGAACTTTTCATTAGAAATTTAGGGCTTATGATTTCACAACACAATATTGTGAAAATGTCTAAGATATGAGAATTTATACTTATGGCTCATAAAGGGGAAAAGCAACCTCAGAACCTAAATCTAGAGAGCTTTGGCGAGTGCCAAAAGCATAACCTAAATCTAAGGCAAAAATGGGTATATGATTTACCTTCATAAGAGAGGACAAACCAACTTGGACTTACAAGCCTTTGGGTGGTTTCTAACTAACCTCTACGATTTTAAATTCATAGAGTCATATGCTTTATGCAAGATAAATTTGTTATTTATTTAGAAAGAGACTAAGTCTTTAAACTCTCCTAAAGAGACTAGATCATATAAGGGTATGCTTCAAATGAAATCTAATGTAATTCATTTCATTTTATTTTAGTTTTGGACAATCATTTTGACTCTAATATGATTCATATGCTATGCATGAAAATGAGATTATTGACCAAAAGCAACGAGAAGGGAGGTGTATTTCCAAGGTCAAACAAGTTTCTGCAAGGTGGAAGCCCCAACCAGTTCTATCAGGGGGGACGATGCGAATCTTGTCGAATCTTGAAATTTTGACTAAATTTTGGACTTAAAAAAAAGGAGAAGAATCAAGATTTATTTTTTTAAAAAAAATCAATTACATCAAAAATAAACAATCTAAAACGAAATATGGATGTAAAAATTGCATATATATTTACTTTTATGTAGGTGATTGAAGGCCGTTATGCTTCAAAGTAGCAGGATTGGCTCGAGATGCTCATCGAGGCGGATAGGCTAAAATAGTTCTGATGTAGCCTCCTACGGGGATAACTGAGAATCTTCAGAAATTTTATCCAAAATTATACTTATAAATAAAATTCAAACTAAACAAATATTTTACTATTTATAATAAATTGATCGAATTGAATTTTGAATTATAAATGAGAATGATTTGAAATAAATTTGAAGATTATATTTCAAATAAAGAAAGATTGACTGAACTCAAACAGATTTATGAATTTGAAATGAATTGAATATTTTGACAATAAATATAAATTTGACACTTCAATATCTCAATTCAATTGATTTAGAAGATTACCTGACTGAATATCCAATTAGAGCATAAAAGATCTTCTTGAAATTAGAATATAGTTTTCAAATCATAATTCACTCTAAATAAATTGGAGAAAATCAAACAATTCATAAGAGATTTTCAATGAGATCAAATGATCACTAATAAACATAATCAATAAATTCTTGGAAAATATTTGAAGCATATTATTAGTCTTATTAAATACTCGAATTAGATCAAGGAGAAGTTGAATATAATTTGTGATGAGTTTGAGAACTATCGTGCGTGGCGAATAGAACAGCAGTAGATGTAGGTCTTTATCGAGAATTAGAATAAATGCTCAAAAAATTCAAAATACATACTTGCAAATAAAATTCACGTTAAACAAATAACATTGACTAAGCTCACTAAAATAAATTGATATTGAATTGAATTTTGAATTATAAATGAGAATGAATTTGAAGATTATATTTCAAATAAAGAAAGAATAAAAGCATTTATGAATTTGAAATGAATTGAATATTTTGATAAATATAAATTTCATGATATCTGAGAATTAATTTAGAAGATTTGAATATCTAATTAGAGCACAAAGATCTTCTTGGAAGAATATAGTTTTCAAATCATAAATGACTTAGAAAATCAAGCAATTCATAGAGATTTTCATTAGGAATCGAATGATCTTAGTAAACATAATCAATGAATTCTTGGAAAATATTTGAAGCATATTATTAGTCGAATTGGATCAAGGAGAAGTTGAATATAATTTGTGATGAGTTTGAGAACTATCAATAGACATAAATGAGAGTCAATTGAACATCCAAAGACTAATCAACTTTGAATAAAAAAAAGCAATTAAAATGTTATTCGAGGGATCTAATAAGATATTAGAACAATTTTAAAAATGTCTTCCATGCTGCCACCTTACTTATAAGCAGAAGACATTAATTTCAGTTTTAAATAAACCTCATTATACTTCATGGCGACAATTAAATTACGCGAATGAAGGACTTCCTTCAATCAAAAAAATTGAAAATTCTTATTATGATTTTCAAAATCAATTTCATTGATTAGATATTATCTATGCCTATCTAATATGACATGAGATTTAGAGATTTTTGCATTTTAATGCGAAAAAAAAAGGCTGTGAGCAAAGTTGAAGAAATAAATATGAAAAATCTCGTAATTTAGAAATAAAATTACCTAGTACTAATAACCCATGTAAGACACTTATAAAGCATGGCCAGGTGTGAGGATGCTACACAGGTTTAAAATAAGAATGAATGAATGATGAAATCAATTCAATCATTTATGACTATATGCATGCAAGTTAATGAATGTCTCCATCGCCTCTTAATTGAAAGATATGAAGATATAGTATTGAGCTCCATAGAATATGATCATAATAGCCAATTTATGTTTGAAATAGAGTTGGCGATTACACTAAATCAACTTCTAAATGAATTTAAATTATATTAGATCATAAGGCAGGAATTCCTCATAATTGCAATAGAGAAGTTACTGTTCTCAGAATAAAGCTCGTTTATGTTCGTTCATTTAACTAATCGAACGAGCTTAAACACTTTTGTAAAAACTCAATTGCTAAATGAACAAGCTTGAACAAGTTGTTGTTCAGTTCCTTTATGTTCATGAACAGTATCATTTAAAGCTCGCGAACAAGCTCATTAAGGAGCTCGATTACGACTCGATTAAAACATGTTCATAAACAGTATCATTTATATTTCTGAACATCCAGCTCGCGAACAAGCTCGATCAAGGCTCGTTTATTTTTTTAAACGTGCTGCTTGTTAACAAGCTCGATAAACCCAATCTGAACTGAGCTCGCAAACAAACTCGAGCCGAGCTCAAACAAAATTTTTTTAAATGAGCTTGAGCTCGAGAATGATAAACGAGCTTGAACTCGAACAAGCCTCGGCTCGGCTCTGCTTGGCTCATTTGCAGCCCTAACCGAAGAGGATATTATCATCAAAGATACTTGAACTCTAAACTAATTCATCATAAAACTAAATTTTAATTAAATAAATATCTGAACTAAATAAAATTTATTATTTAAATACTTAAAACAAATAATTTATCCACTCATCTACCATCGTTTGTTGGGGATGATAGATTAAGAAAATTCTACTCACAAAAAAGTTAATGTCAAGTCAAATAAATCACTATATTCAAACTCAAATAATCTCATGCCAATCAAGACGTGGCGGTATCCTCGTCACGTGATTTGGCTAATTAATCTATGATGATGACGGTCCTCGGTGTGGTTCTTGCCAATTATTATATTATAGTCACGACTGTAGCCTGTATGTTCCACAATAGCTCCTTAGTTATGAATGTGGGTATATTTGATAAAAAGCCTTTATTAATTTAGGTAGACTTAAATATGTCTCCTAAATAAACATCACCCAGTGAAGGATTCCTTGGGCGCAACCCATGGTGGCGACAAGGATCCTTCTATTATCCTACCTCGCTAAGTGGTAGGGACCATGGCAACAAGATGATGGAACCATGGGATCTAGATCGGGCATGTCATCATTCCCCCAACCATCCGCTTTAAGTTAAATAATGGTGAATTTCATAAATTCTAAACCCTAAATTTTAAACTCCACATGCTACTACTATACACAATGCATTTAGCGATCTAACGACTAGCCTTAATCGAAAGTTCTCTCTCAGCATTGGGAGGGTAATTAACTATAGGTGCTTGTGCACATAGAAACCCGAACCATATCTAAAATCCTCACAAAATGAGGACAAAATCTCTGAGTAGTGTCTTGTCTATTATTTCATCTGCCTTCTGAAAGTTTGACCGATATTTAAATCATACTCTCTTCATCGAGAGGTCGGAAGCAAATTTTCAGAGCCCACAGAAAGAGAGTAAGATGTGAAGTGATTCCTAAAGGTGGACTAGAGAGAAAATTATTGAGATGCTTTGAAATAAGGGTTGGATAAGATGGGACCCACCGAATTCCCTAGAGATCTTATAAATGGGGAGGAAGGGAATGGTCTTCAAATTGCTCTTAGCCTTCCAACCTTCTCTCCAGTCCTTCCATCAGCTCACAAAAGCGTGAAGATGTCTATGGGAGCGAAAGGCACCTCCTTCTCTGCCACATCTTAAAGGTCATATGTGGCAACAAAGTTCTGCTCATACACTACATTAGAGAAGTATAGCACAATCTTCTCTTTAAAGCCATGCATTTCAAAGAGAGACTTTAATGAACCTAGCGACTACAATCAAGTGATGCTCATCATAGGAGGTGATAGAATTTTGTGAGGCAACCTACCTCTACTTTATCCCGATGGTATAATAATTTTATGATGTTTTGGAGCATGTGGATGTCAAATGCTTCATAAGAGGTAAGCAAGTGCTTTTTGATATTGCATGGATTAATACATTTTTTGTGGCATGTCAGACATTCTAGATGATATGTTCTCCAATTTTTTGTTGAAAGATCTTGACTATGATGAAATTATCCTTTTCCTAGCACTTGGCATACAATGAAAACATCATGATGGAAATATTATAAACTTTCTTGCTTCAAGCTTCACTATTGAATTAAGAGCCTATCATGCCTTCATCTTAATATGGTTATTCCCTAGGAGCCATCTAAGTGACCTCACAAAGGAGAGGAATGTGTTGAATTTTTTCATTCATCCTAACATGACCATTAATGTTGGTGTGCTAATAAGACCAAATATTTTGCACAACTGAGGTTCAGCACCATAATAGGTTTGGGATACCCCTCCTCTATATATTGATTATGTCTACAAGAAGGGTCCTAATGAGAGTATTAGTGGTTTACCCCAAGTGCACCTTGATTAAGAGGAGGATTGCACAGATGGTATCTCACAACAAATATCATCATCTGAATGTTGAGGAAGATGAGCTTCCCAAGGACTAGAGGCCCCACAATAGCAAAAAGCATGAAAATATTCAATTTCAAGAGTAGAAGACTAGGGAGCCTCATTTAAGGGACTCAGAAACTAGATGGACATGACAGACATATGACAATAGAACATGCAACAAAGATTTTTATTTTTATTTTTTAACATGCAATAAAGGTTGGATATGCACTTAGAGTACTCAATGGAAAGTAGCAAGATTCATTACGACTATATAGGGAGTTCAAGACATCCCTTGCATACATGTTCTCAAATTAACATCTAAATGTTAAGCTAGAAAATATATCTTTTCAACTATAGCCACATTATCCCACCTCACATGTCCATAAAGAGGAGAAAGAATCTGATGAAGACGATGACTAGCCTCGCCCCACTAGAATGTCTATGTGCCTTGCTCTTTCTTTTATTACTTGTTTATAATTTATTATTTTTATTTTTGTGCATTGGGCTAATGTAAGATTCAAGTGTGTCTATGAATAATTTAGACTTTTATATGTGCTTTAGTGTACTCTTAGGTAAATCTTTTTATAATTCTACTAATATTTTTATTTTATTTTATTTAAAACTTTTATTTGAATAGTAGCGCTCATCAATTTAATTTTTATTAATTTTCAATATTCAACCTACATTATGTTTAGTTTTAAATTTCGAAATTTTAATGTCTACTTGAGAGAGGATGAAGGTAAGACTATAAAGTAATGTGTAATAAAAATATATTCATGTATTGGGAACAAATGTGAAGCCATGAAATTAAATTATTATTACAATGTTATTGGGTTAATTACATATATAGAATAGTTTACTTGGGTTATATTTTAAATAATCAACTATGTTAACTTATAGTATTATTGATCATATTTGTTTATAATTTTATACAATGCATATAAAAATAAATCATATAAAAATAAGTTAAACTATGTATAAGCTAAGCATCATATAAACTTTAGAATCTAGAACATAAATTAAAATTTTATTCATTTGACTATATACATGAACAATCGTAAGTTCGAAGGGACGATAGAATAAAAAAGGCAAAATGAAATATCTCCAATATTATGAAAAAAAGAGAGTGCATCGATGCTCTAAAGTAAACAAAATGACATGAATCTACATCCTCAAAGTAGAAATAAACTTGATGCTTGAAAACCTAAAAATCTCATCACAATGAAACTCCTATATCTATTCTATCATTTGTGAAAAATTATTTAAGTGTATACATTGAACAATAAATTTCAAGATATGAACATGAGTATAGAGTTAGTCTTATTAAAAGATTCATGCTTAGTGATAAACTTGATTTTATAGAATTTATATAAATCTATAAATGTATATTAATATATTATAACTTTATACAAGTAAATGTGTCATATATAGTTCAATAGATTTTTCCTTTTTTTTTTCTCTTTTTTTATTATACCAATTTCATGTACAAATTTTTAATAAAAATTTTTTTATTTCTTTATGAACTAAACTCCTCTTCTAAGGGTTGGAATGCAACAAGATTAATTTTATGTTGGTTTTGATTTTAATGAAGAATGGGGCTTTATTTTCTTGTATATGGTTCATAGTTTTCTTGCATATTGATCTAATTAGCCCTCTTTAAATAGCTTACGAGGTCTATTTAAAACCAAGCAATGATAGACAAACTCATCATAGATTAAATACCACCATGATGAGTCATAAGTTAGAGATAATTGTGACAATGCAATGTAATCCATTTTGAGAACTGTATTTGATTTTCTTGCATTAAATTTATCATAGAGAGATAAGTAGATTGTGCAAGAAAAATAAGAGCCATATACTTTTGAGTGACAGGTAGCAGCTATCTTGATTGACATTAGTACAAATCCACTCTTGAATTAAAATTCTAATCACACAAAATAACATCTGTGAAATCTAATCCCTAAATTTATTCACATTAAGATCTCTGGCAATAATTTATACCTTAGTAAGCTAATTTTTCAGTGGATTTAGGAGTAGATTTTAGTTTGCTTCGACACCCCAAATTATTGTCCAAATAATTGTCAATTAACCCAATTTTGGCAATTGACATGCAATCCTCGTGGGATGACTCTACTCACTCTTTATTACTTAAAGTAACTGTCAACTCTTACATTATGATTTATCCCGCATAACATCATCTATTTGGGCCAACTTGGTGATAGTCAATAGAATCACGAATAAAAAAATATCATAATTTTACCCCCTTTAAGATAAAGTGACATTAGCTATTATTATTAAACATGTGTTAAATATTGGCAAATATCATAAAATTTGATCATCGTGAGATGAAGGTCAAATTTATGTAGAAGAATGCTCAACATTAAAATTATGAATCCAAAATGTCAACCTATCAATAGGGTGAGTTGATGAGTGCCAACTAAAGGAGAAGATGCTCAAAGAGATTGTGACAAGCAGATAACTCTAGTGAACTATACTATTTGTAAGGGTGATGAGATGTGACTAACTTTTTAAGAATGAAAAGTAAGAAGAGAAAGTTAGTGCACACATAAAAAGAAATTGTTGACTTGTGAGAAGATAAGAAGGCAAAGAAGAAATTCAAATAGTGCGAAGATGGAATTCAACACTAACCAAGAAGGAATTTTCCAAAAATGTCAAGGAACTAAATACTTACTAAGAGGGAACTCGATAAAGCTAAGAAAGAAGATGTCAACTTAGCACAATGAAGACAACTTGATAAAATCGAGTATCAAGAAGGTAAAACTCCTTAGAAGTGCTAAGAAGACAGAGTTGATGGAAAGCTAGAGAGGATGTCACTATCAAGGAATTGAGGATGAAATTCACATAATGCTAAAGGGAAGTCATGATAGTGCATCAAGACGAAGTTAGTGGAATATCACAGAAAATTATCAATAGTGCATCAAGAGGACAAATTTGCCAAAACACCTAAGGGAAGTCATCGGTAGTGTGCTAAGAGCATAAAGTCCTTGGTGGGGCATTGGAGCAAGTCATTGATAAAATATTGAGGGGAAGTCATTAGTAATTTGTTTAGAGAAGAAAGCCAATACTAGAGTATTGAGATGATCTTGTTGTTAGTATGCTAAGACTACAAAGTTAGTGAAACACTAGGGAGATGGCAATAATAATGAGTCGAGAGAAACAAGTTCATGGCATGGTGCAAAGAAAAAGCTGTCAACAATGCATCAAGAATATAAAGTGTGGAATAATGAATTTGGTGGGAGAGAGAAGGCATAAGGTTGATTAGAGGATATATCAGAGACATTAGAGTGCAAAGTTGTCAGCTAAAATTAAGCGATTTGAATTAATTTGATTGAGCTCTAACCAAGCTAATTTAAAAGGAGTAGACAAATCAATTTAAGTTAGAACTAACTTGTCTTAAGAGGGGTATAGTAGATATTAGTGCTTGTCAATTAAACTCACTAAATGAGTGAGCTAAAACTAAGGTCAATAATTGGACCACCAACTAGTGTGATATGATCACAAAGAACACCATAAATGTTGGCATTGATCTGCATGGATAAGTATTAACCTATAATGATCAAGTAAGAGGGGTCAAGCTAATGACTTTAGGATGTCAAGTTGATGATAGGAGATAAAAAAATTTAAAGGCTAGCATGTTAACTAAACAAAAATGTGTAGGAATCTTAACAAGTAAGGTGTATTCATGGGGAACATCACAAATGCCGGGGACAACCTTTTCAATTATGAGAATATGTATGGCATTATATGATCAAGGGAGTATCATATAAGCTGAGGAAGACACTTTCAAAATCAAGAAAGAGTTTTACCGTAACAAAAATGTAAAGAACTCCAATAGATGTGGTTTGTTCAAGAGAAACACTGCATATGTGAGAAACACTATATGTGCTAAGTGTTGCCCTCCTAAAATTTAGAGAGGGCCTATATAAAGTAAAGGCTATATAAAACCCTTAAAAAGTGTGGTGTGTCCATGTGGACATTGCATACATTGAGAACCACCTTTTCAAAATCAAGGATCCTTAACAAAAAATGATAGAATTTTTAGTGAGTGTAACATGTTCTAGGGGAACAATGAACATGTGAGGGATAACCAACCGAAATTTGAGGAACTATTTAAAATGAAGGTTGTTAACCCTCAATAGTTGTGATGTGTTAATGAGAAGAAAAATACAAAACATTAAGAATTATCTTACCAACATATATAAGGAATCTATCCATAGCAAGAATGCAAGGACCTCTAATAAAGATAGTGTGTTTAGGGCAAATGACACACATTCAATAAATCTTCCAAAACAACTAAGGAGTATATAATGAAAACAAAGGTTATTTAGCACCCTCAAAGGGTTTAGTGCATTTTGGGAGAACACCACAAATAAGGAGGGGTCCTTCTAAAATTTAGGAATGACCTTACCACATCATGAATGCTAGGACACTTAGCATGAGTGTTGTTAGAGAACATTACTCATGTTGGGATGACCGTCCCAAGACTGGTGGATTTATCCGAAGTGAAGGTTACCGAGTACCCTCAATGAGTGCAATGTATTTAGTAGATATACTACATGCCTTATGATTGATCCTTCTAAAATCTAGGAGAGATGTGTTTAGGAGAAACACCACACATGTTGGTATGTGCCTCAAAAACTTAGGAATGTCCAAAGTATATGATGACCCTAGCATATCAAGATATCCTATGATAATAATGAGTCAATGACTCTAATATGTAAAGTCAAGAAAACAATAACCTAATAACTCTAGAATATTTAGATATTAATAAAGAGACTATAACAAAAAGATATAATAATTTTGAGCCAACCAAAAGATGCTCATGCTAATAGCTTTATCACCAAAAAAAGTTGCCCCACAAAGGAGCTAAAGAAGGAAAGCTCGTGTATCATCAGAATGAATAGTGTAAAGCCATTAACAAGCAAATTATTTGAAGATTCTAAGAATTGAGTCCATAAAAGAAAGTCTTAGGATCCTCAACATGAAAGGTATGTTTTGGGGAACACCACATATGCTAGAATCCCCAACATGTATGGTGTACTCAAGGTGAACACCATGTACATTAAGAATGACCTTCAAATAAAGATCAATTTGTAGTATAACTTAAAACATCTAATGATCATGGTGTGAACAAGGGGAATGCCACACATATTGGAGTTAACAATGGCATGCTTATGTTGATGGTTGTAATATTAGGTTGCCCACAAAGGAACAAAAAGGGAAAAAAGCCCAATATGACTAAATATAAAGTACTAACCAATTAAAAAGTGAAAAGGAAAAAAAATTTGGACGTCGAATCCATAATAAAGAGACCTAAGATCCTCAATATGTGGTGTGTTCAAGGGTGACATTGCATGTATGTTGGCATCCTAGATAGATATGGTGTGTCTAGGAGGAATGCTACACATGTTGGGGATGATCCTCATAATAAAAAAAATCAATCTATTTAAGTGCTAAATATCTCAAATAATTAGGATGCTAATTTAGGTTAATTAATTAAGGTGTAGGTTTGACTCATATTCGACCCTACTAAAAATTACTTACTTGACCTAAACTTGACACATGATCAATTTATTATATGGTTCATATAATTTTATTAAAGTCAACATAATCTATTTAACTTGAGTATGATCTACTAAGACAAAGAAGGATTATCAACTTTTCAAAGAGATGCAACACTATAAACCTAAAAATCTTGAGTTTTTCAATCAACCCAAATTCAAGTAGAATATTTAATAAGTCAACATTTTAGATTGAAACCTGACCCATACAATATTTGGGTCAACTCAAACTTATTTTTTAAAAGTTAATCCACATTTAGTTGTCATGTCATATCATTTATTGACACTTCTACCAACAACGATGATGTTCAAGGAGGACATCACATGTGTTGGGTTTGATATAAAAATGCTCAAGCTGATATCTCTGGCATAGTAGGCTTGTAAAGGAAAGAAATGAAGACAATGCCAAAATAGAAAGTACAAAACTTGGCCAAGTTAAAAATATTAATAATATCAAGTTAATGACAAAGGATGTCATTACCAACAAATCTAGATTATCATATTATCGATAAGGACACTAAGTACAAAGGCTATGATATTATCAAGATAATTATACAAAATAGTAATAAAGATAAACATAGGTGCATAGTGTGAGGTGAAGTGGGCTATGCAAGAGCATGTAAAACTATGTAAAATGCAAAATAGAAGCTATTTATTAGAAAGTAAATGATTAGTAAGTAAAATTATCTCGATCAACATTTGATCAAATCAACTCAAATGAATCCTAGCAAGTGTGATGTGTGTTTAAGGGAAACACGGTACATATCATAATTGACATTTCCAAATCTAAGAAGTGTCCACATGGGTGACCTATTAACAACTTGTTTATGTTCAAAATGGTCCTAACATAAAATTTACTCACAGTGAAAGATGTCATGGTGAAAATTTTACTCAAAATTAAAATGGGATTGATGAGAATTTTGCACTTGATGGAAATGGGTGGATCTGTGAAGTTTGCAAATAAATTAAAAGTGCTTAATAAGGAATCTATCTATGAAAAAGTGTATGGTAAGAAATTTACATAGTCATAGTTACAGTAAATGAGGTGATTAAAATACATGATAAAGAGGATATCACCTTATTCATATATTTCCTCTATTAGGGATACCATATAAGTGGCCTAAACATATTGTTAATTAGATAAGCGGTCACGATGTTCTAGTTTAATCCAAATAATAGGGGACTTAACCAAAAGATAATGAATTCAAAACTTCTAAACTCTTACATGGATATTGAAGTGTACACATCAACATTCAAGTTTGGTTATATGCATGGAAACTAAATCAAGAAAGAGAGATAAAATGAATATTCATACTAGAAGTAATGGAATTTTGGTTAGAACCGCTCTTTTTACAAGAGCTAAACTAAGGAAAAGGATTGAATATAATGAAGTCTAAATATGCAAGTAAGGTTGAATAAGCCTTTACGGGCCTATCCTTGATGATGATGAAATAAAAACCCTATTCAAAATTTATAGAGTAAAACTCATCCTTTATCTTGAACACACAAGAACATGAAAATAGATAAGTCTCTACAAGGACTAAGATATCTTATGATTGATATTGGATTCCTCTCGTCTGAAGAGTGGGGTACCAAACTTATGTCCTATTAGGAGTGCAAAATACACCAAAATGGTCATCTGAGCCTTGCGAGAGTGGCAAAACCTAAGAAAGTAGAGTGTAAACTCTTTCACCCCCAAATCGCCTTTAAGGATACATCCGATACTCATATGATAGATAAATAACATATTAAAGGATAATTCATTGGCCATGTGTTTCTATAAATAAGGTTATCCTTTTAAGTGGTCAAGAAGAAAGAGGAACAAAAAGACATAGGTTGATCAATCCATAACTAATCCATATCAAATTCATCATGCATGAGATGAAGAAGTGATAAGTTTATTAGTATGATAATAGGTTTAATCATAATTTGGACTCTACTACGGCTTTAAGCATCTTTGAGATTATTTTGTGATAAAGATCCTCTTTTCTAGAATATCAAGTCTCCATTAAAGAATAAAAATTCTACTAAACATTTTAAGAGCTTATAAGGTCCAAAGGAGAATCCATAACAGAATAAAAATGATTTTGGCAATCCAAACCATACTCAAATAATGATGACATTGGTAGAGAGATGACTAAATGTTATGTATTTATAATTGAATCCACTTGAAAGATGACAAGCTAAGAAGTAATTAGTTTTATAAATCCAGATAACACTTGAGCCATGAGTGAAATTAATAATAGGAAAATGTTCATCATTAGTGATCCAAATAAGAGTTAGCCTGATAGAATGCCGAGCAAGCAATAGTATATAATTTTAGTGACCAAGATCAAGCTTGGGAAGAGCTTAACTAGGAAAAAAACAGTATATCCCATACTAATAAGTTGACAACCTACATGGTAGAAAATATTTATCACATAGATGAATCATTTCGAGAAAGGAGCCCAACAAGATGGAAAATATACACTAAAATTTTTATTTCAATTATCAAAATCATGCTCAAAATAAGCTAAAATAGGAAAGTGAATTTGGAAGGTCTAATATTGATTATTTAATAAGATTTCATCTAATATAATTTCAAATATATGGACAGTAATCAATTTTGATAACCCAAATCAAGCTCGATGTGCACTAAATTGGGGAATGAGTCTTCTTACTCAATGTCACCTTTTTGAGTCAATCTTATACATATTGACCATATAATTGAGGGAATGTTTACCATAACATGAATTATGAAAAAAATTTAATGCTTGTGAGACCATTAAGGATTTAAACCACTTTCTTGTGAAATACTTGGAAAACAAATCACACTTAATGGACTCAAGGAAGTTGTATAATGACATGGTGTTGTTAAACATATCAATATGGTTCTATAGCTATGATGTGCTTACCTTTCTACATCTTTATAGCATGAAACTTAAATTTTTTGAGAGAACCAATCCTTTAGGATCTCCAGCATGGAAGATGGGAATAAAAGTGAAAGAGTAATGTCATTGTGGCGAGATGGACATAGAAATATCATTAATAACAACACCTCCCCTTTACTTGAGGAGCTTACAAAGATGTTTGATGCAATGCTATTTGCGTAGGGTAGTACTAAAAAAAGATCCAATAATTTGTATTAAACTTGCAATTTGTTGTTAAAATATCTTGAAGTTTCTAACAAGTCTAAAGTGACAAATTCATCAATCCCTGAGGACACTCTAACCTAAACTTGAATGCTCGTCCTTGGAGAAGGATTAACTTGTCTTTTTTTTTTGGTTTGATTAAGTGTCTCTTTCCCTCTCTATTATAGGAGTCCAAATAAGTGCTTCTCCCTATTATGGTAAAGAGCTTCTCCTCTAACTACAACTAAAAATAACACACCTCTTATCTCTTAAAGAAGCTAAAAACATCTCTTATAAGCACTCAAAAACTCCTTTTTTTTCCTTATATGATATCCCCCTTCCCCACTATTCCTCTATTCTCTTTAATTATTTTTATTATGTTAAACCCTTTTTTCTAAGTACATATTTATAGTTATCACAAAACATGAGTTTAGAGACAATTAAATAAAGATTTTGCAAGATCTATTAATGTCAACAAAAGATCCCATAATTCACCAAAAAAAGGATTTAATCATATCTTTGAAAATCTCCTCTAATATTTATAATAAATAAGAGATAACAAATCATATTATATAAAAATTTAATGAAAGAAAATCTTAACATCATAATTTTATCATAGCCATTCCATGTATCACCCACATTCACCTCCAAATTATCCCTCAAGTTCATCATTTCTAAAACTAAGTCCCATATGGACCAAGTCCATCCCAACTGCCATTTCTATGCCCTTGTCATCCAATACCATTTTGAGGATATTACTACTTATGGGAGGTTTTCAACAGCTCCTTTATGATGATGTGGTCTCCCCTAGTCCCCCTACTATATGCTCCTCTGCAAGGAGTATGGGGTGGCTACAGGTGCAAAGGAACTAAAAGAATATATAGCATAATCTCTAATGTAGAAGAGTCTCTTCTAATATCACAGCTCATATTAATTCCCATTGCTTTAATTATATTAGATCCATCCATATCCTACCTGATAAAACACGCTACTAAGGAATATGAAAGATTGCTTCTCCTACATGGAAGCTAAAACAACTAAGAATCTTGTGGCTAAAGGGTTTATATTTATTTATGATACTAATTTTCTCTTCAATGTAAAGAAAGAATCACATTCTCATTTGTTTGTTGGTTGTTCCAATACCAAGTGGTTTGTAAGAAATACTAATCTTGATGACCATATCCACTTCGCTACTTCATTACTTACCACTTGGAATAAAGTTAATCTCATTGGTACAATTTGCCAAAAAGCTCCATATCTTAATTGTGAGTGTACAACAATTCTTAGGAGAGAAGTAATAGATATACACAAATCTATTAGCCCTGCCAACCTCTAACATAGAATCAATTATCATATTGTTTACTAAAATAAAGGACCAAATTTAATCAAAATTGGCAAATTAATGTAGTTGTGACATCACCTTCTTGATGGGCACTCTTGCTACAACAGTGTTGAGCAGATACTTCAGGCTTGCAAGTAAGCTGTTCTAGATGGTTAGCTCTAGCTTTTTTTTGGGGGGGGGCTTTTGTCATGAGTATTGTATAAAATATCCTCAAATTACTTCTACTTTCACCTCTTTTTTTATGATTTTATTGCTTACGATCAGATCTTGCCGACTTCCAGCCACAGTTCATTTGTGTGACCTGCTACTCGTTGTCTTTGGTCGCTATTCTTTTGAAAGCCTATGTATGATTCTACTATAATGCAAATGCCCCTTCTTGAAACTTGCATTTGCATTGCTAAAATTAAAAACAAAACTATACAACAATGTGTAACCCTATGTACCATCTATAATGCCTCTGTTTTCCCTCAAAATGACAAAAAAAGAGAGGGAAATTCTATACTATGCCATACAAAGTTATATGACAAAGTGAATTTTGCACAAAAATCAACAACCCTAATACAAATTCTTGGCACATAAGAGAATATCACCTAATGGAACTGCTACAAAAAAACTGAGTTCTGATCCGTGCTAGGGTCTACTTCATGAGTCATCCTGTATGATCAAGGACACTCTTGTTGTCACCCTCAATGATCATGCCCTTCATGCACATCTAAGGTTCAATGATGGTTTTGATGGATGTACATAATTGGGTGGTTAGGCAATAATGTTTCATCACAACAATGTGGTTCTGATTTCACAATCCTAAATAGCTGCTCTCGCAAAGACATTGATGAATATCCTATGTCTTGTGCCAAGGTTTCAACTCTAGTGTGAACAGATACTTCAAACTTATAGCTGAACCTCCCTATGCTCAAAACAATTTCATGACATTGATTTGTGACACTATTTTTGTTGTTCGGCTACAATATTTGGTTTTTATATATGCTTACTAGTCCAATTGTATTTCCATTTTAGTAGCCCCACAATATATCTGATATAGCCTTCTTCGTTTACTCAATTTTATTGAGACCCCTTCAAAACAATTAAATGTTAAATATATTATTATAATATAATTTAGCATAATACAAATAAATTCCCCTAAAATTTACCGCATGTCTGCATATCCATAAAACCTATATCAGGTACCTAAAAGAAAAAAATGAACAACAAATACCAAGATCCATACGGTGAACATAAGCCTATTCAAAACTGATGCATTCAGATAAATATATGCAAACGACGTTCAAATATTATTAAGAAATATAATTATAATTGAGCCACAAACTACAACTTCAACGTATTTTTCAGAGATGCAGTAAACAATGCAAGCACCTCTTCTGCTGCTTAGTAAAAAAGCAACCAGAATAAATTGTCATTCAAATACAATTTGGTATAACTGATTCCAAAACTGGTTGCTTCAGCTTTCTCCAAGTATATTATGATCTGCAGTGAGGTGAGGATGTTTTGATATTGACCAATTATATTATATTTTGCTAGCAACACCAATGTGCTTGGTATATCGCGCCTGTGCAAATAGTTTCCCATTTTTCTTTTTCCGAAGGTCTACGTTAGCTACCCCAATGGCTTTTCCAGTTCTTAGAACCTTAGCTTCTATTTCAATTTCTTCCTGAAAAATCATTAATGGATGTAAACAACAATCTAAAAGAGAAACTGGGTTTGTAACTGACGCTATAAAAAATAAACATAAGACAAAATCAGCAAAATTTATAGCAGAACAAGGTCTAAATTGAAGATACAGGTTTTAGAAAGGTCGTAATAAAGTTTATCATGCATGTTAACTATCAAAGCGCAAAAATGGATTAGATTTTTGCTTGAATTCACAAATAGCATACGAAATTCAGCTTAGACTAGTACTGTCAACGGACTTCTTGGCCAGTTCACCAGTGAACAAACAGGCACATTTTACAGATTGAGGCAATTAGCAAAAAAACAGCAGTATGAACAAATACTCTTTATATTGTCCTAACTTCTCATTAAATTCATTGGCTCATGAAAAACATTGGGAGAAAGAAAAAATGAGCATTTCCTGGAGATCTAAAACTTGGGAAGCCAAAAGTTCAGAATGTAGATGGTGCAGAAGTATTATGTGGTTAAAACATTGCAATAAACATTAGCAACTACACTACTTACTACAAGTTATTATATTATTATTAGTTTTCTCTAAACTTCTCATAACCATAAGTCTTGATGGAAATTAGGGGTGGCAATCGGACAGGCTACTCAGGTCAAGTCTAGTGTTATCAAAAGCGCCAGACATTGACAGGATGATAAGTTTGCTGGGAACCTAAGGTGCTAAGCATAACACTTGGTGTTCAACTGAGTGAACCGAGAAGCTAAAGAAAATATATATTTTATTTAATAAACTTGCTCTAATTATGAGAAATACATTTGAAGAGAATAAAATGGCAATTATCACATTAAACTATGTTGACAAAATAATAAATTTTCTAGTTTAAATGTATTTCAAGCTCCATAACCCTGCTAATTTGTTTTACTTAAACAAATCACCTAAAAGATATGTGTAATTAACTTAAACAACTAATAGCCATATGCGATCACATTTCTTACTAGGCATTTATAGGAGGATGTACCTTGGTGTATGCTTTTTGCTGATGACATTCTTCTTGTTGATAAGACTAGATAGGGTGTCCAAGAGAAACTTGAATTATGGAGGTCAGCCTTAGAGTCTAAAGGTTTTCGTTAAGGTGGATCTAAAACAGAAAATATGAATTGTAATTTTAGTTGAAGAAGTTTTAGAAGTGGGGTTGTGACATTGGATGATCAAGTCATTAAAAAGAGTGAACGTATCAAATATCTCGGGTCTATTGTCAAAAATGATGGTGAAATAGATGGGGATGTTCTTAGTAGAATTCAAATTGGATAGTTGAAGTGGAAGAATGCATTTGGCTTGTTGTGTGATAGAAAAGTACTGCAGCCGAATGTTGGCTAGTAAAATAAAAGCATAAAAGTTAAGTGTTACAGAGATGAAGATGCTCAGGTAGATGAATGACATTATTCTTAGAGATAAAATATGAAATGAATATATTTGTGAAAATATTGGAGTAGCTCTAGTGGCAAATAAGATTAGAGAGAGTCGCCTTAGATGGTTTGATCACATAAAACGTCGACCGTCTGATGACCCAATTAGGAGCGTAGGTGTACTAGATTCACCTTATGTTAAGAAAAATAGAGGTAGATTGAAAAATACTTGGTTAGGATGTATAAAAATAACCTTAGTTTATTAGAATTAAATGAGAATTTGACACTTGATAGAACACAATGGAGAAGAAGGATTCATGCAGCCGACCACATTTAGTAGGATAAAGGCTTGTTGTTGTTGTTTATATTTTGATATGAAATTTGATCACATAAAAGTAATAGTATAATATATGTACTAGATTCACTTATGTTAAGAAAAATAGAGGTAGATTGAAAATATTTGGTTAGGATGTATAAAATAACCTTAGTTTATTAGAATTAAATGAGAATTTGACACTTGATAGAACACAATGGAGAAGAAGGATTCATGCAGCCGACCACACTTAGTAGGATAAAGGCTTGATGTTGTTGTTGTTGTTTATATTTTGATCTGAAATAAAAGTATAGTTTAGATATAATAGGTTATTTTTATTTTTAGTTAACGAAACCCTAATAGTAAAAGCTGAACTAGGGACACCAATTGAGACCTCTTAGAGACGTGCTTGGGAACAAATCGCATGGCAACATGGTAACCATTGTGGAAGCTTAAGGATGGGCACTCCTGGAAGAAGGAGAAGAAGCTCGGATAATGAGATGTGGGCAATAGGTAGGGACCAAAGATCAAGGATCAAAGGACAATCTGACATCAAACTGGAGCTCAGAATAGGAGAAAAACTATTTAGAAAAAAAAAAAAACAATACAAATTATTTCAATTTTTTTGAAAACTTTAATCAATTAAAAAATATTTACTTACCAACATTTTTTTAAAATTTTTTAAAACAAAATAGAAACAAAAAATGATGTTCGATAGGCCAAAATTCAATTTATATCACGCAAAAGCCAAAGATATAAAATCCTTAGCAGTATCTATTTCATCTTCATCATCATCTATGCCCTATTCTTTATGGATGGATTTGGCCATCTTCACCTCCTCTTCCAAAACTCATCTTATTCAACCTTAAAATCACTATTCTAGAAGTTGAAGTTTGTGTACATATATATTGATCTAACTTGTGTTCAAGTGAACAACCTAGTTTCTCCAGCTAATTTTTTTTTTTTCATACCCAATGTCATTATCATCATAAAAAATTATCTAATGTAAAATTGGCACCCATCTCACAAATCAAGAAAAGATGCTCATGTCATAACCTGGTTCCTTAAAATAAAAAACTCATTTTAGTTGCTTCACCTGGCTTCACTTGGGAAAGCATGTGTTAATCTAATTAGACTTTAAAAACAATGGTTAAATATTAAAGGATATTTTCCTAAGCTCAACTAGCCTGATAATTACATTAGGGTTTCTGACCGATACCCAAACTTTAATTTGATTTTACCGTTAAGAAAATTTTGGATTAGATATTTTCCCATGGAGTTCCATTGGCAAAACCTGACCACTACATACAATTGAACTAAGCCAATTTAATTTAATTTATGTCTTTGGGCCAAAATTGTTTCCCAAGCTTGAAAAATAACCATATCAGGCATATTAAGTCAAACTGAGGTCCCTAGAACTTTGCTCATATAGAAATATAGTCTAATCCAATGAAGACAGATCTATAACAAGATAATATTAATTCCAACAGAGATCATCATCATATAAATTTGCATAAATTAAGACTTCGACGACCCATTCATAATAGCACACCAAAATATATTTAACAGTTTTCCAGTGTATATAATAAATTTAATATAATTCCTATAATGATCTCTTCATGCAATGTCATAATTCCATCTTTAGCAGTTTTGTAGCTATCTTCAGCAAGCCATTTCATTAAGGACCCACGTTGTGTTCACGTTTTTGTTGATGTCTACAAATGCTCAAATTAGAGCAGAATAGTCACTCATTTGTATGTAAAAATAGTTGGATCATGTTGTTTATGAGCCAAACGGGGGTGGGCTCATGAGATCTAACAATGGAGCTTCCACACAAATTTTAGCGAGTGGGTGGTCATGTTCAAGCCATGTTGTGTCAGTAGATGACTAGCCTAATTTCATTAATATCTGTTTAGTTAGTCCACCAACTAGTGAAGGGATTTTTCTAAAACAAGTAACTTAAGGTAGCTTGAAAAATATTAATTTGAAACATAGCAAGGATCAACATCATCTTCATTAGCTTTACCTCAACTGTTTGAGACTGACTTTATGACTCCTTTGTAACCTACATTCTTGTTAAAGTGGTGCATGTGATGTTAACTATAGTTTACTTAAATATTTTATCAAATTTCCAGTCATTTTATCATTGGTTGATCCATTTTACTTTGTAATCTTCAAAATTAACTCCATCAAATTATTGGTTCACACATCACTTCACATTATGCATACTCAAATTATCTCAACCTAATATAAAGAACGTTTTTTTAGTGTCATTTCTCTCTCATTCCCTATACATGATTTGGTTTGAATTTGAACATGAAAGCAATCAATAACTTACGGTTTCAAAGCCAAAAAACAAAAAAAAAGAAAAGAAAATATATACATAAGAATCTTTTCTTTGGCACTGTATGTAGATAATATAGTGCTATCTAGAAGGATAAAAAGTAATTCCTGTCTTTTATTTTTGTATTTCTTTTAGCTATCATGATCGTTGTTATATAAATGTAGGAAGTAACCCTTAAGTTAAATTGATATCAAAATATCAACAAGCAAAACATGTCAACAAACAAAAAGATAAAATCAATTATTCTGATAACAAGAGAACCCAAGAAGTCAAAGAACCAAACTACTCCTACCCTTTCTTAAATTTTACAACAAACCACCTTGAAACTCTCATTAATGTCAAGTTTAATTCCATTGCTAGTAAGTTCATTGTTTCCCATCAGTCAAAGCCATACAAATCCAAATATTTTTCTATTTTATAAAATAACTTTTAAGCCTATTATAATATTAACTCATCACATCTTACCCAAAAGCTTCTTTGTACTTAACCAACATGTCGGAAGCCACATTCCCATTTTTGCATAATAAAACCAAGAAAAATAAACTTAATATGGCTAAGTGGAAATGTGGTTTCTCACCAATGCAACCTTTAGCAATACGCATAACTGATGAGAGTTTCAATTAATATCATGAGCAGGGAAACAATAAAGTGATTTATGCCACTTACCATGACACTCTTTACAATATCAATTAAAAAGTGTTCGTAACTATGGGTGTTAGTCCATTAGTATATTTGATATACAACTGGATACTCATTTGTTAAAAGCTCATTATATTTGTAATAGATTTTTTAAAAGCTCGAGATAAAAATATGATGCACTTATTTATTTATGATCATGAAAATACTTATTTGTTGCAAGAAGCTAACAAAAATTTTGATACAATCCTAATTTAATGATAGCACAATGATATTTAATAACTCAATTGTATTTCCTAATATCAACTCTCATCCCTTATTCATTTAAAAATGAGGTGTATTAATACAAGTTCAAATTTGACGTACTTCAAGTTACGCAAATATTTAGGTGATTTAATTTAATTTTGAATATTTTCATTAAGGGGCAGTTTGATTTGCTAAAAAAATAGTGTAAAGTATTTGAAATGTAGGGCTTTTTAAAATTTTGGTGTTTGGTTTGAAGAAATTGGAATACAATGTATATTTTAATATATTTCAAATTGCTATATATTTGAAATTCCAAATTTAGGTGATTTTAAATATACCGTTCATTGTAAAGTGAGGCCGATCATCAACAATTGTCTTTTGAACACCACTCATCGCTAGTTGATCGCCATTGGTTGGCCACTATCAACCCCCAACCTAAAAGTAATCTAAATACATTACATTCACTTTACATTACATTTTAAATTCAGCCGACAAAATAACCCCTCAATGTAAATTAAAAAAAAGGATAAATAATATTTAGTAAATATCCTTTTTTTTTATTAACTTCTATAAGCATAGAATTGTTTAATGATGAGGTATATGTTTGAGTTATTAATATTTCATGCATATAAGTAGGCTTGATTAAAGCTCAATTAAGACTCAAACTTGATAGAACAAATAAATCATGAATAATATTTTGAAACTTGGGTCATGTTAAAACTCATATCAAACTCAATAAAAAAATAAATAAGCTTGAACATAATAGTAATCAACTCAATGCTCATTTTCAACTAACCATCATTGAGCAAAAGGTGATCATTGCTCCAACTTCACCAACATAAATGAAAGTAGGCTTTTAAAATCACATTTCTTAGAATTAACTGATGTTGAGCACACTTATGTGTATCTTATAATTTAATTTGATGTTAGCAAATCTTATGAGATGCATTAAATGATTGGATAAGTGTTTGCTACATGTTCATCATTTAGTAGCAATTATAGATGATAGATATGATCAAGATGAGTTCAATATTCATTGGAACATGCTTAGACCATTTCTCATTTAATGGATGAAGATCATGGTGTTCATCAAATAAAGAACTTTAGTGAAATATTTTAAGATGTGATGATTTCAAGGGAATAATTTTCTTGTAGACATCTTAGCAGTTTTCATTGTATTAAATTGTGTTAGATCATTACAAAGTCTCAATAATGATGAATACATGATCAATTGAATAAAAACATTCATTTTGGGGGTATTTGATTGGGCTAATTTTCTATATATTTCATTATTTCATTATTTAATTTATATGTAAAATATATTTAATAAAATATTCTTTTTGCTCATACATTCAATTGGCTGGCCATAATAATAATGATCATTCATGTGCATTACAAGTTCAATTGATTCTTTATGTTTCATTATATATATGCTTAATATGTGATACTTATGTCATTGAATCATCTCATTAAAAAAAACAAACTTCATTTGATATCAAAAAATTTCTTTAATTAAGAATTTCTCATGCTAGCAAGTTTATATAAATTACTATAGTTCATACACAATATTGAATTTTCCAAAATGAGTTAAATATACTTAAATATGTTAATTAAAAAATAACAAGTTTATATCATATAAATTTTATCAAGGGGAATTACATATATGCTAGTCAAATCATAACTATTTATAAATCTAACACCCTATCTTTTTCTAAATAATCAAATCTATATATTTGCTTGTGCCACAATCAAACTATTGAGAATTTAACAAAAACAAAAATATGGATTGAGCTTTTGTTATGAATTTTGATATTTGAGTGAGAATTTAAAAATTAGAGATAAAAGGGTGGTAGTTTAATAAAATAACCATATTTAAAATGTTATGCATGTAATTGCCCCATTTTTAATAGACTTAAATTTTTTTACTTGAATTTTTTTATGGTATATTATTTAATATATTAAAAACTCAAGAAAAAATGTCCACATACTTATTAATAAATAAAGCATTTTATGCTTGCAGACTTCAAGCTTCCATTGGATTCTTTACATGTGATTTCATTTGTTATATGACTAATTAAATTCAAATAAATTTATTCTAATTTTCTATCAATTTTCAATTTTTTATTTATCAGATGATTGCAAGAAGAGCTTTCCTTGTATGTTTTTAATGAAGAAATTGGATTAAGATAAATAAAAGAACAATTTCTGATTACCACCAAAGTTTAAGAAAACTTTTGTTTAGCAAAATTTCTCTTGCATAAGAGTTCAAAGGTGTACTTACTCAATCTAGGAGAGTACATGTTTGTGTAAGAAAGTATGTATTTGGGTGGTACATGAAAGAAGAGTGTTAGTGCAAGGTTACTATATCTCCTTGCAAGAGATTTTTGTAACTGTAGCATAGGGTCATGGAATATGAGTCCAAGTATTGCCTAGGGTACATATAGGTCTTATAGTTGACCAAACAACATACAAAACATTTGTGCAAAGATCTATATATATTTACATTATTTCCATTTTACTTGTCTAAGCACATGTATTGCTTAGTTAAATTGCTTAATGGTGAATGATATATATATATATATATATATATATATATATATATATATATATATATATATATATATATATATATATATATATATATATATATATATATATAGTTAGAGTTTGTATGTTATATCACATATACAAATATCTAGCTTATACTTATAATGCTACACCTAAGTAATATTTTGTGGCATTTTTCTTTTATTAAATCTATTTAACTTCCACACAATCAAATTATTAAATCCACTTAACTTAAGTTTGTACATATTGTGTGGAATTTCAATTGGTGAACTTCAAAAGAAGTTCAAGTGTAAATTGTACACACAATTCATCCCCTAACCCCCACCCCACTTGGTGTACCCTCAATTGTCAACTAAATCTCATAACTAGCATTATTTTGTATATGACCTTGCTGACCTAAAAGAAATCATTCCAAACATAACAAAAGCTCCAAATAAACTAATAAAGGGAATAAACATATTGAATAAGTTTATGCAACTAAAGTTGGAATAATTTTTTCAACTTTCTTTCAAGATTCATAGTTGTCATAAACTAGGTAGAACCAAGTTATGGAACTCTTCAAAAGGTCAACTTGGTCATAAAACTAATAATATTGAGTATGAACTACTTATGGTTAACTTTTCTTCCTCTTTTCCAATCACACCCTAAATTATCAATTAGGTAATTGACTTGTACCAAGATTTTCAATGCGTAAAGCGCAATGTGACACAACTTTAAAGAGCAAAGAGAAAATAAAGCATGTGCTTCAGTTAATTAAAGTGCAAATATTACAAGAAATATCATGTAGTATTGTATTATTTAACAACTATCATGCAAATTAAAATTATAAATGATCTATGATGGTTTAAATTAAATATTAACAAGAAAAATTATTACCAACAAATTAGTAATAGGGACATACATGAAATGGGATGAGTAGCACATAATATTAGATCATTGCCAAGTTAATCTTCTTATTTAAATAAAAAGTAAAAGTTAAGTGCAACTATTATGTGCTTTATAAAGAAACAATAAAGCGCATGCCATGTTACTTTGACTATGCTTTATGGTGCGAAATAACTTTAGTGCAGGGTGTTGTGCAGCCTTACCTCTTTGTTCCACATCATACTTAGTATGTGAACTTCTCTATACTTTTAATAACACTGCCTGATACTTAAATATGTAGAAACCTGTAAAGTTAAATTGATTTGGCAACCAGATCTCATATCTCAAACATCCAGTCTACCCTAATGTAAAGGTTTCCACAAATTATCTTAGATCTACTACCCAAGAAAGTATAATCCTTATTTCTATTTTTTATTAGACTAGTCAATCTGAATCCATCATATTGATGACAAAGAGCATCCTCAATCTATATCTACTAGACTTTAGTTTCTGTATAGATCTCTGATCTCCACACACAGATTCATGTGTATTGTTTAACACAAATGAATGTTGTCTATAGCTCCTTGATTGATTCACTCAGGTTGGTCTCCTAAATCATTAGCAGCTTCTTCTCTCAGTGAACACTTACTTCCAAGGGTAAAAATAACCTTAACATTTAGGAATTCCATTTCTATCATACTCTGTAGAAAATAAATCAATTTCAAGCATTAAAAAATGTACATACTGCATTAAAGTAAATAACCAATCAACAAATCAACATCATAAGGCATGCATCTACGCAATAGCAAGCAATTAGTGGGGAAAAAAAATCAAGCCTAGCATAAGCAAATCGCATGTAAGGATGAAAAATGTACAATCAAAATTTTGTAGAAGAATGGAGATGAATAAAATCGTGGGACTTGCAGCACTGTTATTTTCCGAATACTTAATAATACACAGTAGATGATATCCAGCTTAAAACTGATCAAACTAATAACAAAACACAAATCCTATGGAAAGTCCTAAGCCACATATGATAGCCTTTTCCCTGGGTATAGTGGCACAACCAGAAAGAAACTATTTTTTTAAATGATCTGGCACTTTCCTGGCATTCACTTGGTCATCCTTAACAATTAAATGACTACCATAGCAAAGTGCTTCCACTTGAAGTTATACATTAGATTCCTACAAGGACGTCAAAACCTCCACATCCACACAAAATAAGAATCATTTAACATAGCCAGCGCAAAAGTTAAAGAAACTATAACTTCACGTAATAACAGATTAAAAATGTCAACAGACTAATGCTTTCCGCGATTCCTTTTCTGTAGCCCTCAATCCCTCCATTTCCCGTTGATATAACACCCAAAACAAACGAAGCATCTAAGTTGATAACTACAATAACCAGGATTTAATAATACACAGAATCCTCAAAATATGGACAAATTATCGCAGTAGCAATCAAAACTTACATGAACATAGGCAGAGTCCAAAAACGAGGTATTTATCTCGAGTGGAGAACCAGTTGCCTGAGCGCCGACAGTGTGGAAGACTGCAGAGCCCACAATATCAATCAACGATATGGTAGCGCCACCGTGCAAGAACTTGCCAGTGTTCTGCGAGAGAACAAAATATATGCGATAACATGGAAGCGGGTGCCGGAAAACAAAGGGGAAGGGATTTAGGGCTTTACGAGCAAGCGTGCAGGAATGGCCATGGAGCAGATGAGTCGGCCAGGCTCGATTAAGTCAACACTGAGCCCGTGGAGGATAAACACGTCGTAAAACTTAGAAGGCAGGGCGTCGAGCACCGGCGTGGGGAGGATCTCCACCGCAGCAGCCTCCAGTGATCGCTTAACGGCTGTAAAATCCATTAGTCTCCGACAAGTTGGAGAGAAAGAGGACCAGAAAACTCTTCTTTATTCATATTTTTTTTAATAAATATTAGTGAAAATTATATACTTAAAATAACTATTATTATTTATCAAACTATTATTTCGTATCTTTAATTTTTAATTTTTTATTCAAATATTACATTTTTAACTCATAATTTTATTTTTATCAAATTCTAAACAAATTAATCATAAGATAGTTTTTAAAATGATAGTACACTTAATTTGTAAATAATTATGATTAAAGTGTAACATTAATATTTTATCATTAGTTTAATTATATTAAACATAAATAACAATAAATATTTGTTTAAGTTGATAGTATTTCATTAACAAAACGAATTTGTCAAAATTTTTGCTAAATGCACAGTGTGATATTTTAACCCTATCGTTCAATGTTATTACAAAACAATGTCTTGTCTGAAGTGTTCGGTAGATTCCTTAGCAACATATGATTCCTGTAATAAATATTAGATTAATATTAATTTTTTAATGTGAAATATAGTTTTTCTAACTATATTTTGGTATTATTATAACTGCAAAATATTATATATAAAAAATTTCAAAATTTAAGTATTAAATATATAAAGACATAAAAATTATAATATTTATGTTAATTCTCTTAAAAAGAGAAGACAAAAAATTAAACATGCTTATTTAAGATTATTATGTTTATTTGAATTTGAATTGAATCTATTTTGATTGCATTAGGCTGGAGTCGAATTAGCCCAATTGAATTTCCCATCTATTAAAAAATAAAAAAATAAAAAATTTTAAATACATTAATCCAATCTTAATGTGCATTTTTCATTATTTTTGATATATTTTTCAAAAAAAATTATATATTAAATATTTCCTAAGATATCTATGACTATATACATATTACATTTTACATTTTTGATGATTTAAATGATGAATTATAAATGAAAAGTATTTGAAAGTTAATTTTATAGATAAAGAAGATCAAACATAAACACTTTTTTATGAACAATATTTTAATTTGCAAATAAAAAATGACTTGTTATTTTCTATCATTAAATCCTAATCTTTCAATTATAAAAACTAAATCCCAATCATTCATATCAACTTACAAATGCCTAAACGCACAAGTGAAGAGTTGAACCTTTATACATTTAATTATGTTGTATATGCATTTAATAGTAATTTTGTACTGACTCAAATGTTTTACATCATATAAATATATAACAAAACCTAAAATATGTTTATTTTAATTCACTATGTATTAATAATCATTATTGTTAATTATTTATTATTTTGGTTTGCATTAGTCTCTCTATGTTAGATAATTTTAATATATATATATATATATATATATATATATATATATATATATATATATATATATATATATATATATATATATATATATATGCAATTCTTTAGGCATTAATGATACTGGTTAATTATTTTAATGAATCAGGGATAAACCATTTATTATTGTTGATGATAGAGTTAATTTTGGCATGAGGAGAATGATTGAAAATGGCATAACATGAGATTCATAATAATTCAAATAGAGAGCAACCTTCTAGCCATGAGTCATAAAATAAAGAGAAGGAAGAGCCGTTACCAATGTTGTAAAGAAGCTGACATTTTAGAACTTAACCAGCTTTTTGAATATTCTTCCATGTGCATAAGAGAACAAGAGTATATAAACCAAACCGAGTCCTAAGCACCCTTACACTATGTTCCAACCAAATATTTGTTAACAAGCATCTTCCAAGTCATCATCATCTTGCAAATTAAGTTTAGGGTATTGATAGAAGAAAGACTAGTTGCCCCATATTTTTAGAGAGAGTGGTTTAGGCCCAAGAGATGAAATACAACTTCTCAGAAGGGCCCCATCAAACAAGAATCTAAGTGTGATAGAGTTAATTCTTTTTTATAATACACCTTGAAATGGAAACACCCATTAACCAGTAGGCCAAATAATCATTTATAGAGAAACAAATAAGTTAATATTTGTCCCCAAGAGATAAACATTTATTTTTCTACAATAATGATTTAACAACAATCTTTTGGAATTTGAAGGTAAACCCAAATAAATGAATGGAAAAGTGCCACTTTTGATACCTAATAGCTCAAAAAAGATAAGAGGGTCACATATTGTATCTAAAAAAGAAAACTTTAGAATTTTGCAAATTAGCCTCTAATCCCAACCCTCTTTTAAAGATATTGAAACATAAATATAAGAATAAAGGTTGTTGAGTGATTAGTCTTGCCAAATACTAAAAGATCATTTGCAAAAATAAAATGAGAAATTTGATTGTTTTCACTAAAAATTATATTGTAGTTTTCCGTGATGATCTCTTTTTCTAGCATGCATGATCAAAATTCCATAGCTATAGTAAATAGAAAAAAGAGATAATGGTCAACCTTTCATAATGCTATTAGATGAGCTGAAGTAACCATTAATTTTCCCATTGAGAATAATAGAAAATTAAATGTCATAAATGTATGCCTAGACCCATTTGGTAAACAAGGGAGGAAAACGTTTTGAAGGAGCCTTAAGATAATGGCTTTCCTCTCAACACTATTAAAAGCTTTTTTTTTTTAATATGAAGTTTAGCATAGAACATACTCATAGGACTTTTGGATTTTAAATTCCTCATGATCACATGAGCAAGCATGATATTGTTAGTAATATCACTATCTAATATAAAGACTGATTTAACAAGGTGAATAATAAAAAGAAGGATGAACTTCATCTAGTTTGTTATAATTTTAGCTATAACTTTATAAATTGTATTACAAAGTGAGATTGGTCTATAATCAACCATAATATTAGAGTGATTCTATTTAAGAATAAGAGTAATGAGGTTGTGTTTTACTCCGGTAGGTATACTTGCATATTTCAAAAGAATGATGAATTATCAAAAGAATTTGTCTACTAATAATATCCCATGTGTATATAAAGAAATTTGAAGTGAACCTATTGAGGAGGTTTTATCACCATTAATACTAAGGAGTCTCAAAAAACTTCAGAATAAAAATATGTTCTATAAGATTAACTTGGAGATAAGCAAGAATAGTGTTCCCCAAGGGAATGTCAAAAACCATATCCTAAATGGAGTTTGGGTTGTTAAATAGTGTTTTATAAAATTCAATGATCACATTAAAAGCATCATCATGAGAGTGAACCATGCTAGAAGAAGTGGAGAACTCTTTAATATGATTAGAATTCACTCTTTGTTTGATAAAGTTTTATAGAAACTTGAGGTCCCTTTGTTAACCATGGTGCTTTATCTCTTTGGCATACCCATTGATATTCCATGTTAGAGGCATAAGAGTGCCTACCATGAGTATATTTGGTAGCTAAATTAGGCTCAAGATTCAAGGCCCTTCGTATGTTGAGAAAAAAATTTCTATTGCATATTAAAGAAGTGTTTTATTGAGTTATGATAGTAAGCATACTTTATCCAATTAGTTTTTCTGAGACTGCAATACTAACTAATTTAAGCTTCTTGTAAAGCACAAAGAATATAGGTACTCTTACAGGTAAATTAATGGAATTAATAGATATTATGGTTCATAGAAAGATAAATATTTTATGTGTTTAAGAAACTAAATGGGTTGGTGAGAAGGAGATTGATAGTTTAGGTTTTAAAGTTTAGTATTCGGTAAAAGTCAAACTAGAAATGATGGTGTGATCATAGATAAAAGTTTGAAGGATAATATTATAAGTATTAATAGATGTGAAGATAGAATTATAGCTTTAAAGATTATTGATACTAAGATTATCAATGTTATAAGTGTCTATGCCCTCAAGTAGTTTGGAGGTAAGCTCAAAAAAAAATTTTGGAATAAATTAGAGGGATTAATACAAAAGATACCTCTTGAAGAAAAAGTATTTATTGGGGAGATTTAAATTGACATGTTGGTAGAAGAAGATTTTAAAAGTATTCATGGTAGTTATGGATTTGGAGTGACTAATGAAGAAGGCGACTATATTAGATTTTGTCTTAGCTTATGATTTTGTAGTAATACTTTATTTAAGAAAAGAGATGAACATATTATTACTTATAAAATGGATCTAGTAAAACACGATTGATTATTTTTGATAAGAAAAATAGATCGCTTAGATTGTAAAGATTGTAAAGTCATTCCAAGTAAAATTTTAAGTACCCAACATCGACTATTAGCTTTTAGATTTTAAGATGAAAGGTTGTAAGAAAAAATAAACTAAATTATTATCCTAGAATTAGATGGGGACACTTAAAGAACACAAATAAAAATATTTTAAGAGCAAGAAATTAGAATTTGGGATGTTCATAAGGAAGCTAATTATGTGGGAAAAATATCAAGTGAAATTAAGCAAGTAGATGTGCTTGGAGAATCAAAAAGAAAAGCTTCTTTTAATAAGAATAGTTGGTGGTGGAGTCAGAGAGTGCAAGAAAAGATAAGAAATAAGAAGCATTGTTATAAAACTTGGTTTAGATATAAAAACTCAGAGAATTGGGAAAGATATAAAGTGGTCTGTAGAGATTCTAAGAAAGCAATATATGATGCAAAAAATTAGCTTTTAGTGATTTATACAATAGATACCAAAGAAGGTGAAAGATGTATGTATAAGCCACCAACCAAAGAGAAGAAGACATAGACATAGGGGTATTAAGGATGAAAATAATAAAGTATTTTTCTAAAAAGATATTGAAAATAGGTGGATGAGGTATTTTGATAAACTTTTCAATGAAGGATCGAAAGTATGATTGATTTTAGCAACCTTAATACCCTAAACAAAATAGAGAATTTCATTTTATCATGATTAGTAAATCAAGTGAAGTTTTAAAGAAAATGAAATGTGGAAAAGCAAGAGGACCGGATAATATTCTAATAGATGTGTGGAAATGTTTAGGAGATCAAGGAATTTCTTGACTTATAAATCTTTTAATGTTATTTTAAAGACTAAAAGATGCAAGTGGAGAAAGAGTTTGTTGGTTCCTATATAAGAATAAAGGTGATGCACAAGAGTGTGCAAATTATAGAGGAATTAAGTTAATGCCATACATTAAAATTATGGGAGAGAGTAATTGAACATAGGTTACGATGCATACGAAGTTTCTCATAATCGCTTTGGTTTCATGCCGATAGATCTACTGGATGCTATACATTTGTTAAGAGGTTTGATGGAGAAGCATAGAGAAAGTAAGAAGGATCTACATATGATATTTATTGATTTAGAGAAAGCTTATGATAAAATCTCAAGAGATGTTCTTTGGAGAGTTCTAAAATAGAAAGGAGTTAATATTGGTTATATTCAAGTCATTAAGGATATGTATACTATAGCTGTTACTTGTGTCCAAACACAAGGAGGATTGACAAAATATTTTCCTATTTGAGTTGGATTACATCAAGGGTCAACATTAAGCCCTTATCTTTTACTTTAGTTATGGATGTTCTTACGGCATTTACAAGAAGATGTACCTTGGTGTATGCTTTTGTTGATGGCATTCTTCTTGTTGATAAGACTAGAGAGAGAGAGTCCAAGAAACTTGAATTATGGAGGTCAACTTTAGAGTCTAAAGGTTTTAAGTAGATCTAAAACTGAATATATGGAGTGTAATTTTAGTTGTAGAAGTTTTAATGATAGTGTTGTGACTTTAGGTGATCAAGTCATTAATAAGAGTGAGATTGTGATATTTAGGCTTTATTGTTCAAAGCGATGGTGAAATAGATAGAGATGTTATTAGTAGAATTCAAGTTGGATGGTTGAAGTGGAGGAATGCATCCGCCTATCATGTGATAGAAAAGTTTCCACTTAAACTTAAGGAAAATTTTATAAGATGGTGGTAAGACCGAATGATTTATGGTGCGAATGTTGGCCAATAAAAGAGAAGCATAAGACTAAGTTAAATGTTACAGAGATGAGGATACTCGGGATGAGTGGCTTTACTCTTAGAGATAGAATGCAAAATGAGTATGTTCGGGAAAAAGTTGGAGTAGCTCCAGTGGTAGATAAGATTAGGGAGAGTCGCCTTAGATGGTTTGGCCACATAAAGCGCCCATTCCGATGACCCAATTAGAGTAGATGCATTAGATTTGTCTTTATGTTAAAGGTAGAGGTAGACCTAAAAGACTTGGTTAAGATCTATAAAAAATTATATTAGTATACTTGAATTAAATGAGAATTTGACACATAATAGGACACAATGGAGATGAAGGATTCATGTAGCAACACTATTGGGATTAAGGCTTGTTGTTTTTGTTGTTGTTGTTGTTGTAAAGCACAAAGAAGGGGTCTCTAGATACTTGAATTCTCCAAATTTTCTCCAAAACTCTAAGGAACTCAAAAGAGTAAATCTAATGGTTTTTAAAAATAAATCTATGATTCCTTAATCTGTTGTACCAGTTTAAAGAATAGTAGAATGATTTGAAGGATTTTACACCTTTAAGAAGAACAAATGTCAAGTCAATACATATTGTAAAATTTTTTATCTATTTTAGTTCGGATAGGATTATTGGCTTGATAATTATACTAAGTATAAGAGAGACCTGAGCTTGAAAGCTTCATGAGACAAGTTTGAAAAGTGAAGTCATTAAAATTTTCTAGCTTACATGCAGGAATAAAATTGCCCCCAATCATCTCATCATTAGAAAGCATATAATTAAAATCACCCATAACTAACCAACCTTCTCTAACTAAGTAAGATAAATTATTGAGGAAAGACCAAAGGTTCATTCTTTCAGTGGCCCCATTAGCTACATACACGCAAGTTGAACGAAATTAAGAAGTCCTCCAAATGAAACCTCTTCATGGTTAAACTACTAAGTGATGATAAAAGAATGAAAATGAAATACTTTAGAAGATCCATTTGATCCAGATTCTGCCCCCTTTGCTATTAGCAAAATTATTACAGTTATCTTCATGCTAGAAAAAGAGCGAGCCTCTTATTAAAAATGGGTCTTCACTCGAATCTTAACGTAGCTTTGTTTCTAGTATGAAAAATAACTCTAACTTTAATTGTTGGACTATATCTCTATAGCCCCAAATATGGGCTTAAAGCCCTCTTATAGTTCATGAAGCAATGCTTTGGAAGAGCATATGGGATCAAAAGAGTTAGAGGATTGGGTACTTTTTCTTCTATTCTTAGGTTCATATTAAGATTAAGGGTTTTGGGTGTTTTTTTTATGAATGGGGTGTTGGAAGAAATTTTTGGAGATAAGAAGTGGGAAAGGGAGAGGTCAAGAGAGCATTTGAAGATGAGGGTAGAGGACCAAGATGAGAAATAGTGGGTTGAGTTTTGGGAGGAGTGGAGTTTAACCTAGCAATTAATAGGAGATTTAGCTCTCCTTATAGGTACACCAATGAAGTCTTAAGATTATTGGAGCCCTTTTCCAAGGATTTATTAGCAAGGTTTGTAAATAAAGTAGTGGCCAAAGAAGTTTGGTGGTTGACCTAGGGCCCTCGAAGTGGCCCCTCATAGAGTTGCTCCTCCTTTAGGAACAGCTTGTGGGTCTACCTTTAGGAGAAAGCATAACATTGTTATTAAGAGAGTTGGATTTGGGACATGATGTTTCTTTATGGTTGAAAGAGTTACATGACTTTCATAGATTTAGTTTTCAATCATATATCACTTGTTGATTGCACTTTACATCATTTAAATTAATGAGTAATATTTTGGAAGGGGAGATGAAGGGGTTGTTTGGACATAAACATAAACTCTTGCAATGCTTAAATGGAATTTGAAAATTGTTTGGTTATTATCTGAGAGAGGGATACCAATCTTGTTGGAAACTTTCGACAAGCCTTTTTCATCCTAGCAAGTGAGAGAAAAATTAAGAAACTTGACATAGAGAAGAATTTCATTGAGTTCTTTCTTAATAGGCCAAAAATCCCATTTCAATTTTTAAAATAAAAGAGTACAAATTAGAAAACAATGGCCTCCATTCTATACAAGTCATAATCATGTATGCAAGAAAACTTAAAAAGAAAAAAAAAATTCAGCAAGAATAAGAAGTTTGATATTACGTTTAAGTTTCCATTTTCTTCTAGCAACAACTAACAAAATATCATAAAATTGGCCTTTTACCAATTATGTGACTAATGAGATAGAGCTTTGTGGTGTTTATTTTTGGATGTATATGAAGGAACATCACACAGATCGTAGGGGGGTACTTATTGAAGTAATCGTGACATTGAAGTATTATATATATCTCAAAAGATAGAGACATCACCCTTCAATAGATCTTATCACCTAATAAGGACTCCTAAGTCATGATGGGTCTTCAAATGTACTAGAGATTTTTTCCCCGCTTTATATGGATGAATAAAGCATGGTTTATATTAAACCGTTCTAAAGTTCCCTATGGAGGCAAGCCTCTATAGTTAATTACATCATTGGGAATGAAATTTCCTAAGAATACTCTCCATTAAAGTAGACAATTAGGATCTTCAAAGATTTCCAGGTTAGATTATCAAAGGATTGGTTATATTTGAAAAATTAATTGGGAAAGTTCAAGGAGAAGACTTATTTTTGGAAGCAAAAGGGAATAAGTAGAAAATGCTCATGATATTAGATAACCTAATGAGCATTTCAATCTATCATATGATTAAGATTTATATATTTGAAGTTGAAGAGATTTATATGTTTTGAGCTATAATTTTATTAGATTGCTAGGGCTTATAATCTATCAACACAAGGTTGTGAAGATGCTTAAGAAGTGAGGATTTATGCTTGTAGTCCGAAGGAAACAACTATCTTAGATTCAAAATCTAGGGAGCTTTAGCATGATGCTAAAGCACAACCTAAATCTAAGTTACAGGTGGACACACCTCCACAAGAAATAATAAACTGTCCGACTTCTGGACTTATGATCGCCTGGAGTGACCGCCAGCTGACTCCTCCTATTTAAAATCATGTGGTCTAGTCACATGAATATGCAAGATAGTTGGGCTATTATTTATTTAGAAAGAGACTAAGGTCCTTATACCCACTCCCTAAGAGACTAGAGCATGAGTGGTATGAGCAATGACTTAGTCTAATGAAAAATAATTTTATTCTTATTTTGACACTCATTTTGACAAATGCTTTAGGATTTTTATATGCCTAAATGCATGATGAAATGAGTTATTGACCAAATCAAAAGAGAAAGAGGGTGAAGCTCTGTCAGTAGGGGTTGCTCTCACTGGTCAAGCGGTTCCTATGCGTGTAAGGATGGAGGCTCTCATTTTACAAGAGCGATTCAAGATGCATGCATGATATGAGACTTACAACATTCAACTAAGATGTTGTTAAATCTTTTAATTATCTTATTTAAAACATAAGCTTTATTATGGGGTTATGAGTTATTTAGATTTTAATTATGAGTGATTAGTTGGGGTAAAAAAAATTAACACCCACGTAACACAGTAAAGAATCAAACATTTCAAAACTATGAAGAAGATGTTATTTTAATGTACAATCTAAATAAATCATCAATCAATTTTATAATTATCATGAAATAATAACAGGCCGGTGCAGTTAGGTACTATCGTACAGCCCAAAAAGAGAAAAAGTGGGTAGCTGAGCTCTACCCTTATACAACCAGAAATATGAAAGAATAATTACAATTTTATTAAATGATATGGGGGTCTTCTTTCCTTCATTTTTTATGTCTTCTTGATTTGATTCTTCCTTCTTTGGTTTGCATATAGCCACTGCTCATCCTAATCCCCCATAACACTAATCCTAATTCCTAATACAAAATTATATTAAAATAGGAAAAGTAAATCTAACTATACTTGTAAGACAAGTGTTAGCTAAATACACATTGTTGACCTCTTTTTTAGAACGAGCTCTCAACCCCCTCCATCTTACACATAAGACTTCTCTTAGATTTTAATGTTTCCTTAGCCTTAGGACACATCTAGTGATTAGGTGGATACTCAACCTAGCCCTAGAAGGCTTAGAAGAGTTAGCCATAGGAATAGGTCATGCCTTAGGGGTGTTAGGAAAATTTCCTACCCTTTAGCTTAAACCATTCTTCACTTTCCCTCCTTCAAGTCAAACTCCAAATCAATTCTATTTGATTTTCTCCAAGCTCAAATCAACTCCATATAATTGAAATCCATGATTAAAACCCATGATCAAAATCTATCAAAAATTCCTAAGTTCAAATTTTGCCTAAATCCTTAATCTTCCCTTAAGGACTTAATCAAAATTATGATCTAAGCCAAATCAAACATTTGAGATTTTCTCAATTCATTTATATTCTCATTTATATTCATATATATAAATGAAATATAAATTCAAATCAATCAAATTAAACTCAAAATTCCAAATCAATTCATGAAATTTTCTTAAGTTCCTTGATTTTTCATTAATGGACTTAGCCTAAACCTTTATCTAAATCAATTCAAATCCTTGAGATTTTCTCAAAACTCATTTATATTCTCATTTATATTCACATATAGAAATAAAATATAAATATAAATCAATCAAATCAAATGCAAAAATTAAATTCTCAATTTAAAATTTCTTAAGTCCTTTAATTTTCTAGGACTTAGCCAAAATCAACTTTAAATCATTTCAAACTCATGTGATTTTCTCAAAACTCATTTGTATTCTCATTTATATTCATATATATAAATGAAATATAAATATAAATCAATCAAATCAAATTCAAAAATTAAATTCTCAATTTAAAACCTTCCTTAAGTCATTAGTTTTCATTAATGAACTTAGCCTAAATCTTGATCAAACCATTTCAAAGTCATGGGATTTTCTCAAAAATCATATATCTTCTCATTTATATTCACATATATAAATGAAATATAAATATAAATCAATAAAACCAATTTTAAAATTCAAATCTCTACTCCAAATTTTCTTAAGTCCCTTAAATCCTTCTTAATGGACTTAGCCTAAATCATGATTAAATCACTTCAAATCCTTAAAATTTTCTCATGATCCATTTATATTCTCATTTATATTCACATATATAAATGAAATATAAATTCAAACAATCAAAACCAATTCCATAAATCAAACTCAAATCAACTCAAAATCTAACTTAAGCCTTTCAAGTCAAAATCTTGAACTTAGCCAAATCATTTTCAAATCAATCCAAACTCTTAAATTTCTCTCATGATTTAATCAAACCTATAATCATGAGCTCATATATAAATCCAAACTCCAATCAAACAATCGAAACCTAATTCAAAAATCAAACCCAAAACCCTTTCATATTATTCCTTTGAATATGAAATTATCAAATGGATCAAAACTCATTTGACTTCAAACCACTTGTAAATGGATTTATATTTCAAACATGAGTCCGTATACAAGATCAACCAACTTCAGATCAAGCCTTAACCTAGCCATTTAACCCACTTTGGCTCACTTGACCCAAAGTGACTTAAAGTACCATTATGAGCCAAATTTTGATCCTAACCAAATTGGATTGAACCAAACTCATATTTTCCTCTCATCATGATCAACAATCATCATGGGATGATCAATCAATCAAATTGGTCAAACCAAATCAAACCTAAGGGCTGACCAAGTCAACACTTAACCTAAAATGAAACCTGACATAGATAAATTTTACCATAGGCCAAATTGATTGAAACAATTGATCCAAGTTCACTCGTGACTTATGTTTGAACTTGGCCAAGCCAACATTTGAGCCCAACCTAGCTTAAGCCACTTATTTGACCCATTTTGACCTAAAGGGTCAAAATGTGTCAAAACTTGAAGCCAAATTGATTGGAACCAATGGGTCAAGTCCATTCCAAATCACTTGTGAAACTTGACCAAAGCTTCTATTGGCCAACTAGAACTAACCTAGCCCAATTGACCTTACACCCAACATGACATAAAGGGGTCATGTTGAGCCAAGTTTGAACATAACCAAAATTGATTGGAAATAAAGATACCAATCCACTCCATATGACTAACCTAACCTAAACCTACCCTTGACCTACCTCAAATAAGTCAAATGGGTCAAATAAGTCAACTTGACCCATTTGACCTAAATGAAGTCATATGAGCCAAATCCAAAACTGTACCAAATTGAATCAAACCAAAGCCACCAAAATATTTCAAATGGTCATATGAACTTGACCCAACCCTTGGTTTGACCCAATTTGACAATTGGTCAACTTGACCCAAGTTGACCCATTTTGACCTAAATGGGTCAACATGAGCCAAACCCTATCAAATGAATTCCAAATCTCATGAAACTTAAACCTAGTTTCTCACATACCCAATGTACCAAAGTGAAAATCAATAAATGACCATTCTACCCTAGGCCATAGAACAAATTTTGGCTTAATCCATGGGTAATTTGGTCATACCCTCTTCACATTCACTTGAGGCTTTCCTAAAAGCTCAAGGGGACCTAGTGAAGAGTGGTGCACCAACCCAATGGGTTTGGGTCAGCCCAATTGGTCCCTAGACCAAACCCGACCCTATGGGTCAAAATGCAAAATTCAAACTCCCTCTCAAACTCAAATTCAAGCACATGGGAGGTTGGTAATCCACTCATTGGCTCAAACCGACCATGTGCACACTCTTAACTGATCAAACAACCCACTGCCTATGATCAATTGGATCAAAATGGCATGTGCATCCTCGTGATCCTTCAAGGGGAGATATACTCCCCTAATTCAATTCATCACTTCCTCTCAATTGAAGCTAAGAAACTGAGCAATCATCGAGAGTACTCCAAGCTTCTTAGAGAGGATTTGAAACCATTTCTCTTGAGTTTGAAAATGGGGAAGCTCAGAAGCTCCTCTTCTCCAATCTCCATCCACCTTCTTGTATATACTTCATCAAGGAGCTAAGTCGAGTGCACCCAAGCTTCCTTTGAGTTCCACAAAAGAAGGATTGAATTGGATCAAAGCTGCTAAGGAAGAGGTGACCCATAGAAGATCCACTCAACCTCAAGTGCTCAAAACAAGGCTTGCCTCAACCGCAAAGCTTCTCCAAGGGAATCGAGTGGTCAGGTATGGGATTTTTTTGACCATTTAAACTAATGTGGTGTGGAGCTTTGAAAGAAATTTTCACCCCATGGATTTTGACCATTGATTTGCCTTTTTTAGCTTTAGATGGTGTGGTTGAGTTGATTTGAATCCATGCTAAATCGAGTTGGATCTTCCCTTGATCATGGATCTATGATCAAGGGGAAGAACTTGGGAGATCTCACCATCCATCCACGCATTTTGGATGGACACTAAGATAATCACGTTTACAAATTTTAGTCATTTTTAAAACGGAGATCTCGCTGATTGATCGGACGCAGATCAAACCCATGCATCGCCACCGCCATCCATTTGATGTTTAAGTAATCCATCACGTTACATATGTAAAGTGTGATGCCATGCATGCCGCCAAGCAAGCCGAAGATTAGGGTTATTTAAAATGACTTAATTAATTTCTATTAATCCATGAATCTTCTAAAATTCATAACTCCCTCTACAAAATTCAAAAAAAATATGAAATAAAATCCTATGGAAAGATAATTAAACCTAGAATATTTAAAAATTAATTTCAATGGGTTTTGAATTATATGAATTTGGTTTTATTGGAAAGTTTATTTTGCTAATTTTTTAATTAAGCCTCTGATTAACCCAAATTTCAGGGTATATTTTAGGGATGACTTACCTCCTAATTTGTTGGGATTTATTGAAGGCTTGATTAGAAGTAATTGCATATGAATTTCTAATTACCTCCTTATGTAATTAAGGATAATTAAGGTGAATTAGATTTTAACCCATGATTAGGTTGATTAAGGTCGATCTAGTAAGTAGAGGTTTATGGAATATTTTGGGGCATTTCCCCAAGCTATTCCCTAAACCCCTCTTCTCTCCTTAATCTCCTCAATTAAGGGTTAATTCATTAATTATCCCCTTAATTAATTTCTAAAATTCTAAAAAGTTTCAGAACTTAATTAATCTACTTTGGGTAGATGCTTAGGTGTTTAATAGCCTAAGTTTAATTAAGGAAATCAAAACCTAATTCATAAGTATGAAAGGGTGTTTTGAAATTACTTAAGCTAAACCCCTTAGCTTAATTAATTTTAATTGTGAGCCAAATTGCATTAGGCCTTTCTTATTAGGTGCATTACAAATTTAAATTTCTTGTGAGTTTTATGTCATCTCATTGGCTCATAATTATTTGGTTAATTCTTCTAAGGTGTGGTGGTTTAATTAAGTTACTTAATTCATACCTTAACCTAATTAACATAAAAAATGGATCTAATTATCTAAAAATTAAACAAAAATATCAAACACATGTGGGAATGGGTTAGGAATAGCAAACTCATCTCACCTTTTCAAAATTAAATCAAACTTCAAACTAAACAAAAATCACTTTGAATTCACTTTGATTTATTTTAAACTTTCTTATTCCATAAGAATGTCTTTAGGATTTAAGTGAAGTAAACTTGTTTACATGCTTTCATTGCTTTGAATCTTTCCCAACATGTTAAATTTGTATGTCATGTGGTTTCATGCATTCATATTTTTCAAATTCAAATTTAAAAATGAAATTGTTTACTTTATGTTAAATTTGCATGTGTTAGCTAAAGTAGGAATATGAGTGGCTATTATCACTACTAAATCCAAATTATTTTCAAAACATATAAATCAAATACCAAATCTGAAAAGTATGCTACTTATATTTTAATTATGAGTTTCCATGTGATAGAATAAAAAGGCATGCTTAACATAGGTTTCCTTTCTTTCTTATGTTGGCATAGTTTTGAATAGGAATTTGGTGAGGTGTATGGTTCATTTGAAAATAACCTAACACTCACTTAATTCCATACCTATTCATCTCTATGCTATCACCTAAGAAGGGTTACCTATACTTGCATGCATAAATTGCATAAAATAAAAAATGAATCCATTAAATAACTTTTGCATTCTCCTTTATATTTCATTTCTATACACATGTTTGTATTTAAGGAAAGTGGTATATTAGTCTAGACAACCCCGAGGTTGCGAGGCTTTAAGTAGCCCTAAGTAGGTCTTGTACCTTACACCTATGGTTAATAATGGTACTCACTTATGTCTTTCTTACTTTCATGTGTGTATGTGAAAATTTGGATAAGGAAAACCCTTTCTACTTAAGAAAAATCATGCATATTCAACTTCTAAATTTCCTTAAATGGATTACTTAGCATGCATCATAAAGTGTGTTAAATACTCATTTGTATGTATAGATATGCTTAGGTCCATCCATATGCATGTTATATATGTTGGGAAAGAAATGAAGTAATGTGTGTATGTGAATTTTGATTCATTTTATTTAATCTTAAAATGCCTTTCTTTTGAATAGGTTTGTTTAGAGTTTATCTAAACTTAGGATTAATTAAAATATTTAATCAAAATAATTCACCTAAACAAAAAACTAAAATGTGAATCTACTTTAGAAATTAGTTAGGAAGGAAAGAGAAGTTCTCTCTCTCTCTCTCTTCATAACTTAGTAATTAATTGTAGGATCCACTTAAACCAAATCAAAACATGAAATAAAATCAACCCAAAATAATTAAACAACTTAAATGAAACCCTCCTCTAAGTTGAACATGTTCTCCACACTTAGAAAGTTTGAACCTAAAGCCATAGCTAAGCATACCACACAAACCTTCAAAGCACACACATTAGCCTAAGTCACTTCTAGATTTAGGTTGGATGGTTTGATTTTGTTTTATTTTGTTATATATTTTTTAGACTAGATGTTAGGTGTATGCTGTAGAATGAATGGTAGGATGCTCTTAGTCTAACTATTCTTTCTAGGGATTTTAAGTGGCTATCATAAATAAAAAATATAAATGCTTTTGCTTGGTGTGCTTTATACCCCTAAGCATAATCTATAGTCCAGGTGGACTTAGTCACCCATGTGTGGGGTGATAAGTCCAATATACATGCTTGGGATTTGTGTGGTTTATTTTAGCTAACCTTTATTTTGTAGGTTAGTTAGATTTCCACTTTTTTTTCATGTAAATTTGTGCAATTAGATTTTGGAATGATTGTTATGGGGATTAGATGAACATTGGTCATAAGATCCTATCTTATGCACCATGTGAAGCCTTGGAGCATCTACCTTTCAACCATCCAAAAGAAGGAACCAAAGAAGAAAGAAGAGAAGAAGAAGAAGAAAGAAAAAAAAGGAGAAAGAAGAATAAAGCTTGAAGACCCCCATAATAATGAATTCATTGCTTAATTATAATTTAATTCATTTGTAATCAGTTGTATAAGGGTAGAGCTGCTACCCATATTTGATATTTTGATTTGTGTGGTGGTGCCCACCACACTTTTATTCTTTTGTGATTAGCTTTACAAACTGGTTGATGATTTATTTAGCTTTTACATTAAGTGGCATATTTTTTCTAGTTTCTTTCTTGCTTTATGTATGGCCTGGATGTAGATTAGGCTCTTTAGGAAAAAAATAAATCTTTTACCCAACTTAACAACTCAAATTAAAATTAAACAACTCATAACCTCACCAAAAGCTTAGGTTTAAAATCAGGATAAAAGAATTAGCAATCCCTTAGATAGAAGAGCATTCCTTTTGTAATATCATGCATAAATGCATCTTATTTCATTCTTGATTGAGAGTTTTCCACCTTTAGAGAAACTTGGCTTGACCTTTGAGAGCCATGGTGGAAACTCACCTCCTCCCTCACTGATTTTGGCCAATAACCTTCTTTCTCCATGCATATGATCCTATGAAGTCAAAATAATTGACCAAAAAATGAAAATAAAATGAAATTTGAATTGCATTAGATTTAGATCATTTGAAGCATGTCCCTTTACATGATCTAGTCTATTTAGGGAGTGAGTTTAAGGACTTAGTCTCTTTCTAAATAAATAACAATCTAGCTATCTTGCATAAGCATAAAGACTTGCCTACATGTATTTAAAATCATAGGAGGAGTTACTGCCACCCCGTGCATTGTAAGTCCAAGTTCGTGGTTTGTCCTCAGGAGGCAAACCACTACCATTTTACCTAGATTTATGTTTTGCTACCGCTCCCTAGATTTAGGTTCCTTGCTTCTCCCTTGCGGTGTGGACCATAAGCATAATTCCTCACCTCTAAGGAATTTTCTTAATCTTGTGTTAAGGAATCTTAAGTCCTAAATTTCTAATAGAAAATGTAACAAACAAACCAAATCAATTTTAAAAATGTAAAGCCTAACTATAGGATACTTTGAGATGCTCGCTAGGTTTCCTAGCATCATGGGAATCTTCTACTTATCTTCTATTCTGGCTTCGATAATAACTCTCTCTTTTGATCAATCTCATTTGATCTTCAAACATAAACTAATCGATTGATACTCCTTTCCTATTGAAATCTTCAAACACAATGATCATTTACCTTAATCAAGAGTTTTCCTAAGGAATCCCCTTTCCTTAGGATGTAATTAACTATGGGGACTTTCCCCTGTAGGGAACTTAAAGAACCCAGTTTAAAATAAATCCTGCTTTACATTTTTGTGTAACATAGGGGAAGAATCTGTGGTACATATGCAGACCCATCGTCCTTAGGAGTCCTTATTGAGATGATTAGGTTCATTAAAGGGTAGTGACTTCTATCTCACGAGATAGTATACTATTTCCTTGATTACGTACCCGATCACTTGAATAAGTACATCTGCGGATCTGTGTGGCATCCTAAAAAGATGAATTTTATAAGTCTTGTCTTCTTTCATTTCTCACCAACATATTTGAAAGGTGACTCCCCCCTTATAGGAATTTTTCTCCACACATATACAAGTATAGTTTGGACTTAGCACACTGCACATGGGTAACCAAGCCCACCTGTCCTAACTTGGATTATGCTTAGGGATTTAAGCAACCTACAAAGAGAGCATTTACATTTATTATTAATCATCCCCTTAAGCATAATCCCCTGCAAAAAATATGATTAGGCTAGGAACAACCTAACATCCAGTATACGAAGCCTACACCCTAACATCCAGTATAAAATAATACATCACAAAATAAAATATACATCACATCATGCAGAGTCTTAACTTAAGACTAGAAGTGGTGACTTAGTTCTAATGTGTGTGCTAAGGCTTCTGTGGTGTGTCTTACTAAAGCATTAGAGTTGTATTTTCTAAGTGTAGAGAACATTCAATTTATCATAAAAGGGTTGATTTCACTTGAAGTTGTTTAATTGATTTGAGAATTTTAATTTGTGTTTTATTTTGTTTCATATGATATACACCTAACAACTAAATATTGTAAAGAGAAGGAAGAGGATTGCCCTCTTCCATCTCTATCTTAAGCCATATTTAAAGCATGCTAATTTGATTTAGTTTTCTTTAGTGAATGACTTATTTTATATTTTTAAATTATTCCTAAGTTTAGGTTCATTTTAAATAACTTTATTTAATATGAAAGACATCTTAAGATTATTCTAATTGAATTACTAACATATGACACATATCAAATCATTCCTTTCCATCACAAATATCATGCATATGATTCAATCCTAAGTGTATCTATACATATAGCACACTTAAATGATAGATGTTTGTATGTGTATTTAAAGTTTATATTCTTTTATGTGATTGGATTATTTAATCATTTTAGCTTAAAGCTCTATTTAAATTCTTATACAAAAATACATAAAGATGAAATTAAATAGTAATGCAGATCATTATTAACTAGGGAAGTAATCAAATGATCTCCTTTCAACTAAATATACCTGAGATTTACAAAGCCATTAATCTAATTACCCATTTGCATCCAAATATATGTAGATTTGCATACATGAATATAGGAAAGAGAGCTCCCATCCACATGATTAAACAATTTAATCGTCTAAACAATTATGAATACATGCATTTTTAAATAGAAAAGAGGATTATCATTATCTAATTAAATATACATATACATATATAAAAGGCATAAACAAGTATGTGCCTTTATTAACTAGAGAAGTGAGGTAATTTAATGACCTCCTTGAGGTTACTTAAAGCCTCGTATTCCCTGGATGTCCAAACTATATACCCATTTTTCTTGAATACATACACATATATTTATAATTAAGAAGATGAAAATTATGCAAGATTGTATTTCATTTAATTGCATTATTTATGTATATGACTTAAAGCTCTATCTAAATTTTAATGTTAAAAATACATAAGAATGAAATTAAATGAGTACGTGCATTGTTAAACCAAGAAAGTGAGGTAATCAAATGACCTCCTTGGGGTTACTTAAAGTCTCGTATTCCCTGGATGTCTAGACTATATATCCATTACCATTCAAACTTATGTAAATCAACATATGAATAAAGGAAAGAGACTTTACTTCATACACTTAAACTATAAGCACATGTACTTCTTATGTATTTATAACTATCATCATTACACATGTTATTATTCATTTGTAAACTTTGAAAAAATGCATTTAGATTTAATAGTGATAATATCCACACATATATTAAGTTAAGTCAACACATGCAAGCTTACATAAAGGAAATCTCATTTGATTCAATTAAATTTTGAAAAGAGATGGATTCATGAAATCAAATGCCATACAATATTTAGCATGATTGGAAAGGAATAATCAAATACAAACATGTGATTCATTCAATCCAATTAATTCTCAAGGACAAACATACCAAATAAAATCATTTAATGTGAACCAAAGCTTCTTTATTAATTTAGTTTTTTTTAATTTTGATTTGATTTAGAGAGCACTCATTTGTTATCTAATCTCATTCCAACATTGATAATATGATTTGGTTTAAGAAAAGATAAATGGATAGATTTTATGAATTAATTAAGTTAGATCCTTAATCAAGTTAATTAATTACCATGGCATATGCCACCTTAAAGTAGTCAACAAAATAATTATGAGACAACATTATATGTTTGGAAAATAAACTTGCAGTGATCCTAAAAAATAAAAGGGCCTAAGGCAATTGGCTCATGATTAATAGTTAATTAGATTAAGGAGGTTTAATTAATTACTCTTATGGTTTCCCCACACATGTGAATTAATTATAATTTCATTAAACACCTAATGATCTACCCATGATTTAATTAATTAGGATATGACATGATTTTGATTTAAATTTAGTTAATTAAACTATTTACTTAATTAATTAAACCTTTAATTGATTTGATTTTTAAAATGAAATAAACTTATGGAAATAGGCTAGGAAAGAGGTCCCAACCTTATTCCATTAGTCCATTCATTGTTTAACAGTGATTAACATGCCCAATTAGTTAATTTGTTTGTTGATTAGGGGTTAATTAATCACTTAATTGGTTAAGAGAGTAATTAAGGCAAGAATGAGCAATTTATCTAATTAGCTAAATAATAAATCCCAAGAATATTATGAGAGGCAGAGGTCATCCTATTAAATAATCTCAGAAAGTTTGGAGTTAATTACTTGAGTAAAGAAAGAGAATTAGACTAATTAAATTTTTAATTAAACTTAAATTAAGCCTTAATTATTGTTCAAAATTAATTAAGATTACTTTTAAATGATTCTCCTCTAAAATACTTTTAAAATGAGTATTTATTTGCATTTTTATGATTTTTTTATGATTTGTTATGAATATTTGAAGTTTAAGCCATTAAAAATAGATTATTAATCTTAATTAATATTAATCCCATCAACACCATGTGGCCTACTAATGCGGTGTGCTTTCTATGTGGCATCGCGGGATTGGATATTAACCCACATCCGACTCAGCACCTACGTGGCGGCAACAGACACGGTTTAATCTCTGCCATCTGATCTAAGATCAAATGACCAAGATTAAACTCGTGGCTCTTAAGAGAATAAATCAAATAATCTAATGAGATCTACTTATGATCGTCTATTCTAATCACGCAGAACAGACGGTGCGTGGTCTATCATTTTTTGAGCGATGAGAGATGGAGTATGTCCACCATTACGCATCATCCAAGCTCACCTAAGCTTGGATAAACTCCAAAAGGATCCCACACCTTTGTGCGAAGGACCCGAAGGGATCCAATAGCTAGGATCACACATCATTCAACTTTCCTTTGAAAAGCTCAAATGAATTTTTTTCAAAATATTGGTTTTAATTAAATTACCTCACCAGAGCTCAAGTCCGTGATGAATTCGATTAATGAAGCTTCGTCTAATAGAGGCGGACCTGCTAAGCAGTATTAAGCCAATTTCCCCTCGTTTGCTTGGTGGACCATGTTCCATCACTATGGAGCTCAACTTTGATTGAAGTCATACGTCTGGTGATCTTGAGATGGGGATGATTCATTCTTGCTCAACCAGGTACAAGGAAGGTGTGTGCAAGAGGAATTTGAATTTGATTTAATATTGGTGGAGTTGGGATAGAGAAATGAGTGATCTATTTTAAAATAGTGAAATCCAAGCTTGGGATGGCTTGGGATGGTCTGAAGAAGCTTGGGAGTTTCAAAATAGGCTTTAGGAAAATTTTGAGAGTGTGTGTGTGATGCTCTTAGGATGTTCTTATTTGGGCTTGAATGGGTTTTGGTTCATTTGAGAATTTCTAGTCAAATGGGTTAGGTTAGGTTTGACTTAGGTTGGTTTTGGTTTGGCTTCATGATTGTAGATTCCATTTATATTTATAAACATGATTGAAGGTATGATTGATTTATGAGAAAATCAATTGAATTTGGGTTTTGGAATGAAAGAATTTGGCTAAGTCCATGGATTTGGTTCAAAGGTCTTAAGCTTGGATTTTTGATTTAGTTTGATTGATTTAAATATATATTTCAATTATATTTGGAAAGATGATTGAAAATATGATTTATTTTTGATAAAATCAATTGAATTTGGGTTGAATTGGTTGCAGATTTGGCTAAGCTCTTGAAGGTAGGTCATAGGGCTTAGAGAAGAGTTTGGTTTTGTTTGGATTTAGTTTGATTGATTTTAATATATGTTTTATTTATGTTTCAAAAGATGATTGAATATATGATTGATTTATGAGAAAATCAATTGATCTTGGATTGATTTAGATGGGACTTTGGCTAAGTCCATGAAGTTTATTCAAGGGACTTCGGAAGGATTTCAAGTTTGGACTTCATAATGGGCTTCAACCATTTGGTTTTAGCATTTGGGTTTGGATTTTGATTTGATGTTTGGTTTGAGGAGGTGAACATGGATTTGATTTGGGTTATAGGGTAGGTGAATCTCTCTAATCCCTAAGGAATAACCTAGTCTTATGGCTAACCCTTCTAAGTCTTTAGGTTTAGGTTAAGTGTTCACTTAATTGTTAAAGGTATCTTATGACTAAGGAAATCTTAACATCTAAAGATTCCTAGGTCTAGGAGGAGATTGAATCCTCACTCCAAAAGTGAGGTCAATAACCTCCCACTCTTTTGAACTAGAGAAAAGATTTCCATTAGTAAAAGAAACCTCATCTCCTTCTTCAACATAGTGGGAGAGCATAATGGTTTTGATTTTTTTTTTTTTAATCAGGAGAAGAGAAGCTCCTTCTAGTTGAGGAAAGAGTGGCCAGGAGGCATTTCCAAGACATTTTTGTTAGAAATTACTGATTGATTTGCTGATCAATGTTTCAGCAAGAATATTCCTCACAGAATTATCAATTTTGAAGAACATCGTTCTTGAATCACTTAAAATTGACTAATTTTTTAGTAGAATAATCCATCATAATGATTTTTGATAGATTTTCCTACTGACCATCGCGTTAATAATAGTTTGAAGAAACCCGACCCCTCCCCATGGACCCCATTTCCTCCCAATCTCTTCCTCTCTCTCTCTCTCTCTCTCTCTCTCTCTCTCTCTCTCTCTCTCTCTCTCTCTCTCTCTCTCTCTCTCTCTCTCTCTCTCTCTCTCTCACGACCGATCACGGGAAATAACATAGGCTCACAGATTTGCATCCCAAACATATTTAACTTTTTATTTTCTCCATAGAATTAAAGGTAAACCTCAATCTTTTCCTTCTTTCGTTATTTTTTCAAGATTTCACCCGTAGGTTTGTGAGAATAATGAATTTGAAGTTATAAGGGGTTTTGTTAGTTTTAGGATGAATTTTGTCTAAATATATTTGAATTTAATAAATCTAGTTTAAAATATTTATGTGTAGATCTATAATTGTACATGTTAGATTATATATTTTTTTATAAATTTTATTTAAAGAGTTTTTTGGTTATGTATATTCCAATTAAGTTAATTTGTAAAATTATTAATTATATAATTAACAATTTTTTGATGAATTTATATAAATTTCATAATGTGTGTTTAATTTAATTTTATATAAAAAATATGGTGATTATAGACTACTACATCTAACTAACTACTTAGAAGGCATAAAAAAATTTGTAGCGAAGGACTTAAACACTTAAGATATTATAAGAATTTAGGTATTGATTATGCAATCATTAATATTCATAAAATTAATATAAAATGTTAATTGAATTCTCACACTTTTTAATTTACTTAGGTCATAGATATCTATAGTGAGCGATCATGGATGTATAATAGATTGCATCCGGTCAAAAAAAAGATTAATGGATAAATTTTTTAGTGGTGTTGAGCACTTTATGCATGTGACATCTTTACTTCTTTTTAATTTTTTGAAGGAAAGTTTCAATGTCTATGTGTGAGACATAAAAATCAAGCTTTCTTAATGCTTGATGAAGTTAGAGTACACTTGTATCTCAGGTGTTTCTAACCAATTTATTGGTTATAAACTTCACATGATGAGTTCGAGCCACATGTTCATGCTGACAATGGTGTCTCAACGAGTCATGCAAGTCCTTCAGGTGAATATGACTCTAGTTAAACATAAGAAGAAATTGTTTATGATCTTTGCTTTCGGCGAGTTTCTTACAAGATAGGAGTCATAAGAATGCTAAATATTAAAATTAATTTAATACATCACATGAATACTTTAACCAATTTGTAGGGCTACAAAAAGTGAGAAGCTCATAGGAAAATTTAGTTCCTGAAGACCTGAATGAAATAGAAAAGTTGGTGTCAAAGTAGGTCTGAGCTAAAAAAAAAAAACTATTATGTCAATGATTGTATGATATACTATAAGGGCACAAAATATTGAATACAAAATTTGAGGAGCACCTAGGTTCCAACCACAGTAGAAAATAATGTAAATAGAAGAATGTATCACATTAGCATCTATTTTACTTGCCGCTAACTCCGCATCTCTAGAGACTTGTGGTGTTTATTTTTGTATGTGGGGGGACACCACGTAGATCATAGGGGGTACTTATTGAAGTGATTGGGTATGACATTGAGGTATGATATACAATCTCAAAAGATAGAGATATCACCCTTTAATGAACCTAATCACCTAATAAGGACTCTTAAGGCATGATGGGTCTTTGAATGTATCAGAGATTTTTTTTCTGCTTTACATGGATGAATAAAGCAGGGAACCGAGTTCTAAAATTCCTTATAGATGAAAACCTCCATAGTTAATTACATCATAGGGAATGAAATTCTCCAAGAATACTCTTGATTAAAGTAGGCAATTATTATCTCCAAAAATTTCAAGGGTAGACTATCAATAAATTGGTCATATTTGAAAAATCAATCAGGATAAATCAAATAGAGATGACTTATTTTTGGAACTCAAAGGGAATAGGTATGGAATGCTCATGATACTAGGAAGCCTAGTAAACATTCTAATCTATCTTATAATTGGGCTTTTATATATTTGAAAGTGAAGATAATTATCTTCTTAGAGTTGAAATTTTATTAGATTATCAGGGCTTATAATCTATCAACACAAGGTTGTGGAAAATCCTAAGAGGTGAGGATTTATGCTTTTAGCCCAAAAGAAATAGCAACCTCGCATGAGCTAAAGCACGACCTAAATCGAAGCGAAGATGGGTAAAAAGTTTACCTCCATAAAAGAGGATAAACCACTAGACTGCTGGACTTATAACCGCTTGGAGTGGTAGCCAGCTAACTTCTCCAATGCTTTAAATCCATATAGTTAGATCATATGAAATCATAAGATGGTTGAGATGTTATTAATATAGAAAGAGGCTAAAGTCCTTAAACCCACTTCTTAAGAGACTAGTGCAAGAGTGGTATGAATAATGACTTAATCTACAAATACAAATCTTTTTAATTTTATTTGATTTTTGACACTTCATTTGGACAAAGGCATTGGGATTTTTCATATGCCTAAATGCATGATAAAATGAGTCATGGGCTAAATCAAAAGAGAAGAGGTGAAGCTCCGTCAGTAGGGATTGCTCTCACAGGTCAAGTGGTCCCTATGCGTGTAAGGACGGAGGCCATCATTTTGCAAGAGTGATTCAAGATAAATGCATGATGTGAGACATATAACCATACAACTAAAGGGTTGCTAAATCTTTTAATTATCTTGTTTAATGACTAGACTTTATGGTGAGGTTATGAATTATTTAAATTTTAATTATAAGTAATTAGTTGGGGTAGAAAAATTAATTTTACCCTAAGAGCCTAATCGCATCCAGGCCACACATTAAAGCATCAATCATAAAAAACTATGAAAAATATGTTGTTTTTGATGCACGATTTAAACATAACATCAAATAATTTTATAGCTACCATAAAATAATAACAAGCTGGTGTGGTCGAGTACCATCGTACAATCCAAAATGAAAAGATTGGTAGCCAAGCTCTACACTTATACAACCCAAAATATGAAAGAATAATTACAAGTTATAAATGAATAAGTGATATGGGGGATCTTCAAGTCTTCATGTCTTCATGTCTCCTTCATTTCTTCTTTTCCCTTTGATTTGGTGGACTTCAAGGCATCACATGCACCCCAAGATAAAGCTTTCTAGCCAATGCTCATCCTAATACCTCATAACACTAATCATAATTCCTAATATAAAATTGCATTAAAATTAGAAAAGTAAATTTAACTACACCTGTAAAATAAGTGTTAGCTAAACACACATATAATCCCAAGCAGTTATATTTGTAATTTGGACTTAGCACCCTACACATGGGTATCAAGCCCACTTATCCTAACTTGGATTATGCTTAGGGGTTTAAGCAACAAGCAAAGAAAGCATTTATATTTATTTTTAAGCACCACCTTAAGCAAAATCTCCTATAGAAAATATGATTAGTCTAATCTACAAAACGTACACCCTAACATCCAGTCTAAAATAAAATATACATCATACTAAGCATCACCCTAACATAAAGCTAGAAGTGGTGACTTAATTCTAATGTGTGTGTTAAGGCTTGTGTGGTGTGTCTTACTAGGCATTAGAGTTGTATCTTCTAAATGTAGAAAGATTTAATTTAAGATGAGAGGTTGATTTCACTTGAAGTTATTTAATTAATTTGAGAATTTTAATTTGTGTTTTCTTTTGTTTTATTTGATTACACTTAGCAACTAAGTGTTATAAAGAGATGGAAAAGGATTGCCTTCTTTCATCCCCACCTTAAGTCACTTTCTAAAGAATGTTAATTTGATTTTGTTCTCTTTAATGAATGGCTTATTACATATTTTAAATTAATTTTAAGTTTAGGTCCACTTTAAATAATCCCATTCAATATGAAAGGCATCTTAAAATTAATTTGATTGAATAACTATCACATGACATATGTTAAATCATTCCTTTCCATCAAATGTAACATACATATGATTAAATCTAAGTATACCTACACAAACAATATGTTTTAGCACACTTAAATGAAGGATGTGAACATGAACATTTAAAGTTTATATTTTTTTCATTTGATTATATTATTTAATCATATTGATTTTAAATCTATATCCAAATTCTTTTAAAAAAAATACATGAGAATAAAATTAAATAGGTACGTGTCATTGTTAATCAGGGAAGTGATGTAATCAAATGACCTCTTTGGGGCTAGCTAAAGCCTCGTATTCCCGGGATGTCCAAACTATATACCCACTTGCATTCAAACATATGTAAATTTGCCTACATGAATATATGAAGGAGAGCTCCTAATCACATGATTAATTAATTCAACAACTTAAATAATTATGAATGCATGTATTTTTGATAGAAAAGAGGATTGTCATTCTTTAATTAAACATACACATACATGTATAAAAGACATAAGCAAGTGCGCGCCTTTGTTAACTAGAGAAGTGAGGTAATCAAATGACTTCCTTGGGGCTAGTTAAAGCCTCATATTCTCGGGATGTTCAGACTATATACCCACTTTTCTTAAATACGTACACATGTATTCATAATTAAGAGGATGAAAATCATACAAGAAATTTTTTTTTCTTAAATTGAATTATTTATATGTATAAATTAAAGCTTTATACAAATTTTAATGTTGAAATACATAAGAATGAAATCAAATGAGTACATGTCTTTGTTAACCAGGTAAGTCAGGTAATCAAATGACCTCCTTGGGGCTAGCTAAAGTCTCATATTCTTAGGATGTCTAGACTATATACCCATTAGCATTCACACTTATGTAAATCAACACATGAATAAAGGAAAGAAAGCTTCACTTCATACACTTAAGTTATAATCACATGCATCATTGATGTTTATAACTAGCTTACTAACATATGTTATGATTCATTTATAAGCTTTTGAAAAATATATTTGGATTTAATAGTGATAGTAGCCACATATATATTAAATTAAATCAACACATACAAGCTTAACATAAAAAATAAACCTCATTTGATTTAATTAATTTTGAAAAGAGATGGATGTATGGATCAAATGACATGCAATATTTAATATGATTAGAAAGAAATATGTGAACATAAACACATGATTTCATTCAATCAAATTAATTCTAAAGGACAATCATATCAAATAAAATCATTTAAAGTAAACCAATGCTTTTTAATTTATTTTTAATTTCATGTTTAATTTTATTCAAGGAATGTGAGAAGAAATTTGCTAATCTAATCCCATCCCCATATTTGTGAGTTAATTTGGTTGAATGAAAAGTGATTAAATTAATTTTATGAGTTAAATAAGTTATTGTATAAATTAAGTTCATTAATTAACACTTACCTATGTTACCTTAAAGTAATTAACAAAATAATTATGAGTCAATATGATATGCAAATGCATTGAAAAGTAAATTAGCAATGATCATAGGAAATGAAAGGGCCTAATGCAATTGACTCACAATTAATAGTTAATTAGATCAAGGAACTTAATTAAGTACACTTTTGGTTTTCCCCCACATGTCAATTAACCATAATTTTCTTAAATATCTTTAGATTATTGAACACCCAAAGATCTACCCCTCAATTAATTAATTAGGATCTGGTGTATTTTAAATTTTAATTAAACTAATTAAATAATTAATTAGCCAATTAGTCCTTAATTTATTTTTCTTGAAAAGTGAAGTAAACTTAAGAAAAAGATTAAAAAGGGGTCCCATTTTTGTTTTAGCTCTCTAATGTCAATGGAAGTATTTTAAAACATTTTGATAAATTTTCATAATTTTTATAAGTTTATTAATTTACTTTACTAAAATAGACACTTTGAACTTCAAAATTTAATATCTCTAAATTCAAATGTCATTTTGACTTAAACTTTTCTATGCATGTAGATCATAACCTTAGTTTTAATCCTAAAAATTTCAAATCAATCTAATTTGTATTTTTAGATTAATTAATAAAATTTAATTTTCACTAAAACCTAAATTAAGATCAGAATGCTTAATAAAAATTAGATTTTAGTTTGTTGGATTCCTCTCGAAAATATGAATTCAACAAACCCTAGTTTATAATTTTTTGTTAAGTATTTTATTTTTTATGAATTTTTGAAGTTTTAGGTGATTTTTAATTAATTTTAAAATCAAATAATTCTTAATTTCTTACTTAAACCAGCCAGCGCCACACGGTGCTGACTGGGCCACACATTTCCATGGATCGTCGCACAATTAGGCGGCACGATTCTGCATGGCATGCAATGCCACATGACAACGCCCTATTGGGCACACGACGCTGACATGGCCATTGAGCAGGAAAATAATGGGTTTTGATTGGACAGTCAAATCAAATCCCAGGATCTAAGGGCTTAAATATACATGGATTTTCTTCCAATCACAACCGTCCATCGCTATTTAAGGGAGATTAGATGGTTAGCGGGCTGTCTTCCTCCCAAACAAAATCGATAATCGAATGGTGAAACCGCTCGGTTTGGGTTTGTTTGAGCTCGATTTTTTGGTGATTCTAGTAGGAAAACTCATATTTTTGCATTGGGATCATGTAAAATGAAAGATGCAAGAGATATCTAAGGGAAATTCTTAAAATTGAGCGAGCATTATCACAAATAAAAGAACCTATGCCAGCTAAAGGATTTAAAAATTACCTCAATGGGGATGGTTTCTGGTGGCTGTGTTGATCCGAGCACACTCTAGATGTGACAAAGACTTAGGATGAATCTAGACCCTTGACTCCCTTAAGAATGTTGTATCCACCAATGGTTACCACCTCCTTGCCAGAATCCGCTAAGTTTTGGTGTTTTTCTAGCCAAAGAAAGTGGGGAAAGGGGTCTTGTTGCTTGGAGGAGCTCCTAGAGTGTGTGAAATTACGGAGATGTGCTTTCTAGGCCTCTCTTTTTCATCTTCATATTGGTGGCCAAAAATCCCCATTAAAGTGATGGGAGGTGAGCAATCCTATCCTAGTCAGAGTGGGCTAAGAGGCTAGGTAGAACCCCATTTAGGGTGTTTGATGGTTGTCAAAGGTGATGGAGAGTGGACTTTGCCAAAAATGGGTGGAATCCTATGTAAAGAGGTTTATCCAATGGGTAATACCTTGGATTGGACTCATTTGAGTTTGGGTTGAATTTGGGTTCATCCCAAATGGGTGTGTATCAGGTTTGATCAGGTTCCAAAATGTCATGGATTGGTTCAAAGGGGTTCGGATCAATTTAACCCATATAAGTCAAATTGGGCTAAGTTGGGTTAGGTTGACCAATTTGTTAAATTGGGTCAAACCAAAGCTTGGGTTAGGTTCAAATGATTATTTGAAGTGTATTGATTCAAGTGGTTTCAATCAATTTGGCCTCGGTTTGAATTTGTCTCATTTGGATTCATATAGGTCAAATGGATCAAGTTGACCAATTTAACCAAATTAGCTTGGGTTAGGTGTTGGTTTAAGTTCAATTGGTCAATTGGATAGGATTGTAGGCTTTGGTTTGAATCAATTTGGATTTAATTTAGTTTTAGGCCAATTGGACCCATTAGGTCAATTTGGGCTAAGTTGGTCAATTAGGTTTAATTGGCCAAATTGGGCTCAATTATGACTTTGGTCAAGTTCAATAATGAATTTGGAATGAACATGAGCCATTAGTTGCAATCAATTTGGGTTGGATCATTGTTTGACCTATTTTAGCCTTTTAGAACAATTTAGGTCAAGTTGGGTCAAATGACCAATTAGGTTTGGTTTGGCTCAATTGATGGTCAAGTCATGTTCAATCATTGATTATGGGTTGATGTGAGACCATGGTTTCAATTCATTTGGTGTAGGATGAGTTCTCTCTAATTTGGGTTCATATAGGTTAAAGTTGACGTGGTTTGATCCAATTTAAGGCAATTGATCATCCTAAGGTGATCAATTCATGGTATGAGGTTTGTATGGGATTGATTCAATCTAATTTGAGTTGGACTAGAACTTGGTTCAAATGGGTTCTTTAGGCCACATTGGGTCAAGTGGACCAAAATGGGTTAATTGGCTTGGTTTTGGTTTGATTAAGATTTATTTGAATTTATATATGAGTTTAGGATTGAAATACAAATTCAACCACAATCAATTTGGGCTATGATGGGTTTTGGTTCATTTGAAATTTTCAAATCAAAATGGCTAAGTTGGGCTTGACTAGGGTCAATTTCAATTTGGCTTGATGATTGTAGGTTTCATTTATATTTAGATAGATGATTGAAGGAATGATTGATTCAAGAGAAAATCCATTGATTTTGGCTTGATTCATATGATTTTGCTAAGTCCAAGGAATTAGCTCATAGGATTTTAGTGAGATTTGATTTGATTTTGGATTGGTTTTGGTCATTTGAGTTTATATTTCATTTATATTTATGAATGTAAATGAAGATATAAATGACTTATGAAATCAATTAAATTTAAAGTGATTTGAAAGCAAGTTTGGCAAAGTTCATGAAGGTAGGTCAAGAGCTTAGCTTGGAATTTGATTGGATTTGGATTTACTTTTATTGAGTTTTGGTTATTTAAATTTATACTTCATTTTATATTTGTGAGGAAGATTGAAGATATAATTGATTCATGAAGAGATCAATCAAGTTTGGATTGAATTGGGTGGAGATTTGGCTAAGTCCATGGAATTCAATCATAAGGCTTAAGGAGGATTTGGGAGTTTGAATTTGATCTTGGGTTTCAATCATTTGGAATTGAGTTTGGATTTTAATTTGATACATTGGTTGATGGATTGAATTGATCTTGAAGAAAATCAATTGAATTTGGATTGATTTGGATTTAAGCTAGGGCTAAGTCCATAGATCTATGATGAGGGGATTGAGAACTCACTCCAAAAGTGAGGTCAACAAGACTATACACTTTCCATTTAACTAAGCACATACGATAATATCATGTGGTGTTTTAATTTGGAGTCGTTGTTAACGCGTAGATCTTAGGTGGTACTTATTGAAGTGATTAGATACGATATTGAGGTATAATGTACTATCTCAAAAGATGAAAATATCACTCTACAGTGGACCCAATCACCTAATAAGGGCTCTTAAGGCAGATGGGTCTTTGTATATACTATAGATCTTTCCCCTACTTTGCATGAAAAAAGTAAAGCATGGTTTATTTCATGTTGGGTTCTTTAGTTCCCTATGGAAGCAATCTCCTATAGTTAATCACATCCTAGGAAATAGGAATTTTCTAAGAAAACACTTGATTAAAGTAGCCAATAATATCTCAAAGACTTCAAAGTTAGACTATCAAAGGATTAGGCCTTTTTGAAATCAAGTGGGAAGGTTCAATTTAGAAGATTTATTTTGGATTCCAATGGAAGATAACTATGGAGCACTCATGATACTAGGAAGCCTACTAAGTACTCAATCTATCTTGTGGCGAGACTTTATATGTTTGAAAGAGATAATTTATTTTTATTTAAGTTAAATTTTATTAGATTATCAGGACTTATAATCTATTAACACAAGATTGTGGAAATGCCTAAGAGGTGATGACTTATACTCATAGCTTGAAGGAAACAAATAACCTCGAATCTAAATCTAGATGCTTTAGCACAATCTAAGAGCATGATCTACATCTAAGCAAAAAATGTGATATAGCGGTTTACCTCCACAAAAGAGGGTAAATCCATCCCGACTCTTCTGGACTTACAACTGCTTGGAGTGGCTGTCAGCTAACACCTCATACAATTCAAAATCATGTAAACCAGTCTTATGTATGTGCAAGATAGTTTGAATATTATTTAAAGAGACTAGATCATGGGCATGAGTTAGACTAAATGCAAAATTTTATAAATTTTTTATATCATTTTGACACATTCATTTGGACAAAGGCTTAGAATAACTATGCATAAATGCATGATGAAATTAGATTGTTGCTAAATTAGTAACATGAGGTGTTCTCCACTACAAGAAATGCCCTCACAGGTCAAGCATTCTCCTATTGTGCAAGAGTGGAGACCCTCCTATTCAAGAATGAAGCAAGATGACATGCATGATGTTAGAACATTCAACATTCAGCTAAGGGGTTTATAAATCTTTTAATTATCTTGATTATAATCTATGCTTTAAAGTGAGGTTATGAGTTATTTTAAAATTTAGTTATGAGTTATTAAAGGGGTAGAAAGATTAATTTTATCTTAAAGAGCCTACCGCATCTAGGCCATACATTCAATCATCAAATTTAAGAAACTTATGAGAAGCATGCAATTTCTATTGCACAAACTAAACACAATAATCAAACATTTATAAATTATTGTGAAATATTAAAAGGCCAGTGCGGTCGAGTATCATCGTACATCCCGGAAAAGAGAAAAATTAGATAGCCAATCCTACCCTTATACAACCCGGATTATAAAAAAAATATCACAATTATAATTAAATAAATGCTATGGTGGTCTTCATTCTTCATCTTTTCTTTCCTTCTTTTGATTTGGTTTTGCTCCAAGGTCTTCTGAGCCTCACAAGACTTTGCCTTCTAGCCACTGCTCATATTAAACCCCATAGCACTAATCCTAATTCCTATTATAAAATTACATATTTTTGGAAAAATAAAATCTAATTGCACCTACAAAATAGATGTTAGCTAAACAACCATTTAAACTCAAGCAGTTTATATTCCATAAGTTTGGACTTAGTACCCTGCATATGGGTAACCAAGCCCACCTATCCCAATGTGGATTATGTAAAGGGGCATAAGCATCCTGCAAGCAAAAGCATTTATATTCATTATCATTTTAGTGCCCCTTTAGTAAAATCCCTACAAAAAACCTCATTGGGATAGTAATGGTCTAACATCTAGTTTACACATATATAATCTTAACATCCAGTATAAAATATTACATCACAACACACACCATCCTAACTTAGATCTAGAAGTGGTGACTTAGCATTCTAATGTGTGTGCTAAGGCTTGGTGTAGTATGTCTTAGCTAGGCTTTAAGATTATGATCATCTAAGTTTAGAGTTATTTAAGTTAAATATTAAGGGAGATTTCATTTTAAATTATTAAAAAGATTGATGGATTTTAATTTGTATTTTCTTTTATTTCACTTAATATTTACTTAACATCTAATTATTGTAAAGAGAGGAAAGGGGTTTAAACCCATTCATCCATATCCTAAGTTACTTTCTAAAGGCATATTATTATGATTTTTTGGTTTCTTTTATTGAATGATTTATTAAATATTTATTAATCTTAAATTTGGGTTAATCTTAAAGAATTCTATTCAAACATGAGAGGCATCTTAAGATTAATGAAATTGAATTATTATCACATGGATAATGTTATATTATTCCTTTTCATCATCAATATCATGCATGATTTTGAACTTAATATTCTTATACATGAAATGTATTTTTGGCACAATTAAATTATTGTGAATGCATATATTTCTGGTAGAAAAGAGGGATTCCATTCTTTAGCTAAGCACACATACACATGTATTCAAGATTTAAGCAAGTATGTGTCATTGTTTAAACTAGGGAAGTGAGGTAATCTAAAATCTCCTTGGGGCTACTTAAAGCTTCGTATTCTTGGGATGTCCATACTATATACTTATTATCTTAAATACATAACCATGAGAATGAAAAAAAATGTAAAAGATTGCATGTTGAAAAATTTATTTAGTCATGTAGAGTGAAGCTTTATTCATATGCTAATGTATGTAAACATGTGAATGAAATTAGGTAAATACATGCCATTATTTAAACCAGGGAAATTGAGAAGACCTCCTTACTTAGAGCCCTATTCCTGGATGTCCAAACTATATACTATAACATTTAACACATATAAACATACACATGAATCATAAAAATAAAATAATACTTTAACATGTTTAAGCTATCAATAAATATAAATCACTTGTAATATTCATAGCCAACATCAATTTAAATTTTCATCATTAATTTATAATTTTGAAAATAATTTTAGAATTTATTTATGATAATAGCTACACATATAATATGATTAATCCAACATATACAACTTACACATAATTAAATTCAATTGATTCTTTTATTTCAAAACATGAATGCATTGTATCAAATGACATACAAATTTATAATGATTGAAAGGGAATAATTGAGCATTCACACATAATACATTCAATCACATTAATTCTTAAGGACAATCAAGTTGAATAAAACTATTTAAGATCAACCAAAATTATTATGGAGTTTAATTTTGGATTTGAATTATCAAACTTAAAGAGGAGAGATAATATTTACTATTTTGACCCATCCCACAATTAGTGACTTAATGTGTTTAAAGAAAAGTAATTAAGTGAAATTTATGGATTGATTAAGTTCAAATCATTAAGTAATACATTTAATTTCCTTTTCATATACCTCTTTAACTTAGCTAATCACATAATCATGAACCTCCAATGATATGTCAATGAGAAATTAAAATTTTCAATGCATTTAAAGGACTTAATGAAATTAGGATTAGGCTCATGATTAAGGGTTAATGAGATTAAAGAAGAATCTAATTAAGTACTTATATGATTTTCCCATACCCATGGGTTAACCATATGTTCCTTAAGGTTCTTTACATTATTAAATACATAAAGAGGAACACATGAATTCAATTTGAGTTATCTGATCTAATTACTATTTTAATTTGAATTAAATTTATCATTAAAGTACTTAATTAGCCCTTAATTAATCCATATATTAATTAATCCTCCAATGGGTATACACTTAGGAATATAATTAGGAAAGAGACCTTAATTATTTTTCCTTATCATTCCCACTATTAATAGTGATTAACCATAACTAATTATTGGAATTTTACTGTTTAGCATTTTAATAATAATTAAATTTATTAAAGAGGTTAATTAAGATTGAAATTATAAATTCCCTAAATTATATATCCAATAAATCCCAAAAAAATTATGAGAGATAGAGGACACCCCATAGAACTAACCCAACAAATTTGGGGTCAATTGGCTAAGTAATTAAACCTAAATTAGGGTAATTAGCCTAAACTTAAAGTTCTAATTAAAGATTGTTCTCTATTCAAATATCAGGGATATCATTTTTTATTAAATTCTCCTTTGTTTACCCTTTCCAAAATGGGTTTATTTATATTTTTTTTAGATTTTTTTTTGAATTTTTGAAATTTAGGATAATTAATTACATTTTAATCACCTAATTAACCTCCTAACCTGTTGACGCCACGTGAGAGCTGACATGGCAATGCTTTCCATGTGGTGCCACGATATAGGCTATTTAAAATGTCCCCCCATGGCAGTTGAGTCAACAGAAATGATTTCGTCCCCACCGTCCGATCTCAGATCGAATGGTGGAGATTAATCCCATGAATCATATTAGATTAAATCAATAGTGGATTAAATCATGATCATCCATTTTAATCACGTGGAATGGACGACTGATGATTTGCATCCCCCGAGCGCCAGAAGATGGACATCATCCACCTTTTAATGCTCGATCTGAGCTTGTCAAAGCTCATTGGATGCTGGGATTGACTCCTAAACATGTGGGGAGAAGATTTAAATAGATCATATGATGAAATTCACATGCAATCACAAATTTCTTCATAAAGGACCAACACCTAAGGAATTTTCTATGGTTTACTAGAATTTTCCTCCCTAGAGCTCAAGACTGACAATCTGTTGACTATGGTAGATTCGCCTTAAAGAGACCAAGCCATATTGAGAAGATCTTGAGTTGCCTCCCCCTGATGTCTCTATGGACCAAACGTCATCACTAAGCTTGCTGGAGTTGGTCTTGAAGTGATTTTTGGCGATCGAATTGATTCATTTTGATCATTGGAGCTTGGGGAAGATGTATGAAGAGTTAATTGAAGTTTGGTGGAGTTTAGCTGAGGTTAGATGGATGAGGCTCTTGGTTTGAATGGAGTATGGTCTCATTGGCGATGAGGTGCACTAGGGGATCGAGGAAGGCTCTAGGACTGCTCAGAATCACTTAGGGAAGCTCTGTGTGAAGTTTGAATCGATGGGGAGGAGTATACCCTCCTCCCCAAGTGAACCAAAAGCTAAGATTGGCTTAGCCTTTGGTAGTCGTCCGGCCGGGGTAGGTGGTCGAAAATGGCAGGGGTTTGCTGAAGGGGAGGGTCTTGAGTGTTTGAGGTAGCCTCAAGGGCTGGCATGGGTTGTACCTCCTCCTCCAAGTAAACTAATGGTAGGCTAAGGGTAAGCTCACCCTCTCATGGCTCAAGGCTAAACCCAATAGCCTTGGGTCAGGTTGGTTCAGTTATCATTGTGTCCAAAATGAGCTAAAGGTGGCTACCATGGCTTGGAGAGTAGGTGAGACCATCCAAATAGGGATTTTATCCCATTTGGGTGGATTAGTTTATGGGTTTTGACCCAAACTGGGTTCACCATGGGTTGGATCAACTTGGGCAGACCCATGGTGACCCAAAGATGAGTCATGCCAAGTTTGGTTGGGTTTGGCTCAATTTGACCCATATGGGTCAAATGGGGTTCAATTAGGTTAGGTTGACCAATTAGTAAAATTGGGTCAAATTGGTGGTTTAGGTATGTTCAAATCATAATTTGGAATGTATTGGTTCAATTGGTTTGGTTTAATTCAAAGTGGATTTGGATTTGGCTCATATATGTTCATATGGGTCAAATGGGCTAAGTTGACTAATTTGATCAATTTGACCAAATTGGCTTGGGTGGAGAGTTGGTTTAGGTTCAATTTATCATTTAAGAATGCTTATAGGTATTGGTTTGAATCAATTTGGATTTGTGAATGATTTGGTTCAATTGAATTTTTTAAGTAAATTTGGGCTAAATGGATCAATTGGGTTGGTTTGATCAAATTTGGATTCAATTGGATGTTGGATCATGTTCAATAATAAATGTGATTGATTAGAGGCATTAGTTTCAATCAATTTGATTTGGATGAGATTTGATCTACTTTGGCCCTTTAGGTCAAATTGAGTCAACTTGGGTCAAGAGCCCAAGTTGGCTTGGTTTGATTCAATTGGTGCTTGAGTAATGTTCAATGATTAATTTATGGTTGATAGGAATCATTAGTTTCAATGAATTCAAGTTTGAATGAGGTTTGGTTCATTTTGGTCCATATGAGTTAATTGGGTCAACTTGATCAATTGATCAAATTAACTTGGTTAGATCCAATTGATTGCAATTGGACAATCAAGGATGGTAAGAAATCATCATAGAGGAGATTGGATAGATTGATTCAATCTAATTTGGGTTGGATTGAAGTTTGAATCAATTTGGCCATTTAGACCACTTTGGGTCAAGTGGACCAAATGGATTGATTGGTTTGAATTGAATTTGGTGTTGAGAAGATTTCAATGATGGATTTAGAGTTGATTGATGGCTTTAATTATAATTGATTTGAGTTTGATTGGATTTAAACTTATTTGGACCTTTTGGGTCAAATGGGCTAACTTGGGTTAAGAGATTCATTTGATTGAATTAGTTTGATTGGTTTGTATTGGATGAGTTTGAAATGGAGTATTAAAAGGTTGGAGTACTTTTGTGAAAATCAATTGGGTTTGGTTTCAATTGAATAGGCTTTGTTGTATCCATAGGATGATGATAGAATTAACTTAGGTTAGGGAGTTAATTTGCCTTGGAGCTTGGACAAGAAATAATTTGGGGTTGATTGTGTTAGATTGAGGTTTGTTTTGAATGAGTGGATAAGCATGAGTTTTAGTTTTATCCATAGGATAAGTAGAACCTATTTGTCTTAAGGCATAACCTAAGCTTTAGACATGCCTTCCTAAGTCTCTAGGCTTGCGTGTAGTATTCCCTTAATCACTAGAAGTGTCCTATGACTATGGAGATCTTAGTGCTTAGAAGACTCTAAGTTTAAGATGGCAAGAATGAGTCATCACTCCAAAAGTGTCATTAACACATAACAATAGAGCAAGTGCATCACATATCTTGAGTCATCAATTAGATGGATAAATGTGGAAGTACTACAATTGTACTTATCCTGATTTTACAATTGTGTCACAAAACGTCAAACTTGGCCTTTTTAGTGATGGTTTTACACCTTTTAGTCAATCATCGTCACTCTATTCATGTTAGCCAGTGATAATTATACCATACAATTTACCACCATAGATGTGTATGACCACTCCTAACTTTGATCATTCTTGAGCCACATAACCATAAAGCAAAGATTGATGTCTTCTTGCAACCATTGATAAATAAGTAGAAAATTTTATGGGACAATGGCGTACTGACATATGATATTACTGCAAAGCAAAACTTTTAGAAGAAAGTAGCACGATGTGGACTATCAATGATATTCTTGTATATGGAATGCTATCATGGTGGAGCACTACTGGGAAGTTAGCTTGTCCATATTGCATGAATTTATCAAAGGCATTCACTCTTAAAAATGGTAAAAAAATTCATAGTTTGACTGTCTTTATATGTTCATCTCTCATGATCACTCTTTCAAAAGAAATAAGAATATATTCATAAAAAATCAAGTTAAGAAATCTAAGCCACCTCCAAGATTGAGTGAATATGATTTATGATATATTGTTAGTTTTATCCAAACTATAACTAATTCTCTTATATTATCTGATAGTCATATTCCGGGTTATGGTGTAACTCATAACTAGATAAAGAGGAGTATTTTCTACCCAACTGAAAGTCTAATTTAAAGGCAAAATCTTAATGTGATGTACAAGAGAAATTTTTTTGATAATATTTTCAGCACAATGATGGATGTTATGGGTAAAACTACAGATAATGTGAAAGCCATGTTGGACTTAAAGGACTATTATTTTATATGAAAGTTAGAGTTGAGAGTGACTACAACTAACATAGTTTAAAAGCTAAAAGCCAAATACTACCTCACATTAGAATAATGATTATTATAATCTTTTCAAAAAAAAGAAATAAACTGAGGAACAGGAAAATATATATGTACGTCTTGTCGGACACCATGTAGATCCGCAAATGTTCTTATTAGGGTGATCAAGTGCGATAATAAGGAAATATGTACTATATCGAAAGATAGAAGTCACCACCTTACAATGGACCTGATCACCTGAATAAGGACTCTTAGGGTCTTCGCATATACCAGAGATTCTTCCCCTACTTTACATGGAAAACTAAAGCAAGGTTTATTTTAAATCGGGTTCATTCAGTTTCCTATGGAGGCAAGCTCCCATATTTAATTACATCCTAAGGAATTGGATTCTTTAGGAATACTCTTGATTAATGTAAATGATTGTTATCTCCAAAGATTTCAAAGATAAGAATATCAATCGATTGGTTTATTTTTAGAAGATCAAATGAGATTGATCAAAAAGGATGGAGTTCTTTTCAAAGCCAAAGGAAGATGAGCATGGGATACTTTAGATACCAGGAAGACTAGTAAGCATCTCAAACTATCCTATGGTTGGGCTTTATATTTTTGAAATTGAATTAATTTATTTATTAGAGTTGAGTTTTCATTAGAAATTTAAGACTTATAATTCCACAATACAAGGATGTGGAAAGTGCCTAAGAGGTGAGGATTTGTACTTATGGCCCGTAAAGGGGAGAAGCAACCTCAGAACCTAAATCTAGGGAGCTTTAGCGAGGGCCAAAGCACGACCTAAATCTAAGATGATAATGGGTATATGGTTTACCTCCATAAGAGAGGATAAACCACCCGACTGTTGGACTTACAACCGCCTGGGGGTGGCCGCCAACCAACTCCTCCTACAATTTTAAATTCATGTAGGCAAGTCATATGGTTATGCAAGATAGCAAGGTTGTTATTTATTAAGAAAGAGACTAAGTCTTTAAACACACTCCCAAGAGACTAGATCATGTAGGGCATGATTAATGACTTAAATCTAATGCAATTTTTTCATATGTATTATTTTCATTTTGGATAATTCATTTGACTCAAGCTATAGGATAAATATGCCTAATGCATGAGAAATTAGATTATGGGCCAAAATCAACTAGAAAGAAGGTGTGTTTCCACCATGGCTCTCAAAGGTCAAGCCAAGTTCTCTGGCATGGGTGGTATCCCTCTAAATCAAGAGTGAAATAATTTGCTTTTTATGCATGATGTGAGAAAGAAAATACAACATCCAACTAAGGGGTTGCTAATTCTTTTATCTTGATTTATAACTTAAGCTTTAGATGAGGTTATGAGTTATTAATTTTTAGTTTTGAGTTGATTAAATTGGTAGAAGATTTATTTTTTCCTAAGAGCTAATCGTCATCTAGGCCATACATCAAAGCAAGGAAGAAACTAGGAAAACATTCCATTTCTAATGCACAAGTTAAACAAACATCAAACAATTTATAAAGCTAGCACAAAAAAAAGAGGCCAAGTGTGGTCGGGCACCACTGCACAAACCCAAAAAAAATGGATAGCTGAGCTCTACTCTTATACAACTCGAATTATAAATGAATTAATTACAATCAAGTAAGAAAATTCATGTTATGGGGTCTTCATTCTTCTTTTCTTATTTATTCTTTCTTCTTCCTTCTTTTGAATGGTTGGAATGTGAATCTCAAATGCTTCACATGGTATATAAGATGTAATCTTATAACCAATGTTCATGTTAATCCCCCATAACAATCATTCCAATATCCTAATTGCAAAATTACATGAAAAGGAAAAGTAAATCTAACTAAAACCTGTAAAATAAATATTAGCTAAACAAATCATACAATCCCAAGCATGTATATGCATAAATTGGACTTAGCATCCCACACATGGGTAACCAAGTCTACCTGGCTGATTGGATTATGCTTAGGGGTATAAGCAACCTACACAAGAAAAGCAGTTATATATTTTTTTTTATTACAGTGCCCCTTAAGCACAATCCCCTGCAGAAGACAACAGTTAGACTAAATCATTCTACCATTCATTCTATGCACATACACCCTAACACCCAGACTAAAATATTACATCATAAAATAAAAGAAAATATTAAACCATGCACCACCCTAACCTAAAGTTAGAAATGGTGACTTAGTCTAATGTGTGTGCCATTTAAGGTTTGTGTGGTATGGTTAGCTATTACTCTAAGGTTTAGATTTTTTAAGTATGAAAATGTTCAACTTAGAGGGTGGTTTGCTTTTATGTTGTTTAGTTGATTTGGGTCAATTTTATTTAATGATATTATTTTGTTTGAATGAACCTACTTAATTACTATGTGTTGTAAAGAGAGAGAAAAGAGAAGAGAACTTCTCTTTCCTTTCCTACCTTAAGTAATTTCTAAGATACATTCATTATTATTGATTTTTTTTTGTTTAGTGAATGTTTTATTATGTGTTTTTTAATCCTAAGTTTAGATTTTCTCTAAACAAACCTTTCCAAAAAAAAGGCATTTTAAGATTAAGTAAAGTGAATTACTATCACAAAACTCACAACACTTCATTTCTTTCTCAACATGTGTAACATGCACATGGATGAATCCTAAGCATATCTATACATGCAAATGGAAGTGTTTAGCACACCTTCATGATGAATGCTAAGTGAATTTATTTAAGAAGCTTTGGAATGTTTCATGTATGCATGATTTTATTAAGTAGAGAAGAGAGATTCTTTTATCCATTTTTCATATACACATTTGCAAGTATAAAAGACATAAGTGAGTACGGTGACATTGTTAGAACCAGGGGTGTAAGGTGCAAGACCTACTTAGGGCTACTTAAAGCCTCACAACCCCGGGGTTGTCCAAACTAATATACAACTTTTCTTAAATACATGTGCATGTACAAAAGAAATGTATGGAAACAGAATCATGCAAAAAGTTTATGTTTGTTTGTTTGATTTATTTATGCAATTTACATATGCAAGTGTGAATGTCCTTCTTAAGTGATAACATATGAATGAATAGGAATGGATTTAAGCAATTGTTATGTTCTTTTCAAATGAACTATACATTTTGCAAAATCCTATTCAAAATTATGCTAAAAGAGAAGAGAAGGAAAGTCACACAATGCACATATTTATATTATATTCACATGCAAGCTTATAAATAAATACAAGTAGCATACCTTTCAATTATGTAATGTTTGATTTATGAATTTTGAAAATAGTTTTGGATTTAGCCATTCATATCTTACTTTAGCCAAAACATGCAATTTGACATAAAGGAAATATTTCATTTTAATTTGATTTTCAAAAGGCATGAATGCATGATTTTCATATGACATGCACATTTAGCATGCTATGAAAGAAACAAAGTGATGAAATCATGTAAATTCATTCACCCTAATTAATTCCTAAAGAAAATCCTATGGAATAAGATTATTTAAAGTAAACCAAAATTATTTAAAGAGATTTTTAAATTTATTTTGAGTTTTATTTGAATTTAGGAAATGTGAAAAACCCATCTCCCACATGTGTATGTCGTTTTAGTTTAATTTTTCAAATCATTAAGTAAATTTTATATTTTAATTAGGTTAAGATGTTTATTAAGTTTATTAATTACCCCTTACCTACACCACTTTAACATATTTAATCAAATAATTATGAGCCAATATATGACATAAAATCACAAGAAATTTAAATCAACAATGCATCCTAAGAAAAAAAGGTACCTAATGTAATTGTCTCATAATAGTGATTAATTAAGCTAAAGGGTTTAATTTAAGCACTTTCATAACCTTCCCATACATATGGGTTATGTATGATTTTCTTAGGTTTACTTAGGTTATTGAACACCTAAGCATCTACCAAGAAGGAATTGATTAAGTGATTAAGTTTTTGGATTAATTTGATTTTAAAATCTTGATTAATTAAGCCATTTAATTAGTGATTAAACCATTTAATTAGTTTTCACTTTAATTAGATTTTTATTCAAATGAAATAAACTTACGGAGAAAGATATGGGAGAGAACTCCTAATCTCATTCCCTAAGTGTATTCACTGTTCTAAGGTAATTAGAAAATTGAATTAATGGATTTATCACTATTTCAAAAGATTAATTAATCATTTAATTGATTAAGAGAGTAATTAGGGATGAACCAACCCATTACCCTAATTAAACTATTAATAACTTCCAAAAAATATTAGGAGAGGCAGAAGTCATCCCACTAAATGCACATGAGAAGTTTGGAATTAATCGATGGGGATAATTAGAGAGTAATTAGCATAATTACATTCCCAATAAAGTCCAAATTCAGAAAATATCACTCTTCAAAATCAATTAGATTTAATTTTAGATTATTCCCCTTTGAATTATCTTCATAATGCATTTTATTTTGTATTTTTTGATTTTTCTACATTTAGTTATGAATATTTAAAGATTCCATGATTAAAACCTAATTAAATAGCCTAATTAAATAGTTAATCTCATCAGCGCCACATGACCACTGACGCGGTGCGTGCTTTTCACGTGGTGAGATGGGATTTTCTATTTATGTAGTCACATCTCATGTCGTGTCAGCGGTGGTGCTGCGCACTTTCTCCTTGACCATCCAATCAAAGATCGGATGGTCAGGATTAAGCCCGCGATTCTTAAGGGATAAATCCATGGATCCTACGTGGCTTGATCATGATCATCCATCTAAAATAAGCGGATGGATAGTCCATGATCCATCACTGATCTTGCCTACGAGAGAGGTCATCTGTTGACTCTTTAGGGCAAGATCCGAGCTAGATTGAGCTTAAACTCAACCCACACCATCATCATCCAAGGAGCAAGACATCCAACGGTCAATTTGTAATGCGGTAAAAATTCTCTTCTGAAAAGACCACACACTCCCTATTTTAGGCTCAGTTTTGATCCATACATCGATGGAGGCTATCACTGATGCTCCCAACTGTCGAGGTAGCTTCGTCTAGTAGAGATGAAGCCCGATGAAGGTTTCAAACTTTGGGATGAAGTAGATCTTCCTATAGACCAAGGTGGGCTTCAATTGCTTGCAACCTTGATCAAAGTCCCCTCTCCCATGCCTTGAGAACTTGGATGAAGCTTTGGATCAACTTGACTGAGTCTCTTGAGGGTGCTTGCAAAAGCAATTGGCTTGATATTGGGTATTGAGTGAGATGGAAATTCCAATGGAGCTCCCCTATTTTTGGCTTGAAAATTGAGAATAGAGAATTCCAAATGGCTCTAGGAGGCTTGGAGAAGCTTGAGGATGCTTGCTCTGAGTTTCCTAGCTTCGATCGAGTGTGAGTGTGTTAAATTGAAATGAAATTAGGGGGAGTATATCTCCCCCTAGATGGATCGAACAGCTACAGCTATCCTACCACTTTGTATCAATTGATCAGATGCAATGGGTTCATTAGGTCATTTTAGCTTGCACATGGTTCGGTTTGGCCAGAGGAAGTGGAGTTGTCATGTGCAAAACAAGGTAGAGGAATGATTCTCATGTGCTCATTTCTAAGTGGGTGGTTAGTTTGGCCATTAGGTTGGGTTTGGCTGACCCAAACCCATTGGGTCATGTGCACCATGCTCACTAGTGTCCACTTGGTCTACTAAGGGGGTGCCAAGTGGCCATGAAGAGGATTTAACCAAATTCCAAGTGAATTTGGCCAAGAATTACTCTTTTACCTAGGGGTAAAATGGTCATTTGGCTCTGATTTAAGTTTGAAAATGTTTGGTATGATTGAAAAATGGGTTGGGCCAAGTTTCATTGAATTTGGAATTGATTTGATAGGATTTGGCTCATGTTGACCCATTTAGGTCAAAATGGGTCAACTTGAGTCAAGTTGACCAATTGGTCAAATTAGGTCAAACCAAAGGTTGGGTCAAGTTCATATGACCAATTGAAATGTGTTGGCATCATTGGTTTGATTCAATTTGATTTATATTTTGATTTGGTTCATTTGATTTCATTTAGGTCAAATGGGTCAAGTTGGCCAATTTGACCCATTTAACCTAATTGGGTTAGGTCATGGGTTGATTTAGGTTTAGTTGGTCATTTGAAATGATTTGGTATCTTCGTTTCCAATCAATTTTGGTTTAATTTGATTTTGGCTCAATTTGACCTTTTAGGTCAAGTTGGGTTCATGGTCAATTGGGCTAGGTTGGGTCTAGTTAGCCAATTGAGGCTTTGGTCAAGTTCAACAAGTGGTTTAGAATGAATTTGACACATTGGTTTCAATCAATTTGGCTTAGATCAAGTTTTGACACATTTTGACTTTTTAGGTCAAATTGGGTCGACTTGGGTCAAGTGGCCAATTGGGCTAGGTTAGGCTCAAATGATGACTTGGTCAAGTTCAAACATTGATCATGAATTGGTATTGATCAATAGCTTCAATCAGTTTGGCCTATGGTGGAGTTAGGCTAATTTATGTTTCATTTTGGCTAAGTGTTGACTTGGTCAACCCTTAGTTTTGACTTGGTTTGACCCAATTTGAGTGATTGATCATCTCATGATGATTGTTGCTCACAATGTGAGGCTTAGGTGGGCTTAGTTCAATCCAATTTGGTTAGGATTAGAATTTGGCTCATAAGGGATACTTTAGGTCACTTTGGGTCAAGTGAGCCTAAGTGGGTCAAATAGCTTGGTCAAAGCCTGATTTGAGTTTGGTTGAACCCACATATGGACTTATGATTGAAATATAAATCCATTTGTAAGTGATTTGAAGTCAAATGAGTTTTGATTCACTTGACAATTTCAAGTTCAATGGTTGAATATGTGTTTGACTTGGGTTTGATTTTTGGATTTAGTTTTGGTTTGATGATTGAAGTTTATGTTTATATTTGAATTCATGATTGAAGGATTGATCAAATCATGAAGAAAAATCAAGGTTTGGCTTGATTTGAGTTTGATTTGGCTAAGTTTAAGAATTTGACTTGAAAGACTTAGGTTGAGTTTTGGTTGAATTTGAGTTTGAGTTTTGAATTTAGTTTTGGGTATTTGAATTTATATTTCATTTATATATGTGAATATAAATGAGAATATAAATGGGTTATGAGAAAATTTCTTGAATTTGAATTGATTTGTTTTTTATTTGAGCTAAGTCCATAAGAGGGAATCAAAGAGCTTAGGAAAGATTTTTTTTTTCTTTTGGAATTTAAATTTGAGTTTTGGATTTAGTTTGATTGTTTGAATTTATATTTCATTTATATTTGTGAATATAAATGGGTTGTGAGAAAATTTCTTGAATTTGAATTGATTTGAATTTGATTTGAGCTAAGTCCATAAGATAGAATCAAAGTGACTTAGGAAAGGTTTTGGAATTTGAAATTCATTTGGAATTGATTCATGATTTGAAAAAATCCATTGAATTGGTTTAAGGTTTGATTTGATATGAGTTTGGAGTTTGACTTGAAAGAAGGAGGTTGAGGATTTGGTTCAAGCTATAGGGTAGGCAAATTTTCTAACACCCCTAAGGCATAACTTATTCCTATGACTATCTCTTCTAAATCTCTAGGGTTAGGTTAAGTATTCACCTAATCACTAATTGTGTCTTAAGACTAAGGAACTCTTAGTGTCTAAGAGGAATCCTATGTCTGAGATGGAGGGGTTGAGAGCTCATTCTAAAAATGAGGTATGCAGTGGGCATAGTCATTGAAGTTATCATATGTGTACGCATCCAATTTAAGCAGATGTGTTGATTCTAGAATAAAAAAACTATTTGGAATGAAAAGTTATGATTATCATATTTTTCTACAATGCTTACTTCTAGTTCTATTCAATGCTTTATGAGAGTAAATATTAAATATTTTGATTAAACTTAGTCTCTTCTTTAAGGAACTATCTTGAGTATCTATAGAGCCTAGATTTCAGCATACGCCATGTGATCAACCTGATACTTGTATGTCCATTGACCCTTCGACGACACGTATTTTTATTGTATCGGATGGTGGCACGTAAGCATAAATTGAAAATTTTACTTAACATATTGTTGTTCTAATCTTAATTATAATTTTCAATTTTAATCAATCTATGGAAGCTATATATAAAATTAGAGACAAAATAAGGGACAAATATGATGTTCCATATGCTTCATGAAAAAATCTTAATTGAGGTTTGAGACATGTGGTTTAGAAATTTAAGATATTATAATAGCTATTTACAAATTTTAAATGCATTAGTTAATCTTAATGAACTATTAATTAGCATTAGTTTATTTTACATTATAAAAAGATTTTAGCTAACTGTCGGAGCATAGCTAGAAAATCAGAAGAAGTTTTGAGTCTCTACCCACCTACGTGATATGTTCACAGACATAAGCATGTCTATGTGAAGACCTCTTTAGATCAGAGATGATGTGTGGGTTGACCTCTGTAGAGTATTAGCCTCTTCATATTATGTTCATAAGAGAGAACAGATAAAGCAAAATCGAGCTACTGATTGTGGGGTCATGGACACCTCTTTGTATAAGAGGTTCAATACTACACATTGAGTGAAGATGAAGCATGGTAAGTCATTTGTTACTTACATTAATTGAACTTATAATCATGATTAATTAATTGTATTGGAATATTTACTTGCTAAAGTTTTTGGATGAGAGCCTACTATTATTTGATTACACAGTAGAACACATCAGTATCCAGTTGACTAGTAGTGAGATGATGTTGGTCATGGAGAACATATGTAAGTTAACTCTTAATTTCTTGAATTATAATTTAATTTACAATCAATTATATTTAACTCACATTCTAATTGCTTGTAGGGCTATTATATGAGGCTAAAGAGAGTTACTAGTTAGGGTTAGACTGGTATAGGAAGTTCTAGTGAATAGTCTGAGTAGTTGGAGTATGACATATGAAATGATCCCATTGGAGGAAAGGAGAAAGGATGGATTACATCATAGGCTCACATGGGTTAACCTATGATGTATGCTATTCATTCTCTGGAATGAGTAGTTTGTCAATCGATGAGATAGTTAAAAGGTGAGTCGTTATGATGGCTAGGAGATGGAAGAAAGAATGACTACTTAGATGGAAGCCCGGATGGTTTTAATGGAGGCTAGAATGGAGAAGATACGTAGAGATGGCCGCAATGAGAAGGAGCTAAAGGTGGAGGGCTATGACGATGAGGAGAATGATGAGAATTAGGTCTTATTTGTATTTTTTATTTATAAATAATTTATTGAGATGTTGATATTTCACATAATTGCATTTAAATTTTATGAAATTATTATTTTATTTTAATTTTTTAAAATACTATAATGAAAGGAAATGTTTGAAATTAGCTATATATTTATCTTATATGGATGTTGAGGGTATATTATAATTAGTTATAAGAAAATTGTGAAGTTATTTTATGATTCTCTTGCATGTGTAAAAATGAGAACATATGCAAAACTCTAATTTTTTTTTTTTGTATACATTTATGGCAAACTTCCGATGATTTTTTTGTCAGTAAGCTTGATATGTGGCATCAGCAGCTTATTGATAGTAAAAAAATTTTCAATACAAACTTTTCGGTGGACCATTTTGCATGGAATTTTGACATCGGCTTATTCCATAAAAAAATTCTTTTGGAATTTGCTATCAGAAAATTTTCTGGATTTCTAGATGATCTTTTTTTGGTTCTTCTTGAAAAAATTTTCGACTAAAAATCCACCAGAAATTGTTTTGACTATCTGCCAAAATCATTCACAATCTAGGTTTTATAGTCTAGGTACAGTTCATGAAAACTCAAGTTATCGATGGATTTTTGTTGATTTATGATGAATTGTTTCACCAAAAATTTGTAATTTTCTTGTAGTTAGCGTTATATATGCTTTGATTGAATGCCAACTCTGGAGCAACACCAAGAATAAAGGAAGAAGGCATAGATGAAGGGAGATGAGGGAAGGTGTTGAGACTAGAGAGGGTAGGATCCATACTCGATGAGAGATCTGAGAGATTTAGGGGATGTTTGGTTGCAAGATTTGAGCAAGATTTAATCTTAATTTAACTTAAATCCATCCAATGGTATTTTTGAACAAATTAAATGTGTTGCTTTTGTAATCTCATTAAAGCGGCCTTTGGAATTTAAATATGGATTTACTAAATCCTATTGGTAGGCGATATAAGATATTTAGAGAAGTAGAAGCGTGTGAAGGAGGGTGGGAGGAAAGATGATGATTACCTTCGTGACATCTCCCTTCATTTTTTGGATAGCAGCAAAGTGAAATGAGTACAAAGATAGGAGAAAATATTATGTGCAGAGTCCAGACGTAGCTTTACGTCCGGACGCCAACCGGAATGCAACACGTGTCCAATATTAAAGTATGATTTTTTTTACTTTAGAGCGCTATAACTTAATAATGCACAGTTAATGTTAACCACACCCACTCGTCCATTAAAATAGTAAGAGAAATGTCATTTGAATGCGTGGGAGAAATTTAAAAGCAATATATCAATAGATTTAGGACATAATATTTTTTTTCCAGACAAACTGAGCTCAAGGAGAGAAACAAAAAATCTCATTTAATTTTTCGGGAAGAACTGTGAAGATGGAGAACGAATTTGGAAGTTGTGGCCTTGATATTGCAACCAATTTAATGGATGATGTATTTAAATAAGAATGCATCGGTAAAGTTTCTCAACCATTTTATATATACAAATTTTTTTGAAACAGTTAGTGATATTCTTTGAAATTCTTTTAGGCAATATATATTTTCTACACTGTTTGGAGTTCTTTGCAAGAGAACTTTGCTAGTTTTAATAGCTATTTTATATGTGTACTCTCTGTACTCTCATGAGGGTACACTTTATTTTTTCTATTTTTTTAATTCTAAGGCTTATCATATATTTAGTATATCCCATTGGAAGATGTTTGGAGATATTTTATGAAGAATTTCTTAGTTTTTTGAGTTATTTTGCATGTGTACTCTCTATACTCTCATGAGGGTATACCTTATTTTTTTAGTTTTTTCAACTATCAGCTTATCATATGATTACCATAACCTATTATAAGATGTTTGGAGATATTTCATGAAGCATTTGTTGGTTTTAAGAGCTATTTTGTATGTGTACTCTCTGTACTCTCATGAGGGTACACCTTATTTTTTTTTCAATTTTTTTAACTATGTGGCATATCATATGTTTAGTATATCCCATTGGAAGATGTTTGGAGATGTTTCATGAAGAATTTGTTAGTTTTGACGCTATTTTGTATGTGTACTCTCTGTACTCTCATGAGTACACTACATTTTTTCTGTGGGGCTTGTCATATGATTACCAATAACTGTGATATTTGGAGATATTTTATGAAGAATTTGTTGGTTTTATGAGCTATTTTACATGTGTACTCTCTATACTCTCATAAGAATACACCCATTTTTTAATTTTTTAACTATGGGGCTTGTCAAATGTTTAGTATATCCCATTGGAAGATGTTTGGAGATGTTTCATGAAGAAATTGCTATTTTTGGGGTTATTTTTCATGTGTACTCTCTGTACTCTCATGAGAGTACACCTCATTTTTTCAAAAATTTTAACTATGGGGCTTGCAATTTGTTTGTCATAATCTATTGTAAGATGTTTGGAGATGTTTCATGAAGAATTTGTTGGCTTTTGGAATTATTTTGCATGTGTACTCATTGTACTCTCATGAAGGTACACCTTATTTTTTCAATTTTTTTTTTTAACTTTGGGGCTTGTCATATGTTTAGCATATCCCATTGGAAGATGTTCGAAGATGTTTCATGAAGAATTTGCTAGTTTTTGGGGCTATTTTGCATGTGTACTCTCTGTATTCTCATGAGAGTATGACTCATTTTTTTTCAAAATTTGTGGGGCTTGTAATTTGTTCACCATAACCTATTGTAAGAAGTTTGAGATATTTCATTAAGAATTTGCTAATTTTAGGAGCTATTTTGCATGTGTACTCTCATACTCTCATGAGCGTATACCCCATTTTTTCAATTTTCAACTATGAAGCTTGTCATATGTTTAGTATATCCCATTGTAAGATGTTTGATGGTGTTCCATGAAGAATTTACTAGTTTTGGGGCTATTTTGTATGTGTACTTTATGTACTCTCATGATGGTACACCCATTTTTCTAAAATTTTCAATTGCGGGGCTTGTCATATGTTTACTATATCCCATTATAAGCTGTTTAGATATGTTTCATGAAGAATTTGCTAGTTTTAGGAGCTATTTTGTATGTGTACTCTCATGATGGTACACTCTATTTTTTTTAATTTTTTCAACTATGGAGCTTGTCATATGTTTAGTATATCCCATTGTAAGATGTTTGGATGTGTTTCATGAAGAATTTCTTAGTTTTTTGGGTTATTTTGTATGTGTATGTTGTGTAATCTCATGAGGGTACACCCTATTTTTCTAAAATTTTACTTATGGGGCTTGTCATATGATTACCATAACCTATTGTAAAATGTTTAGAGATATTTCATGAAGAATGATGATATTTTATTTGTGTGCTCTCATACTCTCATGAAGGTACACCCTATTTTTTTAATTTTTTTAACTCTAGGACTTGTCATATATTTAGTATATCCCATTGTAAGATGTTTAGAGGTATTTCATGAAGAATTTCTTAGTTTTTGGGGCTATTTTGCATGTGTAGTCTTTGTACTCTCATGAGGGTACACCTTATTTTTTTTCAATTTTTTTCAACTGTGGGGCTTGTCATATGATTACCATAATCTATTGTAAGATATTTGGAGATGTTTAATGAATAATTTGCTAGTTTTGAGGTTATTTTGCATGTGTACTCTCTATACTCTCAAGAGGGTACACCTCATTTTTTTAAAATTTTTTTACTGGGGCTTATCATATTTTTACTATATCCTATTGTAAGATGTTTGAAGTGTTTCATGAAAAATTTTCTAGTTTTAAGGTTATTTTGCATGTGTTCTCTATGTACTCTCATGAGGGTACACCCCATTTTTCTAAAATTTTCAATTATGGGGCTTGTCTTATGTTTACTATGTCCCATTATAAGCCGTTTGGAGATGTTTCATGAAGAATTTGCTAGTTTTTTAGGCTATTTTGCATGTGTACTCTCTGTACTCTTATGAGGGTACACCCCAATTTTCTAAAATTTTTAACTGTGGGGCTTGTCATATGTTTATTATATCCTATTGTAAGTTGTTTGGAGATATTTCATAAAAAATTTGCTAGTTTTTGGAGCTGTTTTGCATATGTACACTCTGTACTTTCCTGAGGGTATACCTTATTTTTTCAATTTTTTCAACTATGAGGGTTGTCATTTGTTTAACATAACTTATTGTAAGATGTTTGGAGATGTTTCATGAAGAATTTGCTAATTTTGGAGCTATTTTGCATGTGTACTCTCTGTACTCTCATGAGGGTACACCTTATTTTTTTAATTTTTTTCAACTATGAGGCTTATCATATGATTACCATAACCTATTGCATGATGTTTAGAGATGTTTCATGAAGAATTTGCTGGTTTTTGGGATTGTTTTGCAAGAAACATATTTATGGTTGCGCAGGTGAATGAGGTAAATGGTCGGTGCGATGATGAAGTCGTTATGTATAATGACTCAATTATGGACAAACTCCTTGGCATGACTGTTCACAATGAAAATGAGGCATGCATTGTACTGTGATTATGCACGTCAAATTGGATTCAGTGTTAGGAAGGATCATAATAATTATTGGTAGAACTCAAAGAATTTGAAATCAAAAGATTTTTTATGTGCAAAAGTAGGTCAAGAAAGTCAATCTCTAAAGCCATCAAATTTTAGAAAAATAGATATGAGGACCTTGTCCGCCATGATTAGATTTTCTATTGAATTAGATGGGAATTGGAAGGTTAATAAATATATATAAAGTCATAATCATTCATTGGCAAAGTTGGGTGACCTACATCTTCTCAGATCATACAGAGGCATCAGTGATGAGAAGACAGTTATGTTGAAGTCAATGACAGAGGCTGAAATTTGAGCAACTGATGTGTTTAACTATCTACGTGAGGAAGTTGGCGGCATGGAAAATATTGGCTTCAAAAAAAGAGATGCTTCCAATTACATCCAAAAAGAGAGAAGATCAAGGATTGTGAATGGTGATAGTGATGCATTAATACAACTATTCAAGGAAAGGCAAGCGAAGGATGGGATGTTTGCATGGGATGTCCAAGTTGATGAGTCAGACAGCTTGGTTAGTTTTTTTTTTGAGCAATGGCCTATCATGGATAAAATATTATTATTTTGGGAATGTCATAATTTTTTATATAAGTTATCGACTCAATAAATATAATCTTGTCTGTGTACCTTTTGTTGGATTGAATCATCACTGAAAAAATATCTTATTTAGAGTAACATTTCTATTAGAAGAGGAAATTGAGTCTTTCACATGGCTATTCAAAATATTTCTCCAGTTAATGAATGATAGGCATCATATAACAATATTCACTGATCAAGATATGGCAATGGCGAGAGCTATCAAAATTGCATTACCACATACTCGCCATAGGTTGTGCCAATGGCATATTTTAAAGAAAGCTCAAGGTACATTTTTAATAGTAATAAGATAGTGCAAAAGTCTCTTTTATACATGCAAGTGTGACTCACAGAAGAGTTTGAGTAAGCTTGGTCTACCAGAAGAAGATAATTTGCATTATGCACGTTGCTATAAGCTATATAAAATTAGATGCAAGTGGTCCACTGCATTCTGTAAAGACTCATTCTGTATGGGTATCTTGTCAACGCAACATCGTGAGTCCACGAATAATGTATATCATGGAATATCTAAACCAACAAGTTCAATCGTAGATTGTTTCTTAAGATTGGAGAAAGTTATGGACACATGGCAACAGAATGACTATGATGAAGATTTCAATTATAGCCAGTCAGCAATTGTTCCTGTTGTTAAGACCAGTCTAATTTTAAAATAAGCCGCTATATTTTACACAAGAAAGCTTTATACAATGTTTGAAGGAGAGTTTTTGCATGGAGTTAGAGGATTAGCAGTAAATGTGTCAGATGACAATCCCATGGAGTATTTAGTGAGAAACTTAGAGAATAAAAGTTCTTTCAAAATATGGACTGTCCATTTCGACAAGACATGCCTAAATATAACTTGTAGTTGTAAAAAATTTGAAATGATGGGTGTGCTTTGTGCCCATTATATCCGAGTTTTGTGTCAGGAAGATGTTGTGCACATTCCGGAGAACTATCTTCTCATGCGATGGTCAACTAGAGCAAAGAGGGATATCTACTTTGACAGTGCTTACAAGAACTTAAAAGATGTTCAAGGAAATGATGGAAATGAAACTAGAATTATTTTTAGGAACCACATCAGTCGATATGCATATCAAATAAGTAAAAGGCACAAGGTAATAAGAAAATTAAGGAGTATATGTCAGGTTCCTTAAAAGAACTATCTGATAATGTCGACTCTATATTATATGAGAAATTACCTCTAACTGACTGAACAGCTAAGAAGAAGAAGTCAACTACAATAGATAAAAGAACTGACTTTTTAAAGGATCCAGTTAAGCAGCGGCCAAAGGGTGTTTCAAATGCAAGGTTGAAGGGATATTGGGAGAGAAATAAGAAAGTCAAGGGAAATTTTCTATCTGCCTCTGAATTTATAGTCTTTAAATATTATTGTTAAACTTTAAACCATTATATTTTTAATGTTACAGAGAACAAAGAACAAGCTGCGAGGGGTGGAGACCATGTAGGGTCACCCATTGCAACACCTTTTTCTATTATGTCATAGTGCTTTCCAGAGGTATGCATGGAAAACCTTCAGTCATGCTCTTACATATCAATAACTGATATGATGTTCTATTTTAGGAATTTAATTCAAGCTCAATAATCAGTCAGTCGGCTGAAGGGTACACCAAGATGATGATGGATATCATAACAGGGAAGCATTTTAATGCGAGATATCATTTAGTTGTCATATGTTCTTAAACTGTATATACATTAATATCATTTTGACCAAAAGTGTGTCAATTAGTAGTTACTATATTATGCTTGGAAGGTAATCTTTATACTTCGCCTTATGCTGCTTATGTTTATAATGTGTTGTTGATATTTTGTACTTTAAATCACTGAAATTCCCTTTAATAGAGTCTAGGTTATATTACCAAAATTTATTGAACATTTTATCTCCAAATAGGAGATAATATATGGAAAAAAATTGAAAAAAAATGGTGTACTCTCATAGGAGTATAGAGAATACACATGCAAAGCAGCTTCAAAATTTTACCAAGCAGCCTCCAAACAGCTTGTAATGGCATCTACTTGGCATATGAATGAAAGAATGTGTAGAATAGCTGAAAAAACTGAGAAAATAAGATGTACTCTCATGAGAATACAGAGAGTACACATACAAAATAACTCCAAAACTATTAAAAAACCTCCAAACAGCTTACATTTTCATATACTAAATATTTTATCTTCAAACAAGGTAGAACATCTGATAGGAATGAAGAAAATAGGGTGTACTCTCATGAGAGTATAGAGAGTACATATGCAAAGCAGCTCTGAAATTCCTCCAAGCAGCCTCCAAACAGCTTGTAATGGCATCTACTTAGCATATGAATGAAAGATTGGGTAGAATAGCTGAAATAATTGAGAAAATAAGGTGTGCTCTCATGAGTGTACAGAGAGTGCACATGCAAAATAGCTCTAGAAACTAACAAAAAATATCCAAATAGCTTACATTTGAATCTACTAAATATTTTATCTCCAAACAGGGTAGAACATCTAACAGAAATGAAGAAAATGGAGTGTACTCTCATGAGAGTTCAGAGAGTACTCATGCAAAGCAGGTCCGAAATTCCACCAAGCAGCCTCCAAACAACTTGTAATGGCATCTACTTAGCATATGAATGAAAGAATGGGTAGAATAGTAAAAAATTATGTAACACCTCATAAGAGTACAGAGAGTACACATGTAAAATAGCTCCAAAAACTAGCACAAAATCTCTAAATAGGTTACATTTGCATCTACTAAATATTTTATCTCCAAACAGGGTTGAACATCTAACAGAAATGAAGAAAATGAGGTGTACTCTCATGAGAGTGCAGAGAGTACACATGCAAAGTAGCTCCGAAAATCCACTAAGCAACCTTCAAATCGCTTGTAATGACATCTACTAAATATATGAATGAAAGAATTGATAGAAATGCAAAAAACTAAGAAAATGGAGTATACTCTCATGAGAGTACATAGAGTACACATTCAAAATAGCTTCAAAAACCTACAAGGAAGCCTCCAAAATGCTCACAATGGCATCTACTAAACATTTCATCCTCAAACAAGGTAGAATATCTAAAAAAACTATAAAATGGGGTGTACTCTATGAGACATATAAGTGAAAAACATATTCCACCAAGCACCCTCTGAATAGCTTATAACTCTACAAGAATTTTCTTAATTCTTATTAAATTTTATAGGGAATACAATATATATAAATATCAAACTAATTAAATGTTTAAAAGAGATTTTTCTTAATTTTTATAAAATTTTCAACTATATTTCAGTTCTTTCAGCAAAATAATAAATAATATTTAATAAATTATTATAATATATTGGACTATGACATTGAACTTTTGGTAAATGGTAGTGCTCTTATACTATTTTTCATTTAAAAAAAGTTAAAAGAAAATAAAATAAAGCATGATTTTAAGTTTGGATCTGAATTATTTGGATTAAATGGAAGTGCTCTTAACACACACTTATTTTATAAAGCATGCTTGGAATGATTTTAAGTTTGAATCCGAATTATTTTAAGTGAACGATCTCTTTATTACATACGATTTTAATAAAGCATTATAAGAATGATTTTAAGTTGATCAATTATTTTGAAAGGGTTGAGACTTACCTATTTCAAGAGAGAACTACTCAAATTTATATAAAATTTTAATTCTATATTTTTTACTTATTTCATATTAGTCATAATTAAACTTCCAAGAATTATAGCCAAAAAAAAAGTATCTACAAGTGCTTTTAAATATTTTAATCTTAAAATTGTTATTTTATATTTAAAATTTAATTAATTAGTTTATCATATCATATTTTTATTTTTTTACAAAAAAAGTATATTTAAAGAATATTCAAAATATTTTCTAGGTTATGTAAATATTTTAGAAATAATTATTTCTTCGATCATTTTAGATATCATTATTGTATAAAATTAATTTATTTAATATTTATTAAAACTTTAAATACATTTTACTATGTCAAAATTATTTTATTTCAAATTATAATCAATCAAATAAAATAGAAAACAAAGTGCTCAATGATCCCTAAAATTATTTTAAAGCTACTAAAATCTAAATAAAAACCAATTCACATCCAAATTATTTAGAAATTTTGAAACGGAGTATTAATATCTTTTTAAAAATTATAGTCATAATGAATTTTAGAATTATAAGAAAATATGGTGTGTTCTTATGAGAGTACAGAGAATACAAATGCAAAATTGATCTAAAAACCAAACAATAAAATTTAAATGACATCTATTAAACATATTATCTCCAAAAAAAAAGTGAAAAATATGAAAAAAATAGTGTATTTCATAGTACAGAGAGTACATACAAAAACTGATCCAAAGCAACCAATCACCAAATAGCTTGTAATGGCATCTATTAAATATATATTATCTCCAAACAGTAAAATAGTTCAAAAATGAGAAAATGGGGTTCTCATGAGAGTCTGAGAAAATGCAAAATTGATCCAAAAGCCAAGCAATCATCCTCCAAATAACTTGTAATAGTATTTATTAAACATATTATCTCTAAACAGGGTAAAATAGTTGAAAAAAATGAGAAAATGTGATGTACTCTGTGAGAGAAAGAAAATGCAAACCGATCCAAAATCAAGTAATCACCCAAACAAATAATGGTATTTATTAAACATATTATCTCCAAACAGAGTAAAAAAACTAAATAAAAAATAAAATGGATATACCTCATAAGAGATACAATGCAAAATCGATCCAAAATAAGTAATCACCTCAAAACAAGTAATACATCTAAACATTATCTCAAATATAAAATAGTTTAAAAAAATGAGAAAATATGATGCACTCTCATGAGAGTAGATCCAAAAATTAAGCAATCAGCCTCCAAACAGCTTGTAATAGCATATATTAAACATATTATCTCCAACAAGAGTAAAATAGTTGAAAAAAAATGAGAAAATGTGGTTTACTCTTATAAGAGTACAGAGAGTACAGATGCAAAACTGATCCAAAAATTAAGCAATTAGCCTCCAAATAGCTTATAATGGCATCTATTAAACATATTATCTCCAAACAGAGTAAAATAGTTGGAAAAAAAATGAGAAATTGGTATTTCTCAGAGTACAGAGTAGATGCAAAATCCAAAAGTAACCAATCAAACTCCAAACAGCTTATAATGGCATCTATTAAATATATAATCTCCAAACAGGGTAAAAAAGCTAAAAATAAATAAATAAATGGGGTATACTATCATGAAAGTATAGAGAGTACAGATGCAAAATTGATCCAAAAAGTAACTAATCAGTCTCCAAATAGCTTGTAATGGCATCTATTAAACATATTATCTCCAAACAGGGTAAAATAGTTCAAAAAAAAATGAGAAAATAGGAAATCTCATGAGAGTACAGAGAGTACATATGTAAAATTGATCCAAAATAACCAACCAGCCTCCAAACAGCTTGTAATTGCATCTATTAAACATATTATGTCCAAACATATAGTTCAAAAATGAGAAATGATATATACTCATGAGAAAGTACATAAAAAATTGATAAAAAAGCATATAACTTATAATGAATCTATTAAAGATATTATCTAGAGATAAAACCTAAAAAAATGAAAATTATACTCTCAGAGAAGAGATTACCATGAAACCGATCCAACTATAATCAACCTCCAAACAGCTTGTAATGACATCTATTAAACATACTATCTCCAAAAAAAAAAGAAAAAAAAAAATATTGGTGTAATCTCATGAGAGTAAGAGTACATATAAATTGATCTAAAAAACTAAGCAATCACCTCCAAATATAATAATATCTATTAAACATATTATCTCCAAACAAGGTAAAATAGTTGAAAAAATGAGAAAATATACTCTCAAGAGAGTATAGACACATATAAATGATCCAAAACCAAGCAATCAACCCAAACAAATTTTATAATGGCATCATTAAATATTATCTCAAATAGGATAAAATAGTTGAAAAAAATGAGAAAATGTGGTGTACTCTGATGAGAGTATAGAGTACAGATACAAAATTGATCCAAAAAACAACCAATAACCTCCAAATAGCTTATAATGGCATCTATTAAACATATTCATCTAAAAAAAAAATAAAAAATGAGTGTAATTTCTCATGAGAGTATGAGGTAGAGTGTAAAATTGATCCAAAAAATCAACCAATGCCTCCAAATAGCAATGGCATCTATTAAACATATTATCTCCAAATGGTAAATAGTAAAAAAATGAGAAAATTTCATGAGAGTACAAGAGTAGATGCAAATCCAAAATCAACCAATCCCTCCAAATAGCTTGTAATGGCATCTATTAAACATATTATCTCCTAAGGTAAAATAGTTCAAAAATAAGAGAAAATGGTGTACTCATGAGTAAAAGTAGACATAAAAATCCAAAACCAAACAATCACCTCCAAAATATATATTAAACATATTAACTCCAAACAGGGTAAAAAGGCTAAAAAAATGAAAAAATGGGGTGTACTCTCATGAGAGTATAGAAAGTACACATACAAAATTGATCCAAAAACTAAGCAATCAGCCTCCAAATAGCTTGTAATGACATCTATTAAACATATTATCTTTAAATAGGTTAAAAAGTTGACAAAATATAAAAATATGGGGTGTACTCTCATGAGAGTACAGATAATACACATGCAAAATTGATTCAAAACTAAGCAATCAGCCTTCAAACAGCTTGTAATGGCATCTATTAACATATTATCTCCAAACAGGATAAAATAATTGAAAAAAATGAGAAAATGTGGTATACTCTCATGAGAGTACAGAGAGTACATATGTAAAATTGATCCAAAAACCAAGTAATCAGCCTCCAAATAGCTTGTAATGACATATATCAAACATATTATCTCCAAACAGGATAAAATACTTGAAAAAGAGAAAATGTGATGTACTCTCATGAGAGTACAAAGAGTATAGATGCAAAAATGATCCAAAAACTAACCAATTAGTCTCCAAACAGCTTATAATGGAATCTATTAAACATATTATCTCCAAACAGGGTCAAATAGTTCAAAAAAAAAAAAAGGGTGTTCTCATGAGACACATGCAAATGATCCAATTAGTTGACAAATTAATGGCATCTATTAAACATATTATCTCCAAATAGGATAAAAAAAGTTGAAAATAATTAAAAAATGGGTACTTCATGAGAGTACAGAGTACATACAAAACCATCCATTAACCAATCAATCTAAATAGCTTATGATGGCATCAAATAAATAAATTATCTCCAAGCAGGGTAAAATAATTGAATAAAATGAGAAAATGGGGTGTACTCACATGAGAGTACAGAGAGTACAGACGCAAAACTAATCTAAAAATTAAGTAATCATTCTTTAAATAGCTTATAATGGCATGTATTAAATATATTATCTCCAAACAAGATAAAAATGAAAAAATAATTATGAGAGTACACATGAAAATGATCCAAAAAAAACTAACCAATCACCAAACTTTTATGATCATCTAATAAACATATTATCCCAAGAGATAAATAGTTAAAAAAATGAGAAATGGTGTACTTTCATGAGTACAAAGATTACAGATGCAAAACATCCTCAAAAATCCACCAAGCACCCTCCAAACTGCTTATAAATGCATCTTAAAAACATATCATCTCAAAATAGGGTAAAATAGCTAAAAAAAATGAGAAAATTGGGTGTACTCTCATGAGAGTATAGAGAGTACACATGTAAAACTGATCTAAAAACTAACCAACCATACTCCAAATAGCTTATAATGACATCTAATAAACATATTATCTCCAAACAAGGTAAAATAGTTTTAAAAAAAATAAAAAATTGGGGTGTACTCTCATGAGAGTATAGAGAGTACAAATATAAAATTGCCTCAAAAACCCAAAAAGTAGCCTCCAAACTGCTTGTAAAAGCATCTACTAAACATATTATCTCTAAATAGGATAAAATAGCTAAAAAAATGAGAAAATGGGATGTACTCTCATGAGAGTATAGAGAGTATAGATGCAAAACAGCCTCAAAACCCACCAAGCAGCCTCCCAACTGCTTGTAAAGGCATATACTAAACATATTATCTCCAAACAGGGTAAAATAGCTAAAAAAATAAAAAAAAAAAGATATATACACTCATGAGATTACAGAGATTATAGATGTAAAATAACCCCAAAAATTCACCAAGTAGCCTCCAAACACTAGAGGCATCTACTAAACATATTATCTCCAAATAGAGTAAAATAGCTTTAAAACTAGAAAATGGGGTATACTCACATGCAAAATAGCTCCAAAAATTCACCACATAGTTAGATTTCTAAACACTGCATTCATATGCACAAAAAACTTCTTCAATTCAATATTTTTCAGCTAGTTTTTTCATACCTAAACAAAAAATAGTATGAAGCAAATTAAGCAATTCATTTTCTTTGGCCAATCTTGGTGACCAATGAGGTTTTGATCCCGCCTCCATATATTTTCACACAAACATTCCACAAATAACACTATTTTCTTGATGGTAGCCATGATCACTTGCTCTATAGGATCACTCAAAAGCTTAACATCTTTGATGAGTAATTGATCTAAATAGAAAAAATAAAGGTCAAGAGTTATGTACACTTGAGGTAAACTAAAATGAGAATAATTCTTATAATATCGTGAAGAATGGCCTTATGAGTGGTTTACAAATGAGTCATAAAAATACCATGCCCCAATTCACCAATAGTCCAATGCTAATTATAACAAAAGTAAGAGTAAATTAATTGAAACACTAACATGCTAGATGAATATTTTACTTTCTTTTCTTAGGCCATATTTAGCATAACATTATAAGAATTTAAGAAAAAGTTTATAATTAGTAGATTCTAATTGTCAAAACTTTGTAAGGGATCATATAACCCAAAATTATTTGTAGTAACTCACCCAGTATAGGCATAAAATGTACATATAGGAAACATATAGCTAAGGATAGAGAGTATATTTCTCCAGAAAGGTGAAGCATCAGATTGATAATCGATGCCAACAACTCATCAATTTGGTCTCTCGCAATAATGATATTGCCACCCGAGAATATGCTATCATGTGAGAAGCATGGGAATGAGAGTATTACTAAATGAAAAGGTGATATTTTGTATACAAAATGAGATAAACTAAAAAATGAGTTGCTTGTCCTTAAATCGGGTGCATGAGGTGTCAATGAGCTGCCATTTGCAGACATCTCTTGATGAGAAGTCAATAATATCATGTATCAACCCAAGATATTAACAAGGTTTAAGAGCTAGATTCATTATGAATTAAAATTGAATCTTCTAAGATGAAGAATCCCTCCGCCTGATGCTCCTCAACCACCACGACAACAGTCATTGGTTCATCCACTGATATTGGAACATCTTTGTTAACCTACATAAAAAATTATTGAAATCAACTTTTTTTAGATTAAACTAAAAGGAAAGGAAAGTAATACCTCTTTTCACATCCGTGTAAAATAACAATAGTTATTTTGCACTTCTTTTATGTTTGTGAATGGGAGGATATAACTTTCCTTCCTCACCGCCTTCACACCACATTCAATGTACCCAATAAAGGATGAGTAGCATCTTCTGTCAGTGGAAGCCTCCATAAAAAGCTTCCCAGTTCTCCAGAGCTTCCCCAGAGAGCTTCCTACAAGCCTACAGAGCTATGTAGCTTCCATGAGCTTCCATGGTAGCCTCCACCTTGCTTGTAGCCTCTCTCAAGAGCTTCCCTGAGCTCCACAAGAGCTTCCCCATGAGACTGTAGAACCACCAGCTCAAAATACAAAAAATCACCATTGATTCTCTCAGTTAGATGCTCAAAATATGATACTCTTCCACCCTTGAAACTTGAAAGTATTTTCCCTCAAAAGCTTTTAGAACATGGGTTGATAAATTGAAATGGAGAATATCGAGAGTATGGAGATTCACGCTCCACCCTTGACTGGAATGTCCATGGGTATGTGATTGTAAACTCTTTCAAGGAGCCAAGTCTTCTCCTTGATATGTCCTCAAATTAAAGGCAGACCTATGTTACACCAATAAGAAAATAAGATGTTTTACAATATGAATAAATATTTGAGGTAAATGAAGTGAATTTATTTTGCACATGTCCTAAACCATTAAGGAATCATCTACAAACTTTATTTTTGGCCATCAAAACGTGGTTTTGCAGGAAAAATGGTCTTATGATTCATATGTGCTCTACCCAATTTTACAATGAATATTTACATAACTTTAATGCATATAAAATATAAGATGTAAATTTACCATTAGAAGAGTGACAAAGCCACATACTTCTCAAAAAATTTTGATATAATACCACCAAACTATGAAACCAGAAGCTCGGATGTCTTCAAATTAAATAATCAATAAATCTCTTTATGTCAAGATAGTATCAACATATAATATATATATGATATATATATATATATATATATATATATATATATATATATATATATATATATATATATATATATATATATATATATAGATAATATGAAAGTAAAAGTATGCATACCCACAAATTGTCAAATGAGAGATCTAAATTCTCAATTTTATTCTTAAATTCAGAGTAACTTCAAAAGTGGAGATTGCCATATGACCTTCTCCCCTCTATTTGGCATCCCATAAAACTCATTGGGGTGAAAGAATTCATTGGCCACCAAAATAGAATGCTTACTTTCTATATTCCAAAGAAGATATGAAAAGGATGATGCTAAACTTGTAATTCCATGCATTCTAATAATTGATGCAAATATAGCCTTCTTAAAATGTTAAGAACTTCATCAATAAACCGTACTGAAATAGTATCAAACATCGCTCTAATGTTGGTTGGCCTGCATCTGGAAGTTATCCTTTTCCCATATATTTTAAACTTCAAAATGAAAAGTGAATTGATGAGAACATTATCTGCACAATGGAGGCCCAGAGAGTACACATGCAAACAGCTCCAAACTAGAAAATTTTTCATGAAACATCTCCAAACATCTTACAATAGGTTATGGTAAACATGTGACAAGCTCCATAGTTGAAAAAACTAAAAGTGTACCCTCAGGAGAGTATAAAGAGTACACATGAAAAACAGTTCCAAAAATTAACAAATTTTTCATGAAATATCTCCAAACAGCTTACAATGGGATATAGTAAACATATGACAAGCCCCAGAGTTAAAATTTTTAAAAAAAAATGGGGTGTATCCTCATAAGAGTATAGAGAGTACACATGCAAAACAACCCCAAAAATTAACAAATTCTTCATAAAATATCTCCAAACAGCTTATAATGGGATATAGTAAACATATGATAAGCCACACTTAAAAATTTTAGAAAAATGGGGTGTACCTTCATGAGAGTACAAAGAGTACACATACAAAATAACTCCAAAAAGCAGCAAATTCTCATGAAACATCTCCAGACATCTTATAATGGGATATAATAAACATATGACAAGCCTCACAATTAAAAATTTTAGAAAAATGAGGTTTACCCTCAGGAGAGTATAGAGAGTACACATGCAAAATAGCTCCAAAAATTAACAAATTTTTCATGAAACATCTCCAAACAACTTACAATAGGATATAGTAAACATCTGAAAAACCCCACAGTTAAAAATTTTAGAAAATTAAAAACTCATGAGAGTATAGAGAGTACATATAAAAAAAAAATAGCAAAATTATCCATGAAACATCTCCAGACATCTTACAATGGGATATAATAAACATATGACAAGCCCTATAATTAAAAATTTTAGAAAATGAGGTACCTGAGAGTAGAGACTACATACAAATAGCTCAAAAATAATAAATTTTTTATGAAACATCTCCAAACACCTTACAATAAGATATATTAAATATATGATAAGCTCCACAGTTAAAAATTTTAGAAAATTGGGGTGTACCTTCATGAGAGTACAAGAGTAGAAAATAGCAAAACTAACAAATTCTTCATGAAGTATCTCCAAACAGCTTACAATGAGAAATAGTAAACATATGACAAGCGACATAATTAAAAAATTTAGAGAAATGGGAGAGTACTCATGCAAAATAACTCTAAAAACTAGCAAATTCTTCATGAAATATCTCAAAATATCTTATAATAGGTTATGACAAACAAATTGCAAGCCCCACCGTTAAAATTTTTGAAAAAATGAGGTATACTCTCATGAGAGTATAGAGAGTGCACATGCAAAATAGCCCCAAAAAGCAATAATTTCTTCATGAAACATCTCCAAACATCTTCCAATGAGATATACTAAATATATGACAAGCCCCACAGTTAAAAAAACTAAAAAGTAAGGTGTACTCTCATGAGAGTACAGAGAGTATACATGTAAAATAGCTCAAAAAACTAGCAAATTCTTTATTAAACATCTTCAAACATCTTACAATAGGATATGATAAACAAATTGCAAGCCCCATAGTTAAAATTTTGAAAAATAAGGTGTACTCTCATGAGAGAGTACACACATGAAAATAGCCCCAAAAATTAACAAATTCTTCATGAAACATCTCCAAACATCTTTCAATGGGATATACTAAACATATGACAAGCCCCACAGTTAAAAAAAATTGAAAAAGTAAGGTGTACCCTCATGAGAGTATAAAGAGTACACATACAAAATAGCTCCAAAAATTAGCAAATTTTTCATAAAATATATCCAAACATCTTATAATAGGTTATGACAAATAAATTGCAAGCCCCACAATTAAAAATTTTGAAAAATTGAGGTGTACTCTGATGAGAGTACAGAGTACAAATATAAAATAGCCCCCAAAAGCAACAATTTCTTCATGAAACATCTCCAAACATCTTCCAATGGAATATATTAAACATATGATAAGCCCCACAGTTAAAAAACCTGAAAAAATAAGATGTATTATCATGAGAGTACAGAGAGTACACAAATAAAATAGCTCCAAATATCAGTAAATTCTTGATGAAATATCTCCAAACATCTTACAATAGGTAATGGTAAATAAATTGCAAGCCCCATAGTTAAATTTTTTTAAAAAAATTAGGTGTACACTTATGAGAGTACATAGAGTATACATGTAAAATAGCCCCAAAAGTAGTAAATTTTTCATGAAATATCTCCAAACATCTTCCAATAAGATATACTAAACATATGACAAGCCCTACAGTTAAAAAAACTAAAAAATTAAGGTGTACCCTCATGAGAGTATAGAGACTACACATGCAAAATAAAAAACTAAAAAAATTTTCATGAAACATCTCCAAACATCTTACAATAGGTTATGACAAACAAATTGCAATCCCCATAGTTAAAAATTTTGAAAAAATAAGGTATACTCTCATGAGAGTATAGAGAGTACACATACAAAACATCCCAAAAAAGTAATAATTTCTTTATGAAATATCTCCAAACATCTTCCAATGGGATATACTAAATATATGACAAGCTTCACAATTAAAAGCTTAAAAAAGTAAGGTGTACTCTAATGAGAGTACAGAGAGTACACATATAAAATAGCTCCTAAAATAAACAAATTCTTAATGAAACATCTCCAAACATCTTACAATAGGTTATGGTAATCATATGACAAGCCCAACAGTTGAAAAAACTGAAAAATTAGGTGTACCCTCATGAGAGTACAAAGAGTACACATGTAAAATAGTCTCAAAAACTAGCAAATTATTCATGAAACATCTCCAAACATCTTCTAATGAGATATACTAAACATATGAGAAGCCCCACAATTAAAAAAATTTAAAAAAATAAGGTGTGCCCTCATGAGAGTACGAAGAGTATACATGCAAAGCAGCTCTTAAAACCAGCAAATTCTTTATGAAACATCTTCAAACATCTTACAATAGGTTATGCTAATCATATGACAAGCCCCGCAGTTGAAAAAACTAAAAAAAATAAGATGTACTCATAAGAGTACAGAGAGTACACATGCAAAATAGCTCCAAAAATCAGCAAATTCTTCATTAAACATCTCCAAACATCTTCCATTAGGTTATGGTAAACATATGATAAGCCCTCACAGTTTTAAAAACTAAAAAAATGGGGTGTTCCCTCATGAGAGTACATAGAGTACACATACAAAATAGCCCCAAAAATCATCAAATTCTTCATGAAAAATCTCCAAACATCTTACAATGGGATATACTAAACATATGACAAGCTCAACAGTTGAAAAAATTGAAAACAATGGGCTGTACCCTTATGAGAGTATAGAGAGTACACATACAAAACAGCCCCAAAAATGATCAAATTCTTCATTAAATATCTCCAAACATCTTACAATGGGATATACTAAACATATGACAAGCCCCACAGTTGAAAATTTTGAAAAAAAAATGATGTGTACCCTCATGAGAGTACAGAGAGTACATATGCAAAACATCTCCAAAAACCAGCAAAATAGTCTCCTTTCCTTTAAAGAACTCAAATGTTTCAAATGTGTTCCTATTCGACGATGAGAATAACTATGAAAATCTTAAAATCATTAAAGTTCAAGAATACAGGAAGAAATACCTCATGCAGTTGCCTACAATACCTCAATTTTTAATGCCTAATATTTAGCGAATCTCTGGGGGAAGGTCGGATGTGCGCCGAAAAAAAGAGGGAGCTGAGAAAAATTTCTACACAAAAATGAAATCACTAAAATTTTTGTGGCTCGGAATCTGGAACGTCATCCGTAATATTTTCTCCACCCGGTGTTTTAACGGGACGGATCGGGCCGGGCCGGGTTAATGTTAACAGCTTCATTAAGTTACAACGCTCTAAAGTAAGAAAATTCATATTTTTAATACTGGATATGTGTTGTGTTCCAGTTGGTGTCTAGACGCAAAGCTACATCCGGACTCCGCATGTAATATTTTCTCCAAAGATAGGGCTTTCAAACACCGAAATCCCCAACAATCCCTTCCTTTTTTCAGATTTATTATTTATTATTTTAATTTATTTAGAAATAATTAATTAATATATTACTTTAGATTAATAGTAATTTAATGAAATTAGATTTAATTGATATAGGCTTGCTATTTTATGATTAATTAATTGATATATTATATTATGATAATTATATTTTAATTATTTTAATTACAATCATATTATTTTTATGTAAATAAATTAAATAAAAATTATTATTTAATTAACTTATTAGATATCTTCAATTATAGTCTAATATATAGGTGAATTATGTATTTTGATTATTTAAAGGATATTTAAGTAGCTCATCTTAATCGTTATCATTTAATATTTTTTTAGGTTGTTCTTTTGTAACTTTCATTTTAGTGTCTTTATGATATTATTTATTATAGTTTTAATTTATGTTTAATTTGAATACAATCATCTATATTACTATTATATTTTTAATTACTTGGATTACGTCTTTTTGACTTATTTATTTAATTAGTATTTTTTATTTTATTTTATAATAAAAATACAACAAAATATAACCTCAAAATATTCATTATTTAAATATTAAATAAAATAACTTACTTGAAAATTGATATAAGTAACCAAAAAAATAGCATAGAATTTGACTATCAACATACCAAACAATTTTCTAGATTTAATTTCATAAGATTTATTAAATCCAAATTTATTGGATTTACTAAATCGTATTTTAGTTAAATTTTATGTGCCGCCAAATTGTCTCTTAGGGATTTGGTAGGAGAGCTGATAGGTATCGATTTATTGAATTGAGTCAGATCCGGCTAGGCTTGAGTGAGGTTCTGTGGGTTGACTCAGTGGTCTGAACCCGGCTGAGTCACTGATAATAGGGGATGGTTTAGCGGGTGCTTCCTGAACCGTTGGATCTGCGCCTTTTATCTTAACCGTTGGATCTCATCACTCGGATTGAGTTTCTCTTGATGATGCTTGAACCATTGGATGTGATTCTTTTGCCCTTGGATGAATGTCTTTAATCAAGCGGTCTTGATTCCTTGGAAGTAGTGGATTACACATTTGTTTAAGCGTGATCCTTTGCCTCAATTGTGTTCCTTGGGATTGAATCTGATCCTTGCTTTGGGTTAAGGTGGCTTGCTCTGAGCCGTAGGATGAATCTTCGGGGAGAAGCTAACTTTACTCTGATTTTTGTTTCGTTTCTTCGACCATTCGAGTCTCACGAGAGGAAAAGGGGTGCGGTGGGGTGAACTAGGTTCTCAGATGAAAGCAGTTTCGGTGAGAGAAAACCAAGAGGAAGATCGTGGGAGGAAGAGAAGAAGAGGCAGACTGAAGAAGATAAGTTTCTTTCTTAAAATTCTTGATTATTCCTGTTTGCTTTTCTTACCTCTATTTATAGGCTTTTCTTGCATAGATCTCTGCCTTCTATTTCTTTGTAACTACTTTCTATTATATTCTGTTAGGGTTCTTGCTTCTATCGTTCTTGGAGATTGAGGTACGTTTTCTATTACAATCAATCTTCTTTCTGTTAGGATGGAACGTTGGAGTAGTTTATCTTTAACTGTCTTTTTCTTTCTGATGGCATTTCTTGAATCTTGGTGTTTGAATTAGTTAGTTGATCATCATAACAAGTTCTGGAATGCTTGGATCTAGTTGCTTTACTCCTGTTGCTGTTATTCATGTATAGTTATGGTTCTGTAATTTATTCTTGTTATTCAGTTATAACTGTTGAGTTTCTCTGCTCTGTACTTGTCAGAATTTCCTTTTACTCCAGAGGATTTGAATTACATGTTTGTTTCTTGTAGCTGATCTGGCTCTATTGGAGATGTAATGTTGCTGTTAGTATTTGCATGGCTTCTATCTCTGGATATTTTTGTAGTATTTAAATCTGAAAAGAGCCATTTCTCTGTTAATTTGGCCATCTGTATTGTTGGTCTGTAAGGACTATTATTCTTGTTATGCTCTCTGTATATTGAACGGTTTAATCCTTTGTGGTAGTCGTGGTCTTCCTTCCTGTCGTCATTATTGTAATTCTTTTGTTGTATGTTATAATTTTACAATTAGAGGATTTTGGGATCATATCATTACTCCCCTGACCTTGTCCTCAAGGTCACAATCATAATTGCCTTCTATGATTTCTCAATTCTATCTCGGGATCATCAATTGATAGCCTTCCTTTCCACATTTCTCACATGCCTTGTACAAGGGTCTTACGTTCTCTTGATGTAGTTGTAGGTTCCTGTCCCTTGTTGTAGTACTGCTTCTACCTCTGTATTACTCTTGTAATGTGGCAGAATTGTTGACTGTATTCTGAGGGAATTCTTTGTGGCCTTTTATTTGAGATTGGAAGCGTGTTATGCCCCAAACTTTTACTTATAACTTCGGCATTTCTTCTTTGCACTATGCCCATGGTATTTGGGCTATATCGAATTATAATTCTAAGCTAAGTCGATTGGTTAGAACTATTTATAATGTGTATACTTATACAACCTCTATGTCATTTATCTTAGCACTTGAATGGTTGATAGTTGAAGCTTGTTTCTAATGCATCTTCTTGTATCCCTTGTATTTACGGTTGAGTATCTTCGTAGTTGATACTCTTGGTCCTCATTGACTATCATGAAGGCAAATAATTTGGCTTGACATATATGTCCTCGTGATATTTCTCCTCACAATTGAAACACAATCCTTTTCTTTCTTCTTTCTTCCATTTGTGTAAGTGTTAGCCTCACGAATTATTATTATTTATTTTGATTGTTGCTGTGTTGATTGGTGTTTGTGGGAGTAGGCAGTATGGGCTGTTGTTGTAATTGAGGTTGTTTTAGTGTTGGAGGTTGGCTGATCTTGTAGTTTCTGGCCATGTGAATGTCATCATTAGCTTTATCTTCCATGTGTTTGGCCAATTGAAATGCTTCTTTGCAAGAGGCGGGTAATGCTCTTACTTCCCTCTTGATATCATGTTTAAGCCACGATTCAAAAGCTTTGTAAAATTAGGTGGGATGAAATTTGATTAGCTAGTTCTTCAAAATCATTGTAGAAGTTCTGAACTGTTATTTTCTGCTATAATTTAGTTAATTCTCCTCTCAAATCTCTGTATAGAGAGGGACCAAATCTCTGAATAACCTATTCTTTAAATTCTGTCCATGAGTGCAACTGATTATTTAAGTGCATATATTGATACCAGCTAAGTGCAGGTCCATCCATGTAAACTGAGGCAATTATGAACTTTTGTTCTTGATAAATTGTAATATTGAAAGCAGTGCACTTTGAGCAGTGACCTTTAGGATTGTCTCCATTAAACCTTGGCATATCTATTTTAATAGGTCTAATGTTTTCTTTGTGTTTGTGGTCTATTTGGAGGATAGCATTACGTATGAGATGATGTACATACTTGGGATTGGATTTGTTGCTGTTCTTGAGAGTTTTCTCCAGTTTATCCTCTATAACTGACAGTCTTCTTGATACTTCATTTAATATCATAGAGATTGAGGACATTTGCTCCTCTGTTTTGTTTAGCCTTGTCACACATTCTTCTAATATTTTTGATGTGTGTCTTGTTCCTTCTGCCATTTTTGTACGTATTAGTCAACAAGAGCACCAATGATAGGTATCGATTTATTGAATTGAGTCAGATCCGACTAGGCTTGAGTGAGGTTCTATGGGTTGACTCGAGTGAATTACGAACGGCGGATTGATAAGGGATGGTTTAGCGGGTGCTTCCTGAACCGTTGGATCTGCGCCTTTTATCTTAGCCGTTGGATCTCATCACTCGGATTGAGTTTCTCTTGAGCTGATGCTTGAACCGTCGGATGGCTGGGATTCTTTTCTGCCCTTGGATGAATGTCTTTAATCAAACGGTCTTGATTCCTTGAGTAGTGGATTACAGCGTTGTTTAAGCGTCGGCTTGATCCTTTGCCTCAATTGTGTTCCTTGGGATTGAATCGATCCTTTGCTTTGGGTTAAGGTGGCTTTACTTTCGGACCGTGGGATGAATCTTGGGAGAAACTTTACCCGATTTTGTTTCGCTTTCTTCACCATTCGAGCCGTCACCCCGAGGAGGAGGTCGGCCAGGAGAAAACTAGGTTCTCCGATGAAGCACGGCGGTTTTCGATGAGAAAAACCAAGAGGAAGATACGCAGGAGGAAGAGAAGAAGAGGGAAACTGAAGAAGATAAGTTTTTTTCTTAAAATTCTTGATTATTCCTGTTTGCTTTTCTTACCTCTATTTATAGGCTTTTCTTGCATAGATCTCTGCCTTCTATTCCTTTGTAACTACTTTCTGTTATATTCTGTTAGGGTTCTTGCTTCTGTCGTTCTTGGAGATTGAGGTACATTTTCTGTTACAATCAATCTTCTTTCTGTTAGGATGGAACGTTGGAGCAGTTTATCTTTAACTGTCTTTTTCTTTCTGATGGCATTTCTTGAATCTTGGTGTTTGAATCAGTTAGTTGATCATCATAACAAGTTCTGGAATGCTTGGATCTAGTTGCTTTTACTCGTTATTCATGTATAGTTATAGTTGTAATTTATTCTTGTTATTATAACTGCTGAGTTTCTCCTTCTTTGTCGAATTTCCTTTTGCTCCGTAAGATTTGAATTACGCTTTTGTTTCAGAATGATCCTCCCTGGAGATGTAATGTTTTAGTATTTGCATTTCTATCTCGGATATTTTTGTAGTATATAAATCAAAAAGAGTCATTTCTCAATTTGGCCATCTGTATTGTTGGTCCTGTATCATTTATTATCTCGATATTGAACGGTTTAATTTTGTGTATGCCTGTGGTCTTCCTTCCTGTACTAAGTCTGTTATTATTGTAATTCTTTTTGTTGTATATTATAATTTTGCAATTAGAGGATTTTGGGATCATATCAAGAGCTTTGTGTAGATCGGGAATGTTAGGAGCAGTTTTAGGTGGAGGGGAGAATACAGGCTTTCAGACCCTCACTTTTGTGAGATAATTTCAAATTCAAGTAGCAAAATTTTAGGCGTAGGGCTGCTTATAGCAGCAACGGTCAAACTACAACAAATATAATTATAATTTGTAAAACTTTATTGATAAAGGGTAAGTCAACAAGTTATTAAAAAGGCAAGGAGCCAAACATCCCTCTTTTCTAAAATCTCCCTCTCTTAAGTTCATAATCCACTTTGTTAGACGACAAGCTAGTATATACATATTAGCTGTATCTTTAGTGTCCACATTGTTTAGGGTCACTCATAATTATCCTCATATCAGCTGTATCTTCATTATATTGGATGATTTTATGGATTAGCTTTCTCTAGTCCCACAAATTATTTTTGCACAATGGCTTTATCTTTCGTTTGTTTTTTTTAAAAATATTTTGACGTTAATTTTATCCATTATTTGATACCTTCTGTTGCACATACATAATTTATCTAAATATTTTTTTATTATTTACTTTTCCTCTACAGCTTCTCCAATATAATTGTTACAGACAACTTTACTGTGCAATGCATAACCATGAATTATGAGGGCATAGAGAACAATTACGTAACTTATTTCTTTGTATATTCACACATTGTAATGTAATATCCACAAAGTTCTAATGAAATAATTCACTGCACTCAATAATTATCCATTCAAATATTTCATCAGAGTTGATTATACATAACCCTCCTTCTTTCTGCAACTCCAATGGCACCTCCATGAACACTTTGAATTGAACATCTGTATCCTCTTTGACTGCAAAGATAGAATATTTGAAGTGGAAGCCGATTTTGTGAGCACCACTGCATAGCCATCATCCATATAATCAGTTCCTTCTGGAAATAGCTGCCATAGAAGACTTCCTCCCCCACTCCCTCCTCTCCTTGTAGAGTTCAGAATACTCTTGTAGACCACATCAATGAACTGATCCCTGAAACTGGTACTGAAGTTCTTGTCTTTCGCAGACACTCCGAACTCCGCGAACACCACCGGCATGTCGAGCACATTCTCTGCATCATCAATATGGCTCTGCATCCATGACTTTGTGAATTGGAGGTGCGAGTCGGAGATCGAATTTGATATCCTGAATCAAAGAGAAAGAACTCATTACTCTATGGCTAGAAATTCTTCATTATTGTTTTGTTATTGTTGTTGTTGTTCATTATTACCAAGCATCTGGGTAGATGTGGGCGGTCGCAAAGTCGATGCCTAGGGTTTGATGGTTCCTTATGAAGTCGGTGCCAACTTGACCGGCGAAGGTGTTGGGATTGAACTGAAGACGATCGGGTGTTGAGGTTCCATAGAAGCCTTCGAGTCCAATCTCGACAAGGTGCTTCGGGTCGATTGATTTTACGTGGAAAGCCATTTCTTCTATCCAGGACTGAAAATGGTTCATCAGTTCAGTTGCTGATGCTCGATGCATGCATGGCCGGTTGGTTAGAAGCAAGCAGGTTGGAAGCTAGAAATAGTTACCTGTAGGTTGTTGCCTGAAGGATCTGCAAGGCAGCGAGGCTCATTCATCAGTTCCCATGCGAAGATGGTTGGATCTTCTTTGTATGTGATGTTTGTGTAGGTGTTAACTCTGTCGAGAACCGTCTGATCACCCAAACAAATTATTAACTTACATATTTAAGGTTTTAATAAGATAAAAAATTATATTAGAAAGAGAGATATAAGATTCAAAAGTTCAATCAGAATTAAACTGAATGATATCGATATAATAAATATTAAAATTATTTTAATATGATTTAAATAATTATATTTTTAATAGTTAAATATAGATATTTTAATCTAAGATATTTAGTACTTAGTTATTTTGAATATGAATTTAAATAAAAATTATAGGATATGATATTTTAATCATTTTTCATTTTCGATCATCCTATTAAAATAAGGTCAAAAGTTGATCAATATTATCAACAAACAGTTCATCAAAAGCAGATTCAATCTATCAATTCCAATTAGTTTTGTACAAAAATGGTTTTGGGGCTAAATCAAACTGATCTGAGGATCAATTTACAGTTGAACCAGTTAGGCTGTTCAATTTAATCTAATTTTTAAATTAATAATTTATGAAACTAAATATAGAGAACAATGCTAACTTCAAAATCCTTTATTTACCACATAATTATTATGTATTTACATATCTAATATTTAAATTTTAAATTTTTTTCATAACAGTCCAATCTTCAATTTAACATCAAAAATATCATCATCACTCACTTTTTTTAAATAAAATGTACCCTTTTTTAATCGTAAAAAAATATTAGAAAAGAAAATTTAAAAATAAATGAAAATTTCATATTTTTGGAAGAAAAAAAAAATCAATGTTAAGCTAATTTGAAACCTCTCATAATAATTTTATTAAAAATTCTTGAAATCATAAAGTTATTTATTTTATTTTATTTTATCTAAGATGATTCGAATTATTTTCAGACTAAATATTCGAATAAGAAAGTATTTTGTTCATATAAATAAAAAATTATGTTGAATAAATTTATAATACTAATAAGATTTAAACAATATCACTTACCTTTACATGAGCTTTATAGTAGCCTTTCACAGTGGGATCAACGAAGAAGTCATCATCAGAAGTAAGATTCAAACCTGCAGCTTTCCCCCACATCACATACTGAGCTTTTCCACCATAAGCTTCCCAATTGTTTGCTAAGGACAGTATCAGCCTAATATTATGGGTCTTTGCTTCACTCACCACAAAATCAAGTGCCTAAATAAGTGAAAAACAATAAATAAATAAATAAAAATTCTCACAAGAAATTATTATATTTAATTGTATTTATAATGCACAATTAATAAAAAATAAAATTTTGCAACTCAAGTAAATAATTAACAAAAATATATATTTTATTTATTTATAATAATGACTTTTTTTAATATATTTAGGATGTGTTTAGAATTTTATTCGATTTATTTTTTCAAAATAGAAAATAAAATAAATTCCTATTTTTTTAAAAGTTTTACAGAAAAGTTATTTTGAGAATCAAAATTATTAAAGTATTATGGCTGTGAGAAAGATGCTTTTTAAATTTTTCAGAAAAAAAATATTCATAACAAGTATAACAATTTTTTCAAAAATATGATTTCTCCATTGCAGTTTTACAATCAACTTTTTAAAAAATTATAATTGCCTTAAACAAACTTTTAGTCACACATATATAAGCCATAATAACTTTTTCTAATATTGTTACAAAGTTTTTTTTTAAAAAATATTTTATCAAAATGTTAAATGCTTTATTTTGCTGTCGTAGAAAAGCAGGGCATATCGTGATAATTTAGGTTTAAAAAGGGGTCACATCAACTTCTTATAAAAGCAATTGATGTAAAATATTTTAAATTTAATAGCTAATCTATAATGTTAGGACATAGGAGCATTTATATAAATAAAAATTTGTATTTATATATCTAATTTACAATTTTTTATATTTATTTATATAATACTTTAAAGTCTAAATCACATCAAAATATATAGTTAAAAAATACATCTCACTTAAAAAAAATTAATGTTTTTTTATGTAATTTAATGATTTGAATGTTATATAAATTAATATAAATATTTACATATTAGATAGTGAACATATTAAAATTATATAGGCATGTATGTAAATCCCCAATATTATGAAAAAAAATGACATGAAAGTCATCAACTTAAGACCATAATAATTTTTTACATTTTTGAATATAATTTTAGCGGTTGCTTAGAATTTTAAGAATTAAAATTTAATTAAAATAAAAAGTTATATTCATAATTATATTATAAATAGATTATACATATATGAATATACATACGCATAAAAATATCAATTCAAAGTTAATCCAAATTTAAAAAGTGAATTTTAAATAATTTCATCATAACTTCTCATTTAAAATTGTAATATATTTAGAAGTATTCATGGAGCCCCTATATATCATCTATGATATACTTTAAATTAATCATTTATTTTATTAATCTATCTAGCTCAATACTATTTAATTTTAACATTCTAATATTTAAACTCTTTTTAAATATTATTTCTATATAAATGGTATTTTTTAATCAAAAATAATATCATCTTGTATTATTTATTTAATATTATTCTAATATTTTAAATTATGAAGGAGAGATTTTTTTTAATACTTATATAAAACTATGTGATAATCATAATATATACACACACACATGAAGAAGGATCTAAAGTTAATATTAGTAATATTTTTAATGAAGTATTAATAAATTATATAATCTATAAGTAAATATTAAAATTTAGATATTAAATATGTAAATAAATAAGAATTATGTGATATGTATGTAAATCTCTCTCTATATATATATATATCTATATATATATATATATATATATATATATATATATATATATATATATATATATATATATATATATATATATATATATATGATATATATATATATAGTTGAAGGGTAATTGTGTTGGATGGGTGGATGAATGTAATGTTAAAATTGAATTAAACTAAAATTAAAAATGAAATAGAAATTTATTATATTTTTAAATTGAAATTAATGTGTAAATTTTTATTTGTATTTGTATCAAAACAATCAAATTATCATGGATAATTTTTTAAAATAATTTTTATCTTTTAAATTTTATAAAAGATAATTCCACTCAAAAAGAATTAAAGAAATAAACACTGTTTTACATCAATCATCATTCTAAACTCTAAGAAGCCCATAATATTTGGATTTTAAAATATAATTTTAATCAAATTTATTCTTTATTCCATCTTTTATATTTTTAAAATACAAACTTTCATATAGATAGAATACTACCTTAAATACGTCTTCATCATAAACTGAAGGAGATTTCTGCAATGCTCTCCAGCCGCCATCATTGAAGGCCCAAGTTCGAGCAACAGTAAGACCAACGGCTGAAGCATGTTCAAATGTCTGTGTGACCTTCCCTCTCGTCGAAGGATCGACTGCCAGAATCATGAGCCAATAGGTATTAAACCCATTCACATAGAACGGCTGCCCTCCTACAACAAAATGGTTTCCCTTCCTCTCAACCATCTCCAACTTCACTTCATCCAACTCATACCTCCTAGACAACAATTGAACAAAGTAATAAGAACATACTACCACCTTACTATGTTAAACAAGAAGAAACATAGAAGCAAAAATAACCAAATAAATACCAACGAAGATCTCTTTGAACTTCAATATCGTCGATAGTTGGCGTTGTTGGCGAAGTTAATGAAGCTAAGATTGTTGCGAGTAAGAAAAGTTTTTGAAGTTGTGAACAGAAGGATGAAGCCATTGTATTTTCTTGTATGATTTGATTATGTTAAATATTTTGAAGTGTTTTGATGGTATTCTTCTGAGCTTATTTGAGAGATATATATAAGGTTGGAGTTGATGCTTAGAAGAAAAAAAAAAATTTAAATGGCCGTGGCTTGAAAGTAAGAGAATGCTTGTGATCTCACTCACTGAAGCGCGAAGTATTGAGATAAAGAGATTTAAGTAAAGGCACTATGGACCGGGGCTTCTCCGAATGGTTTAACTGTGAAGGGAAGGCTCCCTGGGTTGGTCTTTTAAGAGTAGGAACATGAGATGTAAAATCTCTAATCATCTTCCAACAACAAATGGAAGCATTAAGGCTAATGCTTTTAAGCCACAACAAAATAAGCCATCCTTTATTTTTTTTAGATTGAATATCATTACACAAAACTAACAATATAAAGAGTGATTGATTCCCTCAAAAAAGACTTGAATAGAAATTGAGAGGTCTAAGTAAAACTTTATCATATCTTAAACTAACTCCTAATTTACAAAGAGCTTCACTTATTGAAATTTCGGCAATCACATAATATACCATGATATGAGTGATGATAATGTCCTGTTGTGGATCAGAAAATGATTTTATAATATTTTAGATCATCACAATGGCTATGCGACTATTATTTTAACTAAGTTATATCTTATACCATAATCTTTATTAAATTTTATTGTCCCAAAGGCTATAATAATAATAACTTGACTATCTTTTAATTTTTAGAGTTTTAATTATTCAACTATATTGCTTCACCAAAAAATATAGATCTTGATATGAGTGATTTAAGTCTTCAACATATAATAATAATTGCACAATAATGATAAATACATTTAAACTCAAGAGAAAAAGGAAAAATGCATATAACATGAATAGATCTACACACTTAAGTCTATGACTATCGATTATATAAGAAATAATTTTAAAATAAGAAATCTAAAAAATGAGTTACGTGATCGAAAAAGTAAAACTAGCAAGTAGCACCACCCAGGGTTTGAGCGAGAAGAGGAAAATCAAATAATTTGTAGGGTTATATGAGCTAAAGAAAAAAAAAACAAGAAAACATACCTAATGAAGCTTGTCGGCAGAAACGAAGGAGGAGACGACGACCAAGGGAAAATTAGACACCTAGGGCATGTGGGATGAATTGAAAATCAAAGAATGTATAATAATACTTGAGCTATAGTTTGCTAGAAACTGATAAAATAAAATTTTGCTTTTGTTTGAAAAGACGCACCGAGATAGTTGAAAAAGAATAAGAAACTCAGAATTTTACGTGAAAAACACCCGAAAGAGAGGGAAAAATCATCCAAAGAAAAATTCTCAACTACATATCTACTTTGGAGTACAAAGTTTGAATCTTCCCGATAACGGGATTACAAAGTTTTAATGTAAGAAATCCTAACAATGGGAATTCAGAGAAGTACAAATATCTAGTAGTTGATTGATGTGTTGTAATGGTGAGACAATTGACGGCGACGATACAACGGGTAATGACGAACTTCAAACTTTTAGCTCCCTCTTAGCTTTCTCCCAAGTTCGCTTCTAGCTCCTCTCTGCTTTCTCTCAAGTTCGCCTCTAGCACCTTCATCCTCCCAACCTCATTACAAGAATGAGATCCTATTTATAGGATTCGAGGGGAATTTTGATCGTTGTAGCCAAAATACAAAAACACTATATCGGACGGTGTATATTGATTCATTTGATCATAGATAGTATTTTGGTGATTTGATAGTCTAAATGATATTTGATTTGACTGATCTTGGCCTCTTTGGATTCATCTCGATTCGACTATAATCATGTCAAATTTGGAAGTCATTTGATAATCCAGTAGTGTTTTGAAATTTTCATATGTAGCTTTTGGACTTGATTTTACTTATTTGAGCTCGACCACCCACTTGTTGAACTCTCACCAAGTTTAATTTGATTGTATATATGCTTTAATTTGAGATTTGTGCTTCATTTATAAATTTTAGAGGGATAAATATCATTTGCCCTCGGATTTTTGGATGATAAAACTCATTTCATCCAAAAATATATTAATTTTTTAAAAATAAAAACACTTTAACTAATAATTATTAGGATTTATATATATATATATATATATATATATATATATATATATATATATATATATATATATATATATATATATATATATATTATATATGTATCAAATTTATTTATTTAGTTATTACATATTTTCATTTTATTTTATTTTATTTTATATGTATAAAATAATAATTTCTATAAATATATAAATTATTTTATCATTTTATATTATTATATATATTTTTTGGGTGGTTATTTGATTTGAAAGAGAGGGGCCGTGCCCCTAGATATTATTTTTTGTTTTTTCATTTGGGGGTGAGAGAGAGAGAGAGAGAGAGAGAGAGAGAGAGAGAGATTGAAAGAGGAGGAGATGAAAAGATTTTTTTTATGAAATATATAAAGAGTTTTTTTAATGAGGAATGTGAAGATTTTTTTATTTTTATTTTTTTAATGAAGAATGTGAAGAGTTTTTATTTTTTATTTTTTATGAGGAAGATGAAGAGTTTTTTTATTTATTTAAAATATGAATAACTTTATCTTCTCTCTTTTTTAGGAAGATAAAATGTTTTTTAATGAGGTATCTGAAGAGGTTTTTTTAAAATTTTTTATTAATGAGGAATATGAAGAGTTTTGTTCATTTTATTATTATTATTTCTTTAAGAATTTGAAGAGTCATTTTTTCTAGTATAAATACCCCCAAAAGGGTAAGGGAAAACTCACGCCTTTCTTTCTTCTCTACCACCATCGACCAGAGTGCGACTCTCAGACTCAGCTCTCCCGATCTCTGGGGTTTCAACTGACACGCATCCCAATTCAGTTCCAGTGCTTCGCTTTCTTCTCTTTGGTGGCATTCATTGACCTGTATAATGGTGCAGCCCCATCGATGCTCCAATTCTCCCCGATCGAGTTTTCAGACTGGTTAGGTGGCGCATCCAATTCAGGCTCAGGTGTGCTTCCACTTTCTTCTCTTGGTTACCTCCAATTAACTTGTATACGGTGTCGACCCTCACGGGCTCCAATTCTCCCGATCTGGGGTTTCTAATTGACAGGGGCGATCTCAAATCGGTTTCTAGTGTGATTCCAAACTTGAAAAATAGATAATATCTTCATGGGTGAGCATTCTTCCATAGATATCCCAATGTCCAAAGATTTTCGAGTAAATCTTGCACAAGATGATGGGTTGTGGAAGTATCAGGAGACGACGAGATCCGATGATGTAACGCAAAATATCAAGAGTGATACTTTGAAAATCTTCAAGAAGAAGTTTCAATTTCCAAATGATTTGGTGGCTATTCCTCTTAAAAGATTGCAATGAGCTTATTTTCCTTCATTGAGTACTTTTCGAGATTTTGTCTTACGAGATTTTTTGATGTAATGTACCTTTAGGCTTTTGTCTTTTGAGGTTTTTGATGTATCTGTACCTTCTAAAGCTTTCACTTATTAAGATTTTTGATATAACTATACCTTATGAGGCTTTTATCTTCTGAGTTTTTGATGTACCTGTATCTTATGAGGCTTTTTCCTTATGAGATTTTTAATATACCTGTACTTTGTGAGGCTTTTGCCCATTGAGGTTTTTGATGTACATGTACCTTCTAATGCTTTTGCCTTCTAAAATTTTTGATATACCTATACCTTCTGAGGCTTTTATCTTCTGAGATTTTTAATGTACATGTACCTTCTGAGGCTTTTGCCTACTGAGATTTTTGATGTACCTTCTGAGGCTTTTGCCTTATGAGATTTTTGATGAGTGGAGACCCTATCAGGCACTTGCTCTCTTGGAGTCTTTCTAGTGAGTACATTATCTACTACTAGCTTTCCATCGAGGCTTCCTCAGGGGTGTGCCTTCTAGGGGAGAAATCCATAAAGAATTTTTGACCTATCCGAAGTTGTTTGTCAAAGTGTTACTCGGTGACATTTAATCTGTGTGGAAGAAGTCAATAATTTTAACTCTCATCTGAGGTTATTTTGTTAAAGTATGACATTAACTTGTGTGAAAGAGGTTAAATATTTTGATTCTTTTGAGATTATTTGTCCGAGTATTACTTGATAACGTTAACCTGTGTGGAGTAGGTACAAAATTATGACCTATCTAAGGTTATTTGTCAAAGTGTTACTCAATGACATTTAACCTGTGTGGAAAAAGTCAATAGTTTTAACTCTCATCCGAGTTTATTTTGTCAAAATATGACGTTAACCTGTGTGGAAGAGGTTAAATATTTTGATTCTTCAGAGATTATTAGTCAGAGTATTACATGATAAAGCTAACCTATGTATAAGAGGTCAAATCAAAACACCCACTTGAGGTTGTAGCCAAAGTTGCTCCTTGACCTTTGCCTTATTTTTCATGAGTATGATTGGAGAATCATACTTTGCAAAGCTATCTCTCTATTTTCTTTTTGTTGAAATTGCTCCACATCATTGACTTGCTTCTCAAACTGATAATCAATTAGATATACAGAATATTAGTTTGGGTGATCTTTTGAGATTAAGAGTCCCAATTTCAAACAAAGTCGAAGGATCGAAGTTCGATGAATCTTAATTCTTCTTATGTGTTCCTCTAGAGTAAAATTTACTCCACCATATAGATGGTACTGATCTGAACATAAAGTCAGATTGTGAACCATTGTAAAGATGTAAAGGGAATTTTCCCACGACGGCCAAAGCTATGCGTGCAGAAAACTTGTGTAGAATAAACGTCATGCTTTAGCTTGGAAAATCGACACGAGATAGTTGAAAAGAGAATAAGAGACTTTAGAATTTTATGTGGAAAAACTCTAGAAAGAGGGGGAAAAAATCATGGGACCTAGCCTAGTAAAAATGTTCAACTATATATATACTTTAGTACATAGTTTAAGTTTTCTCAATAATGAGATTATAAGATTGTATGTGAAAAATCATGATAATGAGAATTCCAGAATCAGGTTATAGCAGTTATGCAACTATAGTTGGGTTGTAACAGTTGTTGGTGACAGTCGGCAACCGATGATTGACAATGATGGTGATGACAAACTTCAAACTTCTAGCTCTCTCCCAACTTTCTTCCAAGTTCACTTCTAGCTCCTTCCTCCCATCATGATAAGAATGAAGTCCTATTTATATGATTCTGAGAGGTATTTTGGTCATTGTAGCTAAAATCCAAAAACACTCATAGACGATGTATATTGATTCATTTGATCACAGATATTTTGGTGATTTGACTATCCAAATAATATTTAATTTGACTAATCTTAGGCTCATTGAATTCATCTCGTCGAGCCACTCGATTCGACTAAGCACGTCAAATTTGAAAGTCATTTGATCATCCAGTAGTATTTCAAAGTTTTCAAATGTAGTTTTTCGACTTGATTTGAACTCATTTGAGCTCGATATGACTCACTTCTAGCATTATTGAACTCATCTCACTTAGTCATTTAATTTGATTGTATACATGCTTTAATTTGAGATTTGTGCTTCATTTATAAATTTTAAAGGGATATATTATTTTCCCCCCTCCCCTATTTTTAGACGATAAAACTTATTTCATCCAAAAATAAAATCACTTTAACTAAAAATTATTAGGATTTATTATTAATATTTATTTATTTAGTTATATTATATTTAGATATATATATATAAAGTAATAATTTACAAAATATTTTATTATATATATATATATATATATATATATATATATATATATATATATATATATATATATATATATATATATATTGATTTCGGTTTGGAAAGAGGGGACCACGGGCCCAAATGAGTTCCAAATTTGACTTCACAAATTTATATATGGGAAAATCTCATAATTCAAAAATCATTACAGTCCAACTACCACTGCATAGTTGATGTAACATAATTCTGGAATTCCCATTATTAGGATTTCTCACATACAATCTTGTAATCCCGCTATCGGAAGACTTAAACTCAATACTCCAAAATAGATATATAGTTGAGCGTTTTTACTGGGCTAAACCCCGTGAATTTTTTCCCTTCTTTCTAGGATTTTTCACATAAAAATTCTGGAGTCTCTTATTCTCTTTTCAACTATCTGCGTGCGTGCTGGATTTTCCAAAGTTAAAGCTTGCAGTTTTATTCTACCGCTATAAGTTTTCTAGCACATAATAGTTTGACGCCGTTTGTGGGAAATATTCCCTTTACATCTTTACAATGGTTGACAATCTGACTTCAAGTTAAGAGCAGCACCATTTATATGATGAAGAAAATCTTAGAGTATACATATGAAGAATGAAGAAACATCAAATCCGATCCTTCTTATCGAAATTGGGGTCAACCCTTAATCTCAAAAGATCATCCAAATCAATAATCTGGATATCTAATTGATTATCAATTCGAGAAGCAAGTCAATGATGTAGACTAATTTCAACATTGAAAAAAAATAGCTTTGCAAATTGTCATTCTTCAATCATACTCATGGAAATAAGACAAAGGTCAAGGAGCAACTTTGGCTACAACCTCAAGTTGGTGTTTTGATTTGACCTCTTCACACAACCTAATGTCATCGAGTAATACTTTGATAAATAATCTTAGAAGAATTAAAATGTTTAATCTCTTCCATACAAGTTAACATCATATTTTGACAAAACAACCTCGGATGAGAGTTAAAATTATTGACTTCTTCCACACAGGTTAAATGTCACCAAATACCACTTTGACAAACAACCTCGGATAGGTCATAACTTTGTACCTACTCAACACAGGTTAATATCATCAAGTAATACTCTGACAAATAATCTCAGAAAAATCAAAATATTTAACATCTTCCACACAGGTTAATGTTATACTTTGACAAAATAATCATAGATGAGAGTTAAAACTATTGATTTTTTCTACACTGATTAAATGTCACTGAGTAACACTCTGATAAACAACCTCGGATAGGTCAAAAATCATTTATGGATTCCTCCTCTAGATGGCACGCCCCTGAGGAAGCCTCGATGGGAAGCTAGTAGTGGTCAAGGTCCTCAGATGATAGACTCAAGAGAGCAAGTGGTACAGGATCTTAACTCATCAAAATCTGGAAAAGCCTGAAGGTACAAGTACATCAAAACCCTCAAAAGCAAACACCCGGAAGGTAAATGTATATTAAAAATCTCAGAAGGCAAAAGCCTCGGAATGTATAGGTACATCAAAAACCTCAAAAAGAAAATGCCTCAGAAAGTACAAGTACATCAAAAATCTCAGTAGGCAAAATCCTTAGAAGGTATAAAATTAAAATCTCAGGGCAAAGCCCCAAGGTAAAATGTACATCAAAATCTCAGTGAAAGCTTTAGAAGATACACCTATATTAAAAGCCTTAGAGGGCAAAAGTCTTAGAAGGTATAGGTACATCAAAATCTCATGGCCTTAAGGATGCAGTACATCAAAATTTTAGAAGTAAGCTAAGGTACAGTACATGAAAAATCAAAAAAGACAAAAGCCTTAGAAGGACACGTACATAAAAAATCTCAAAAGGTAAAAGCTTCAGAAGGAACAGGTGCCCTGACGGATGAGAATAAGCTCATTGCGATCTTTTATGAGGAATAGCCACCAAATCATTTGGAAAATGAAACTTCTTCCATAATATTATCAAGGTATCAGTGTCGATAGTTGGCGTTACATCATCGGATCCCATTGTCTCTTGATGCTTTCGCAACCCATCATCTTGTGCAAAATTTATTCGAGAATCTTTAGACATTGGGATATCTGTGGAAGGATGCTCACCCATGAAGATACTCTCTATTTTTCAAGTTTGGAATCACACTAGAAACCAAATTCGGATGTGAACGCTTTAACAGTCAAGAAATCGAGATGGGAGAAGCTGGAGCTGAGATGGGTCCCCACCATTAGAAGGATCAGTGGGAGAAACCAAGACTTGAAAAGAAACTCAAAAATACATTGGAGCCTGAATTCGGGATGCGCGCCGCCTAACCAGGTCAATTGGAAACCTCGAGATCGAGGAGAACTGAAACTTGCGAGAGGGGTGGAGGCTACTAAAGAGAAGAAACTGAAAGCAGACTAGAGCCTGAATTTGGGATGTGCAGCACTTAATCAGGCATGTTGGAAATCTCGAGAATGGGGAGAATTGAGAAGGGGTCGACATTATCTCTGAAGGCTACCAAAGAGAAGAAAGTGAAGCATCAAGCCTCGAATTCGGATGCTAGCTAACAGGTCAGTTGGAAACCTGAGATTGGGAGAACTAGAGCCAGGAGAGGAGTCGCCATTACAGATCAATGGAGGCAAGAAGAGAAGGTGCGAGTTTTTTGCCTTTTGGGGTATTGATACTAGAAAAAATGATCTCATTAAAAAAATTTAAATAAAATGAAGAAAACTCTTCATATTACTCATTAAAATTTTTAAAAAAAACTCTTCATATACCTCATTAAAAAAAACTTTTCATCTTCTTAGAAAAGAGAGAAGAAAATTATTCATATTTATAAAAAAAAAGAGAAGAAATTCTTTATATTCCACATTTAAAAAAAACTTTTATCTTCTTTAAAAAGGAAAAAAAAAAACTCTTCACATTCCCATTAAAAAAAAAACTCTTCACATTCATCATTAAAAAAACTCTTCACATTCCACATTAAAAAAAACTCTTCACGTCCCTCATTAGAAAACTCTTTATCTTCAAAAAAAATAATAATAATACAATTTTCCGTCTCTCTCTCTCTCTCTCTCTCTCTCACGGCAACATGAAAAAAAAAAAATTGGGCTCGTGGTACCCTTCTTTTCAAACCGAACAATATATATATATATATATATATATATATATATATATATATATATATATATATATATATATATATATATATATATATATATATATATATATATATGATCACTTTATATATATAAAAAAATATAATACAATAAAATAAATAAAATTTAATAACTAATCATAATAATTTTAAAGATTTTATTTTTAGATGAAATAAATTTTATCATCAAAATGAGGACAAATGATATATTCTAAAATTTATAAAATAAATCTCAAATTAAAGCGTGTACAATCAAATTAAATGATTCAAATGAGATGATTCTTCAACAATGCTTGTTAGATCGAAGCTCAAATGAGCTCAAATCGTCCAAAGCACATGAAAACTTCAAAACACTATCAATTGACTTCCAAATTTGACGCGCTTATAGAATAGACGACTGAGAAGAATCAAGAAACTAAGATCACTCAAATCAAAGACTGTTTGGACGGTCAAATCACCAAAATACTATCTATGATCAAATAAATCAATATACACCATCTGATGGAGTGTTTTTGGATTTTGGCTACAATGACCAAAATGCCCATTTCAGAATCCTATAAATAGGACCTCATTCTTGTCATGAGGGGGAGGAAGGAGCTAGAGGCGAACTTAGGAGAAAACTAGAGAAGGTTCAAAGTCATCACCATTATCATGTCACCATTTATCGTTACCGACTGCCGCCAACAACCATTAGAGTCCAATTATCGCTGCATAGCTGTTGTAACTTGATTATGGAATTCTCATTATCATGATTTCTCACATACAAGCTTTTAATCCCACTATCGGGAAGACTTAAACGATGTACTCCAAAGCAGATATATAGTTAAGTATTTTTACTAGCCTCGTGATTTTTTCCCTATTTTTGAGGTTTTTCCATGTAAAATTATAGAGCTTCTTATTCTCTTTTCAACTATCTAGGTGTGTGTTGGATTTTCATACAAAGCTAGGGCATGAAGGCTTATTCTACCGCTACAAGTTTTCTAGCACACAACAGTTAAGGCTCAAATCCATTTTCCATCTCTTTCTTTCCTTCTCCCTCCCTCTCTAAACTTTTGCGTGCCAGAAAACTAGTTGCGGTAGAATAAAACTTCACGCCTTAGTTTCGTTGAAAAATCTAGCACCCACGCAGATAGTTGAAAAGAGAATAAGAAACTCCAAAATTTTTACACGGAAAAACCCTAAGAAGAAGGTAAAAAATCACGGGACCTAGTCCAGTAAAGATGCTTCACTATATATCTACTTTGGAGTACAGAGTTTGATTATAATATTGTATGAAATCGATAATGAATTTCGCAATATTGGACTAGGAACTATTGTTGGCGAATCAACCGACGATAATTAACTGACGACGACAATAATGGTGATGATGAACTTCGAACTTCTAGCTCTCTCCGAGCTTTCTCCCAAGTTTGTCTCTAGCTCTTTTCTCCATCATGACAAGAATGTGGTCTTATTTATAGGATTATGATAGAGCATTTTGGTAATTGTAGCCAAAATTCAAAAACACTCCATTGGATAATGTATATTGATTCATTTGATCATAGATAGTATTTTGATAATTTTACCATCCAAACAATCTTTGATTTTAGTTATCTTAGGCTCGTTGGATTCGTCTCATCGAGCCGCTCAATTCGACTATAAACACGTCAAATTTGGAAGTCATTTGATCATCAAGTAGTATTTTGAAGGTTTCATATGTAGCTTTTGGACTTGGTTTGAGCTCATTTGAGCTCGATCTAACCCACTTTTAGCATTGTTGAACTCATCTTATTGAGTCATTTAATTTGATTGTATACATTAATTTGAGGTTTTTGTTCATTTATAAATTTTAGAGGAATATATTATTTTCCCCTCTCCCCACACTATTTTTGGATAATAAAACTTATTTCATCAAAAAATATTTAATTTTTTTAAAAATAAAATAACTTATTATTATGATTTGTAATTACATATGTTATATATATTAATTTATTTATTAACTAATTAATTATTAATATTTATTTATTTGATTATATATATATATATATATATATAACCACAGGCCTATTTTTTTTTCATGTTGTCATGAGAGAGAGAGAGAGAGAGAGAGAGAGAGAGAGAGAGAGACGAAGAGAGAGAAATAGAAAATACGGGGAGAGAGAGAGAAAAAGAAGGAAAGAGGGGAAGAGAGAATTTCTCCCAAGAAAAGAGGAAGAGACGGGATATATCATTTCTACTACATCAAACTATTGTGTGCTAGAAAGTCAGTTGTGATAGAATAAAACTTCACGCTATAGCTTTGTATGGAGACCCAACACTCACACAGATAGTTGAAAAGAGAATAAGAAACTCCAGAATTTTTACGTGAAAAAATCCTAGAAATGGGGAAAAAATCATGGGGCATAGCTTAGTAAAAATACTTCACTATATATCTAGTTTGGAGTACAGAGTTTAAGTCTTCCTGACAGCAGGATTATAAGATTGTATGTGAGAAATCTTGATAATGAGACTTTCAGAATTAAGTTACAACAACTATGTAGAAGATGGTTGGACTAATTCTTGGTGATAATGACGCAGCAATAAGCAGACAACAATAGTGGTGATGACTAACTTTGAACTTCTAGCTCTCTCCCAGCTTTCTTCCAAGTTCATTTCTAGCTCCTTCCCCCTTTATGACAAGAATGGAGTCCTATTTATAGAATTATGAGAGGGCATTTTGGTCATTGTAGTCAAAATCTCAAAACACTCTATCGGACGGTCTGTATTGATTCATTTAATCATAGATAGTTTTTTGACAATTTGACCATTCAAATGACCTTCGATCTAAGTGATCTTAGGCTCGTTGGATTTGGCTCGTCGACTCGCTCAATTCGACTATAAGCACATCAAATTTGAAAGTCATTTGATCATTCAGTCAGTATTTCCAAGTTTCACATGTAGCATTTGAGCTTGATTTGAGCTCATTTAGACTTGATTTGACTTGGTTCAGTAGTGTTGAACTCGTCTCACTGAGTTGTTTAATTTGATTGTATACACGCTTTAATTTGATATTTATGGTTCATTTATAAATTTTCGAGGAATATATCATTTGCCCTCTATTTTTGGATGATGAAACTTATTTTATCCAAAAATAAAATCACTTTAACTAAAAATTATTAGGATTTGTTATTGTGCGTTAAAACCAACAGGAAAGTTTATGCCTTAACTTTGTTGTGAAATCCAAAGATACACACGGTATTTAAATAGTGAACAAGAAAACTCCAGAATTTTTATGTGGAAAATCTCGAAAAGAGGGAAAAATCACGGGGCCTAGGTCAGTAAAAATCTTCCACTATATATTTATTTTGGAGTACAAGTTTTCCCGATACAGGATTACAAAATTATATATGAGAAAAGCGGGGAAATCCATCGAACAACAATACCTATAGTCAGTTGAGTTGTAGCGTTGCTGATAGCGAATGATGGTGAAACGTGAGAATAACCACAACGATAAAGGTCATGATAGGCGCAAAGATAAGCCGTCGAGATCGGCGTCGATGGCCAAACGATGGCGGTCAGCGGTGACCAGCGTCGGTGGTAGCGATGATGAATCGGTAGCGATAGTTGTAGCAAGAAGCCGGCGAATTGCGGGTGGTCGGCGGTGGCGACCGGCGATGAAGACGGCGGCGGATCGGCGGTGGCAGGCAGCGGAGCGGCGAGAGCGGTGGTTAGCAAGGGGATGGTCAGCGTTGAGTGGTAACACGATTATGCTTGGAGGATTTTTGAAACTTTAGAGCTCTCTCTCTCTTGCTTGGCCTCCCTCATATGATGATGACCATTTATAGATATCATCCGGCAAAATCACTCCACACTTCATCGACGACTCAAAATGATTCCTTTGATTAGTTGATGTATTTTAAGTATTTGAATGCTCAAATGAAGTCGAATTATAAGATCTTGGGCTTCGTTAGATCAGGCTCGAGAGCGATTTGATTATAAACACTCGTTTGAGAGTTAGGGATTTAACCGACATCCCGAGTTTTGAGGATATTTTAAGTGCTTGATCTCGTGGTTTCAACTTCGGATCGACTTGCTTTTAGCATCAAGATTACGTCATCAGTAGTATTTTAAGTGTAATATCGGTTATTAATATTTATTTATTATATTATATTATAGATATATATATATATATATATATATATATATATATATATATATATATATATATATATATATATATATATATATATATATTGAAAAGAGGGGGACTACGGGAACAAATTATTATTATTATTTTTCATGTTGCCGTGAGAGAGAGAGAGAGAGAGAGGGGAGGGAGAAGGAAATAAAGAGATGGAAAAATGGATTTTTTTTTAAATGACGAATATGAAGAAAAATTTTTTTTAAGAAGATAAAGAGTTTTTTTTAAGAAGATAAAGAGTTTTTTTTAAGAATGAGGAATATGAAGAATTTATTCTCTTTTTTTTATAAATATGAATAATTTTCTCTTATCTCCTTTTTTAAGAAGATGAAAAGTTTCTATTTTTTTTAATGAGGTATATGAAGAGATATTTTTTTTTGAATTTTTTTAATGAAGAATATGAAGAGTTTTCTACATTTTATTATTATTATTATTTTAAGAATTTGAAGAGTCATTTTTTCTAGTATAAATACCCCCAAAAGGGTAAGGAAAAACTCGCACATTTCTTTCTTCTCTTTGGCAGCCTCCACTGACCTGTATAATGATGCCGACCCCTCTCACAGGCTCCAGTTCTCTCTGATCTTGGGATTTCCAATTGATCTGGTTAGGCAGCGCACATTCTGAATTCAGGCTCTGGTGTGCTTCCTCTTTTTTCTTTTTGGTAGCTTCCAATAACTTGTATACTTGATCTTGACCTCCCTCCCTCAGCTAGTTCTCAATCTAAATCGGTTTTCAAACCTGGTAGCATCTCCAGTCTCTAGTGTGCTTCCACTTTCCTCTCTTTGGTAGCCTCCACTAACCTGTATAATGGTGTCGACCCCTCTCACAGGCTCCAGTTCTTCCCAATCTTGAAGTTTCCAATTGACCTGGCTAGGTGGCGCGTATCCCGAATTCAAGCTCCAGTGTGCTAAAAAATTTGGAAGAATATTTTCATGGGTGAGAATCTTCCCACATATATCATAATCTCTAAAGATTCTCAAGCAAAGCTTGCACAAGATGATGGGTTGTGGAAGAATCAAGGGACAGTGAGATCCGACGATGCAACGCTAACTATCAGTAGTGATACTTTGATAATCTTCTGAAATCATTTTACAAATGATTTAGTGGCTATTCCTCATAAAAGATCACAACAAGCTTATTCTCCTCCTTCGGGGTACCTGTACCTTTTGAGGCTTTTGCCTTCTGAGATTTTTGATGTACCTATACCTTTCCTTTTCTTGAGATTTTGGTGTATCTATCTTGAGATTTTGCTTTGAATATACATGTAGGTTTTGCCTTATGAGATTTTTTTATGTACCTTCTAGGCTTACTACTAAGATTTTTGATGTATCTGTACCTTATGAGGTTTTTCCTTCTTAAGTTTTTAATGTACTTTTACATTCTAAGGCTTTTGCCTTTTATTATTTTTACTGAGTGGAGACCCTATCAACCACTTGCTCCATTGGAGTCTTTTTAGTGAGAACCTTGTCCGTTATTAGCTTCCCATTGAGGCTTCCTCATGGGCGTGCCTTCCACGGGTGGAATCCATAAATGATTTTTGACCTATCCGATATTGTTTGTTAGAGTGTTACTGTGGTGAAAATTTGTTAATATAGGAATCGCCTTTCAAAATCTATCTGGTAGAAAAAGAAAGAGGAGACCTATAGAAATTCATCTTTTTGGGATGCCATGCAGATCTGTGGATGTACTTATTCAGGTGATCGAGTATGTCATTAAGGAATAGTGTACTATCTCAAAAGACAGAAATCACTACCCTTTAATGGACTTAATCACCTTAATAAGAACTCCTAAGGACGTTGGGTCTTCAAAGTATACCAAAGATTCTTCCCCTACTTTACATGGATAAGTAAAGTAGGGTTTATTTTAAATCGGGTTCGTTAATTCCTCTACAGAGGTAAGCTCCCATATTTAATTACATCATAAGGAATGAGATTCCTTAGGAAAATTCTCGAATAAGATAAACGATTGTTGTCTCTGAAGTATTTAATAGGGAAGGACTATCAATCGATTAGTTTATTTTTGAAGATCAAATGGGATTGATCAAAAAGAGATTTATTATCGAAGTCAAATGAGAATAAGTAAGTATGCTGCTAAACTAGCGAGCATCTCAAATCATATATAGTTAGGCTTTACATTTTTGAAATGGATTTAGTTTGTTTGAATTGCATTTTTCATTAGAAATTTAGGACTTATGATTCTTTAACATAAGATTAAGGAAATGCCTAAGAGGTGAGGAATTAAGCTTATAGCCCATCAAAGGGAGAAGAAATCTCAGAACCTAAATCCAAGGAGCTTTTCTGAGGTAGATACAAACTTAAATCTAAAAGGGTGGTGGTTTGCCTCTAGAGGGACAAACAAAGCCTGGAATTACAAACGGGTGGCCACTAACTAACTCCTCCTATAATTTTAAATTCATGTAGGCATATCTTTGTGCTTATGCAAGATAATTAGGCTATTATTTTTTAGAAATAGAATAAGTCCTTAAACTCACTCCCTAAAGAGACTAGATCATATAAAGGTATGCTTCAAATGACCTAAATCTAATACATTTCATATTTCATTTTATTTTCATTTTGGGCAATCATTTTTGACTCAAGCTAATATGATTTTTATGCCTAATGCATGAGAAATAAAGATTATGGGTCAAAATCAGCGAGAAGGGAGGAGGTGAATTTCCATCATGACTCTCATAGGTCAAGCCAAGTTTCTCTAACAAAGGTGGAAGCCCTCTAATCAAGAGTGAAATAAGATGTTATTGTGCATGATATTACAAAAAGAAATGCTCATCCAGCTAAAGGGTTGCTAATTCTTTTATCTTAATTTTAAAATTAAGCTTTAGGTGAGGTTATGAGTTGTTTAATTTTAATTTGAGTTGTTAGGTAGGGTAAAAGATTTATTTTACTCTAAAGAGCCTAATCCACATCCAGGTCATACATAAAGTAAGGAAGAAACTAAGAAAAGTATGCCACTTAATGCACAAGCTAAATAAATTATCAATCAATTTATAAAGCTAAGTGCAAAAAGAATAAAAGGTCATTGTAGTTGGGCATCACCGGACAAATCTGAAAATATCAAATATGGGTAGTCGAGCTCTACCCTTACGCAACTTGGATTATAAATGAATTAAATTAAAATTAACCAAAGGAATTCATTGTTATGGGGGTCTTCAAGCTTTATTTCCTCTTTCTTCTTTCTTTTCTTCTTTCTTCTTTTGGTTCCTTCATTTAGATGGTTGGAAGGTGGATGCTCCAAGGCTTCACATGATGCATAAGATATGATCTTATGACCAATGCTCATCCTAACCCCATAACAATCATTCCAAAATCCCAGTTGCACAAATTTACTTGAAAAGAAAAAGTGAAAATCTAACTAACACCTTTAAAATAAATATTAGCAAAAACAAGCCACATTTCTCCCCACACATTGGACTATCTCCCCACCGGCCCAATGGATTATGTTTAGGGGTATAAAGCACTTGCAAGCAAAAGTATTTATATTTTATTTATGATAGCGCCCCTTAAGCACAATCCTCTATAGAAAAGAATAGTTAGAGTAAGAGCATCCTACAATTCATTCTATGAGCATACACCCTAACATCCAGTCTAAAACATACATCATCAAATAAAATAAACATAAAATCATGCACCGACCTAACCTAAAGCTAGAAGTGGCGACTTAGGCTAATGTGTGTGCTTTGAAAGCTTGTGTGGTATGCTTAGCTATGACTTTAGATTCAAATTTTCTAAGTGTGAAGGACATGTTCAACTTAGAGGAGGGTTTCATTTAAGTTGTTTAAGTGTTTTGGGTTGATTTTATTTCATATTTTGATTTGGTTTAAGTGAATCCTATAATTAATCACTAATTTATGAAGACAGGGAAAGAGAGGAGAACTCCTCTTTCCTTCCCTAACCTAAGTAATTTCTAAAGTAGGTTCACATTTTAGTTTCATTTAGGTGAATGTTTTGATTAAATCTTATAATTAATCCTAAGTTTAGATAAACTTTAAACAAACCTATTCAAAAATAATGATGTTTTAAGATTAAATAAAATGAATCAAAATTCATATAACACACATTACTTGATTTCTTTCTCCAATATATATAACATGAACATGGATGGATCCTAAGCATATCTATACATATAAATGAGAATATTTAACATACTTTATGATGCATGCTAAGTAATCTATTTAAGGAAATTTAGAAGATTAGTATGCATAATTTTCTTAAGTAGAAAGGGTTTTCCTTATCCAAATTTTCACATACACACATGAAAGTAAGAAAGGCATAAGTGAGTACGTCATTGTTAACCGAGGTGTAAGGTATAAAACCTACCTACTTAAAGCTTATATGGGTCGGGACTAATATACCACTTTTCTTAAATACAAACATATGTATAAAAGAAATAAAATAAAAAAGAAGAATGCAAAAATTGTTAAATGGATTCATTTTTATTTATGCAATTTATATATGCAAATATAAGCAACCTTTCTTAGGTGATAACATAGGGATGAATAGGGTATATAATTAAGTGTTGGGTTCTTTTCAAATGAACCCTACATCTTACTAACTCCTATTCAAAATTATGCTACCATAAGAAAGAAAGGAAACCTATGCTAAGCATACCTTTATAATATATCATATTCAAGCTTATAATTAAAATATAAGTAGCACACTTTTATATTTGGTATTTAATTTATGTATTTTGAAACTAATTTAGATTTAGTAATGATAATAGTCATTCATATTTCTACTTTAGCCAACACATATAAATTTGACATAAAGTAAACAATTTCATTCTAAAATTTGAATTTCAAAATTATGAATGCTTGAAATCACATGGCATACAATTTAACATGTTAGGGAAAGATCCAAAGCAATGAAAGCATGTAAACAAACTCACTTTACTTAAATCCTAAAGACATTCTTACAGAATAAGAAAATTTAAAATAAATCAAAGTGAATTTCAAAGTGATTTTTGTTTAGGTTTGAGTTCAATTTAATTTTGAAAAGGTGAGATGAGTTTGCTGTTCCTAACCCATTCCCACATGTGTTTGATATTTTTATTTAATTTTAGATAATTAGATCCATTTTTATGTGTTGATTAGGTTAAGGTATGAATTAAGTAACTTAATTAAACTTTACTTATACTATCTTAGAAGAATTAACTAAATAATTATGAGCCAATGAGTTGACATAAAACCCAAAAGGAATTTAAATTTGCAATGCACCTAATAATGAAAAGGCCTAATACAACTTGGCTCACAATTAAAAGTTAATTACACTAAGGGGTTTAGCTTAAGTAATTTCAGAAAACCCTTTCATACCTATGAATGGGGTTTTGATTTCCTTAATTGAGCTTAGGTTATTAAACACTTAAGCATCTACCCAAAGTTGATTAATTAAGTTCTGAAACTTTTTAGAATCTTTATAAATTGATTAAGGGGATAATTAATGAACCCTTAATTAAGACGAGATTAAGAAGAGAAAAGGGGGTTTAGGTAATAGCTTAGGAGAAATTCTCAAAAAATATTCCATAAACCTCCTACTTACTGGATCTGACCTTAATCAACCCTAATCATAGGTTAAAACCACTAATCATATCCAAATTATGCTTAATTACATGAGGAGGATAATTAAGGAAACCACATGCAATTACTCTAATCAAGCCTTCAAAAAATCCCAAGAAAATTAGGAGAAACAGAAGTCATCCTCTAAAACTTACCCAAGAAATTTGGGATTAATCAGAGGCTTAATAAAAGAGTAATTAGCAAAATATACTTTCCAATAAAACCCAAATTCAGATAAAAGCATAATTCAAAACTCATCAAAATTAATTTTAAAATGTTTTAGGCTTAATTATCTATTCATAGGTTTTTATTTCATATTTTTTTTGAATTTTTTAGAGAGAGTTATAAATTTTTGAAGTTCTTTAGGTTAATTAAGAATTAATTTAATCACAACTAATCCCTAACTCGACATGGCGTGGGTGGGTGAGGGGGGCTTATAGATTGGTGGTGCACATGCTTTAATCCTGTCGTCGATCAAAGATCGGACGTAATTCTCCCCACTCCCCAACTGCATTTAAATCGGATAAATAGATTTTTGAGCTAAATAATCTACATCCCAAAATGTGCGGATGGACGATTGAGATCATCCAAGTTCTTCCCCTTGATCGCTGGATCTAGCATGGAATCAAACCAAATTCAACCCACACCATCTAAAGACAGTCAAAAATAGATGGGATGAAAATTTCTTTCACAAAGATCCACACCACATTGAGTTTAGTGATCGAAAAATCCCATACCTCGCCGGAGGTGATCACCGATGCTCGATTCCCTTGGAGAAGCTTCGTCTAGTTGAGGAGAAACCTTGCTGAGAGTATGAGCACTTGAGATGAAGTGGATAAATGTATGGACCAACTCCTCCTTGCTTGAGCTTTGGTTTTAATTAAATTAGATCATTCCGTGCTGTGGGAACTCCAATAGAAGCTTAGGTGCACTCGACTTAACTCCTAGATGAAGTGTGTAAGAGCAATTGGAAGGAAATTGAGTGAGGAAGAAATTGGCTAATGGATTGAGCTCCCCTATTTTTGCACTGTGCAAAACCAAGAAATGGGGAATTATAATCCTCTTTAAGAAGCTTGGGAGTGCTCTCTGATGATTTCTCTGAGTTCCTTAGCTTCAATCGATAGAGGGCCAGTGATAATTAAATTGAATTAGGGGGAGTATATCTCCCCCTTGAAGGATCAGACGGTCAGCAATGCTCTTTTCATTTTGATCCAATTGATCATATTGGGAGGGTTATTTGATCTGTTTTGAGTGTGCACATGGTCGGTTTGATCCAAGGAGTGGATTGCCAACCTCCCATGTGCTTAAATTTGAGCTTAAGAGGGAGTTTGAAATTTCAATTTTGAGCTAGGGGGTCGGGTTTGGTCTAAGAACCAAATGGGTAGACCCAAACTCATTGAGTTGGGTGCACCACTCTCCCTTAGGTCCCCTTGAGCTTTTAGGAAAGCCTCAAGTGATTGTGAAGAGGGTATAACTAAATTACTCATGGGAAAAGCCAAAATTTGTTCTATGGCCTAGGGGTAAGATGGTCATTTTGCTATTTTTCTATCTTGGACATGTTGGGTATGTGGAGAAACTAGGTTTGACCAAGTTTCATTAGATTTGTAATCCATTTGATAGGGTTTGGCTCATGTTGACCCATTTAGGTCAAAATGGGTCAACTTGGGTCAAGTTGATCAATAGTTCAAATTGGATCAAACCAAGGGTTGGGTCAAGTTCAAATGACCATTTGAAATATTTTGGTGGCTTTGGTTTGGATCAATTTGGATTAGTTTTGAATTTGGCTCATATGACTTCATTTAGGTCAAATGGGTCAAGTTGACCTATTTGACCCATTTGACTTATTTGAGGTAGGTCAAGGGTAGGCTTAGGCTAGGTTAGTCATATGAAGTGGATTGGTATCTTTATTTTCAATCAATTTGGGTTTAGTTCAATTTTGGCTCAACCCCTTTAGGTCATGTTGGGTCTAAGGTCAGTTGGGCTAGGTTAGGTCTAGTTGGCCAATTGAGGCTTTGGTCAAGTTCCACAAGTGATTTGGAATGGACTTTCCTATTGGTTTCAATCAATTTAGCTTAGATCAAGTTTTGACACATTTTGGCCCTTTAGGTCAAAATGGGTCAACTTGGGTCAAGTGGCCAATTGGGCTAGGTTAGGCTCAAATGTTGGCTTGTTCAAGTTCAAACATATGTCATGAGTGAACTTAGATCAGTGGTTTCAATCAATTCGGCCCATGGTGGAATTTGGCTATGTGAGATTTCATTTTAGGTTAAGTGTTGACTTGGTCAACCCTTAGTTTGACTTGGTTTGACCCAATTTGATTGATTGATCATCCCATGATGATTGTTGATCATGATGAGAGGGGTATATGAGTTTGGTTCAATCTACTTTGGTTAGGTTCAAAATTTGGCTCATAAGGGTACTTTAGGTCACTTTGGGTCAAGTAGGTCTAAGTGGGTCAAATGACTTGGTCAAAACTTGATTTGAAGTTGATTGAACTTCTTTATGGACTTATGATTGAAATATAAATCCATTTGTAAGTGGTTTGAAGTCAAATGAGGTTTGATCCATTTGAAACTTTCATATTCAAAGGAAGAATATGAAGAGGTTTTGGGTTTGATTTTTGAATTAGGTTTTGATTGAGTGATTGAAGTTTGGATTTATATATGAGATCATGATTGTTTGGTTGATTGAACCATGAGAGAAAATCAAGAGTTTGGCTTGATTTGAAAGTGATTTGGCTAAGTTCAAGATTTTGGCTTGAAAGGCTTAGATTGAATTTTGAGTGGATTTGAGTTTGATTTTTGGAATTAGTTTTGATTGTTTGAATTTATATTTCATTTATATATGTGAATATAAATGATATTATAAATGAATCATGAGAAAATTTTAAGGATTTGAAGTGGTTTAATCATGATTTGGGTTAAATTCATTAAAAGGGAATTTAAAGGATTTAAAGAAATTTTTAATTTGAATTTAATTTTTGGATTGGATTTGATTGATTTATATTTATATTTCATTTATATATGAGAATATAAATGAGAATATAAATAAGTTTTGAGAAAATCCCAATGATTTGAATAGGTTTGATCAAGATTTAGGTTAAATCCATTAAAGAATTTAAAGGATTTAAGGGAATTTTAAATTGGAATTTAATTTTTGAGTTGGATTTGATTGATTTATATTTATATTTCATTTATATATAAGAATATAAATAATTTTTGAGAAAATTTCATGAGTTTGAATAGGTTTGATCAAGATTTAGGTTAAATCCATTAAAGGGAATTTCATGAATTGATTTTGAATTTTGAGTTTGATTGGATTGGTTTGATTTTATATTTCATTTATATATGTGAATATAATTGAGGATATAAATGAATTATGAGAAAATCTCAAAGATTTTATTAAGTTTTGATTATGATTTTGGCTAAGCCCTTAAGAGAGGATTAAAGACTCAGGAAAATTTAAATTTAGGAATTTTTGATGGATTTCGATCTTGGGTTTCAATCATATTTCAATCATATGAAGTTGATTTGAGTTTAGAGAAAATCAAATAAGATTGATTTGGAGTTTAACTTGAAGGAATGAAGATGAGGAGTGGTTCAAACTAAGGGTAGGCAAAATCCTAACACCCCTAAGGTATGACCTATTCCTATGGCTAAACCTTCTAAGTCTTTTAGAGCTAGGTTGAATGTCCACCTAATCACTAGATGTGTCTTAAGACTAAGAAACTCTTAAAGTCTAAGAGAGTCCTATGTCTAAGATGGAGGTGTTGAGAGCTCATTCTAAAATTGAGATCAACAGTTACTCAGTGACATTTAGCCTGTGTGGAAGAAATCAATATTTTAACTCTCATCCGAGATTGTTTTGTCAAAGTATGACGTTAACCTGTGTGGAAGAAGTTAAACATTTTGATTCTTCTGGGATTATTTATTAGAGTATTACTCTATAATGATAACCTGTGTAGAGTAGGTACAAAGTTAGGATATATCTGAGGTTGTTTGTTAGAGTATTACTCGGTGATATTTAACATGTGGAAGAAGTCAATAGTTTTAACTCTCATCTGAGATTATTTTGTCAAAGTATGACGTTAACCTGATGTGAAAAAGGTTAAACATTTTGATTCTTCCAAGATTAAATATTTTGAAGTCAAAATGTCAACCATTGTGAATATGTAAAGGAATATTTCCCACATACAGCACCAAACGATTGCGTGCTAGAAAACTTGTAGCGGTAGAATAAACCTTCACGCCTTAACTTTGTATAAAAATCCAACACGCACCCAGATAGTTGAAAAGGGAATAAGAAACTCCATAATTTTTATGTGAAAAAGCCCCAGGAAGAGGGGAAAAATCACGAGGCCTAGCACAGTAAAAATACTCCACTATCTATCTACTTTGGAGTACAAAGTTTAAGTATTCCCGATAGCGGGATTATAAGATTGTTTGTGAGAAATCCTTATAATGAGAATTCCATAATCAAGTTACAAGCTATGGTAGTTAGTATCGGTTGTTGGCGGCGGTGGCGCGATAATTGACTTGTCGATGAAATGATAATGGTGATGGCGAACTTCAAACTTCAAAACTTCTCCTAAGTTTACCTCTAGCTCCTCCCTTCCCTCAAGACAAGAATGAGTTCCTATTTATAGGATTCTGAGAGGGGCATTTTGGTAATTGTAGCCAAAATTCAAAAACACTTCATCGTACGGTGTATATTGATCCATTTGATTATAGATAGTATTTTAGTGATTTGACCGTCCAAACGATGTTTTATTTGACTAATCTTAGGCTCGTTGTATTCGTCTCATCGAGCCGCTCAATTCGAATATAAGCATGTTAAATTTCAAAATCATTTGATCATCCAGTAGTATTTCGAAATTTTCATATGTAGCTTTTAGACTTGATTTGAGCTCATTTGAGCTCGATCTGACCCACTTCTAGCATTGTTGAGCTCATCTTAATGAGTTGTTTAATTTGATTGTAAACATGTTTTAATTTGAAATTTGTGCTTCATTTATAAATTTTAGAGGAATATATCAATAGTAAAAAAAAAAAAAAAGTAAGAAAAATATATATATTTTTTAGATGGAAGAGATCGAGCGGTGTAGTCGCCATTTTTGAATATGGTGAAGCAAAAATAAGAGATTTGGGAAAGGGAAGGGGATTGATTCTTTTGTAATAAGAAATTTGTTATTGTAGTTGAAACCACTGCCATAGCAAAGTATAGACATTGGTTTTAAATTTGCTGCTATAATTTGCTACCTTACTCCATTCTTTTTAGTAGTGCTCAAACTTTTCAACATTATCCAATCTTTTGTATGAAAAATATCGAACACTTTTTGAAAGATGGCAACCACACTAAGCAATCGGCAAACCTCACTTAGAGCATTTCAGAAGGAATAAATCTAAAAGTTCAAATATGATAAGTTGTTACGGGGAAAAAAGAACAAAATACTATAGTATACTATCAGAATTAGTGTAGCGGAATAAGATCTGAAGGTTCTAAAAACTGCGACAATGGACTTGAAAGAGCGAGAGAAAGGATCATGAAAAGAGATAAGCTCACCATATATGAATAGGGTTGATCTGTTTAAAAATCAAGAGGAAATAACTTATATTGTTTTTGTTTTCGTTTTTGTAAGAAAAAAAAATCTTATAAAATTTTTAACACTTATATTTTGATTTGACTTAAATTTAAAATTTTTAAATAATTATATTTTAAATTATATTGAATTTATATTTCATTTAAGTTTAATATTAATTTTGTATTAAGTTTTATATTTTATTTCAAAAATGACTACATGCATCAGAATAAGATGCAATTTTGAGGGTTTCAAAGCTATTATTCTTTTAATAACAATTAAATTATAATGTTCCAATAATTTAAATAAATTCAAATCAAACTCAAAATTTTAAATATATTATATGAAATTCCTAATTAAATACTTCTTATTCCACAGCCTCCTCCTTTTGAATTTTATAAACCATACATCATTGCTATTTATAACCTACGAAGATGAGACGACATCTTTGGTCTTCTTAATCATATTATATTCATCCTCAAAACAAATGGTAGAATTAGCCATAAGGTCTTTCCCACTAATCTCCTAACCAATTTATTTGCCACTATCAATACTTGCGTCTTGAAAACTAGTTCTAGAATAAAAAATTCGCTTAGGTTTATTAATTTAGCGCATGAGATATTTGAAGAATTAATAAATAAGAAAAGCTAATTTTACGTGAAAAATCTCAAGAAAAAATCACGTGGCCATCTGGTAAAAGCTTCCACTATGTATCTATTTTAGAGTACAAAATTTTCCGATAAATTCTGGTATATATGAAACTAACAATGGGAATCAAGAATCGACAATAACTATATAGTCATGGTTGGTTTAGTTACCAGTGGTAGTTGATGATGGTGAAACGCGATTTCAGCGGTGGCGGTGGTGTGATGACTAACGGAGATGGCGGCGATAATCAGCGATTCGGTGTCAGCAGATACCGGCGATGTGGTCAACAGCGGCAACCGCTCATAATCGGTGGGATGACCAGCGGCGATGGTTAACGACGATGGCCGAATAATAGCGGCAATGGTTAACAATGCCCGCAGTGACGAAGTGGTGCAACGTGATATTAAATTGGCAGCAACGATCAGCGATAGCGGCGATGCGGTGCGGTGGTTGACGACCAGCGGAGGTGGTCGGTGACCGTCGAGTGGTGGTACGATTATACTTGGAGGATTTCCAAGCTTTAGAGCTCTCTCTTCTCTTTAGCTTTGCTCCTCCCATCATGTGAAGAATGAGGAGTTATTTATAGATTAGAGGAGTAACGTTTTCGTGAATACATACAAAATCTAAACCACTCCATCGGATGGTTCGAAATGATTATTTTGATCATCTGATGTATTTTAAGTATTTGAATGCTCAAATGAAGTCAGAATTAAAAGATCTTAGGCTTGTTAGATCTGGCTCATCAAGACATTCGATTTATTTACAAGCTTTTTATGAGGATTCATAATTTTTTAATTATATTTTAAGTGCTTGATCTGAGTTAGTCTTGGCTCATAATAAGATTGTTTTTGATATCAAGATTTGTGCTTCGATTAGTAGAATTTTCAATATCATATCAGTTGTCCTCCTATTTTTGGATGACATTACTTATTTCATCCAAAAATATATTAATTTCTTTTTAAATAAAACTTTACTTATTTATGATTGTAATTATATATGTTTATATTATTAATTTATTTATTAACTAATTAATTATCAATATTTATTTTTTATTATTATATATATATATATATATATATATATATATATATATATAATATGATATGTATATATATGTTGTATGTATATATATATATATATATATATATATATATATATATATATATATATATATATATATATATATATATATATATATATACTATACTATATATATATACATATTATATAATATATATAATACATTATAATATATATATACGTAATAATATAATACATATATACTATTAATACTATATATATGTATTATATTATATACATATATACTATATATATATATTATATATAATATATATATATATATATATATATATATATATATGTTGCTAAAACCATTGTGAGTAAAATTTTGCTTGTTGTGAAATCCAACATAAATTATTTAAAGAGTGAACAATAAAACTTAATTTTACGTGAAAATTTGAAGAGGGAAAAAAACAATGGGGCTAGCTTCGGTAAAAGCTTATGTATCATTTGAGCACAAGATCTTCCCCAATCGGATTACGAATTGATGGAGGCAAGTTCATGGCGGCAGGATCAATGGCCGGTGGTTACGACAGGTCAGTGGCGATTGTCTTGGAGGATCTTTAGAGCTCTCTCTCTCTTGTTTGGGCCTCCTCATATGAGAATGAAGAGCATTTATAGATTGGAGGTGGCGTCAGAAATACGCAATCAGACCACTCCTCTCCATCGACTCATGATAATTCCTTTGATCATATGATGTATTTGTGTGTTTGAATGCTCAAATGAAATGAATTGTAAAATCTTTGGCTTGTTGGAACACCTCGTCGAGGCGGTTGATTTGATAAACACTCCATATTTGAGAGCTTTTAAGAATTTGATGTCTCAAAGTTTCCTGATATTTTAAGTGCTTGATCTCAGGTTTGATTTCGATTAGCTTTCGGCATGATTAGTGCTTCGACTTGAGAAATTTTTAGGTCATATCAATATATATACATATATATATATATATATATATATATATATATATATATATATATATATATATATATATATATATATATATATATATATCGACATTTAGTCTTGAAAGAGATAGAGTTTTTTTAATTAAATGTCATAATGAGAAGAGAGAGTTTATTTATTTTTAATTAAATATCATAATGAGGAGATGATTTTTTTAAAAAAAATTAAATGTCATAATGAGAAAAAGGTTTTTTTTCTAATTAAATGTCATAATGAGGACATGAGTTTTTTTTTAATTTATTCTCTCTTTCCCCCTGCAGTGGATTTATAAAACCCCCCTATGGTCAAGTAAGGAGACACAACTCACATATGCTCTAGTGTTCTTCTGCATTGGATGAGAAATTATCTAGCAGAAGTTCAAGGGTTAGGATAAAAAAAAGTTTTTTTTTGTTTTTTTTTCTTTCTTTTGTCAGCGAAGTTCTGACCTTCTTCTTAAGAGAAGGTCATTCATTTTGTTGATCAAAGCTCGTAGCTCATACGACGAGGCTCCAGTATTCCCTCGAAAGAGGCGCCAACTGTCCTCGTCGGACCGACTAGGTTTGGAGGCGATCAAGGCCCGTAGTTCATACGGCGATGCTCCAGTTTTCTCTCGAAAGAGGCGTCAACTCTCCTCGTTAGACCGACCGAGTTTGGAGGTGATCAAGGTCCATAGTTCATATGGCGAGGGTCCGATTTTTCCTCGAAAGAGGAGTCAACTGTCCTCGTCGGACCGACCGAGTTTGGAGGCATTTAAGGCCCGTAGTTCATATGGTGAGGCTCCGGTTTTCCCTCGAAAGAAGTGTCAACTGTCCTCGGCGGACCTAGGTTTGAAGGCGATCAAGGCCCATAGTTCATACGACGAGGCTCCAGTTTTCCCTCGAAAGATGTGTCAACTGTCCTTGTCAGACCAACCGGGTTTGGAGATGTTCAAGGCCCATAGTTCAAACGGCGAGGCTCTGATTTTCCCTCGAAAGAGGCATCAACCGTTCTCATCGGACCGACCGGTTTTGAAGGCGATCAAGTCCCGTAGTTCATATGGCAAGACTCCGGTTTTCCCTCGAACGAGGTGTCAACTGTCCTCGTCGGACCGACCGGGTTTGGAGGCGATCAAGGCCCGTAGTTCATATGGTGAAGCTCTGGTTTTCCCTCGAAAGAGGCGTTAACTGTCCTCGTCGGACCAACCGGGTTTGGAGGCTTTCAAGGCTCGTATTTTATACGTCGAGGCTTCGATTTTTTCTTGAAAGAGACATCGACTGTCCTCGTCGGACCGACCGGGTTTGATGGCGATCAAGGCCCGTAGTTTCTACATCTTCTTGTAAGAAATTGAATTTCTTGAAACTCTAATGGATGGTTTAACAATTGACAACTACCAAGATGGCGAGGAAACGTCAATTAGGAACCATCCTTCAAACAACTCAGAAAGTCTGGCAGATAATATTAAAGTATCATTCTCATGATGTTACTTGATGCCATTAACTTGTATGGAAGAGGTAGAATCAAATCCGCTGAGAATTTTTGACCCATCCGAGGTTATTTGTCAAAGTGTTACATGATGACATTAACTTTACATAGAAGGTAGTCAAATCCAGGATTTTGACCCATCCGAAGTTGTTTGTCAAAGTGTTACTTGATGACGTAAACCAATATGGAAGATGTCGAATTGAATCCGCTGAGGATTTTTGACCCATCCGAGGTTGTTTGTCAAAGTGTTACTTGATAACATTAACTTGTATGGAAGATGTCGAATTAAATCCGCTGAGGATTTTTGACCTATCCGAGGTTGTTTGTCATAGTGTTACTCGATGACGTTAACCTGTATGGAAGAGGTTGAATTGAATCCGTTAAGAATTTTTGACCCATCTGAGGTTATTTGTCAAAGTGTCGATGGCGTTAAATGGAAGGTCAATTGAATCGGCGAGGATTTTGACCTATTTGAGGTTGTTTGTCAGAGTGTTACTCGATAACGGTAACCTGTATGGAAGGAGTCAAATTGAATTTGCTAAGAATTTTTTACCCATTCGAGGTTATTTGTCAGAGTCTTCGCTCGATGGCGTTAACCTGTGTGGAAGGGGTCAAATCAAAATATTTGTTTGAGCTTGTAGCCAAAGTTGCTCCTTGACCTTTGCCTTTTCATTAGTATGCTTTAACTTGGTGATAATCAATTAGATATCCAGAATATTGATTTGGATAATCTTTTAAGAGTTATCCCCGAGTCTCCAAGAAAAGCTGAAGGATCGAAGTTTGATAAATCTTCATTCTTCTTATGTGTTTCTAGAGAGTAAGATTTTTTTCACCATATAGGTGGTATTATTCTGAACATAAAGTCAGATTATCAACCATTGTGAAGATATAAAGGGAATGTTCCTACAGAAGGTGCCAAACTGTTGTGTGCTAGAAAACCAGTTGTGGTAGAATAAAAGTTTGCGCCTTAGCTTTGTTGTGGAATCCAGCACACACACAGATGTTTGAAGAATTAATAAGAAAACTCCAGAATTTTTATGTGAAAAAATCTCGAAAAGAGAGAAAAAATCATGGGGTCTAGCTCAGTAAAAAACTTCAACTATGTATCTATTTCAGAGTAAAATTTTCCCGATAACGATTACAGAATTATATATGAGAATAACTGACAATGGGAATCCAAGAATCAGACAATAATAGTTATATAGCCATGGTTAGGTTATATGATTCTGGTGGTAGTTGATGATAATGAACAATGAGGTTTCAGCTGGATCTGCGTAGTGATGACAGCGAGATGGCGGCGATAGTCGGCGGCCAGCCGGTGATAGTAATCAGCGGTGGTGATGATGATGAGATAGTGGTCAGCAGTGGCGACTTGATAGTGTCGTGGGATGTCAGCGATGATAGTTGTCGATAAAAGCGATAATAGCCGGCGACGGTGGTTTGGCACAAGAGTGGGTAAATCAGCATAGACCGTGATGGAGATGATAACAGCGAGATCGGCGATGGCGGTAGTGTGGCGATGGTTGACGACAAGCGGAGGTGGTCGGTGACCGTCGAGTGGTGGCATGATTATGCTTGGAGAATTTTCAAGCTTTAAAGCTCACTCTTCTCTTTAGCTTTGCTCCTCCCATCATGTGAAGAATGAGGAGCTATTTATAGATTAGAGGAGTGAAGTTTCCGTAAATACATGCAAAATCAAACCACTCCATCGGACGACTCGAAATGATTATTTTGATCACCTGATATATTTTAAGTATTTGAATGGTCAAATGAAGTCAGAATTAAAAGATCTTAGGCTTGTTAGATCCAGCTTGTCAAGACGCTCGATTTGACTATAAAAACTCCATATTTAGGAGCCGTCTGATATCACAAAATTTTCAATTATATTTTAAGCGCTTGCTCTACATTAATCTTGACTCATAATAAGATTGCTTTCAACCTCAAGATTCGTGCTTCGATTAGTAGAATTTTCATTGTCATATCAAATACTATCATTGTTCTTCTCCCAATATGCAAATTCATGAAACAAATCTCTTATTGAGCATTCAATTTTTTTTCTCAAATGTTTGATGATTATTCTTCAATCTAAGTTGACTATTCTTTAGCTCCCTAACAATTATAAAAGGATGCTTCAACTGATTAAAGGATTGTTGACTTATATGCATCTTTCATGTATTAAATTAAGTGTATTAGTAAAAATTGACAATTAGTGAATGTAACGTCACCTAAATTGGATTTAAAATACTTTAATTGCAACATAGCTTGGTCAAACCACCATTGATTTGAAAAATACACTACATTGATGCATCCAGAATGTTAAAATTACTTACGATGGACCCATTGCATCATCAGATTTCAGCCCTACATGAAAGTCAAATCACAAGTATGACTTCGAGCACATTGAAGTCGGGCGGCCTTGATGACATCGAAACAACCTCAATTTGTAAAATTGACTACGCCAATGCATTCAAAATACCAGAAATAGTTAGAAATGACATTCTCGTTACTTGACATTATCGAACAAAATAATTCACATATATTTTGACACGATTACACATATTTTCTAGCTTGCAAACAACACAAACTAATATAATCATATAATATTGCACATATAAAATCGCTAAAAAAAGTGATAAAATAATACTATTATCGGTTTAAATCACTTTTAAAAATATCATTGTTATTTAACCAATTAATTGCCATTTGTTAAAATCATTATGGTACAACAACAAGCCTTTATCCTACTAAGTGGGGTCGGCTACATGAATCCTTCATCTCCATTGTGTCCTATTATGTGTCAAATTCTCATTTAATTCAAGTATACTAAGGTCATTTTTTATACATTTTAGCCAAGTATTTTTAGGTCTACCTCTACCTTTCTTAACATAAGGAAAATCTAATGCATCTACTCTCCTAACTAGGTCATTGGACGGCCGGCGCTTTATGTGGCCAAACCATCTAAGGCGACTCTCTCTAATCTTATCTACCACTAGAGCTACTCCAACTGTTTCCCGAACATACTCATTTCGCTTTTGATCTCTAAGAGTAAGCCACTCATCCACCTGAGCATCCTCATCTCTGTAACACTTAACTTAGTCTTATGCTCCTCTTTTATTGGCTAACATTCTGCACAAATCATTGTAGGTCTTACAACCATCTTATAAAATTTTCTCTTATGTTTAAGTGAAACTTTTCTATCACACAACAGGCCAGATGCCTTCCTCTACTTCAACTATCCAACTTGAATTCTACTAATAACATCTCCATCTATTTCACCATCATTTTGAACAATAGAGCCTAAATATCTAAATTGTTCACTCTTAATAATGACTTGTTCACCTAATGTCACAACACTACCACTAGAACTTCTACAAATAAAATTACACTTCATATATTCAATTTTAGATCTACTTAAATGAAAACCTTTAGACTCTAATGTTGACCTCCATAATTCAAGTTTCTCATGGACTCCCTCTCTAATCTTATCAACAAGAAGAATGTCATCAGCAAAAAGCATACACCAAGGTACATCTTCTTGTAAATGCCTAGTAAGAACATCCATAACTAAAGCAAAAAGATAAGGGCTTAAAGTTGATCCTTGATGTAATCCAATTGAAATAGGAAAATATTTTATCAATCCTTCTTGTGTTTGGACACAAGTAACAGCTCTAGTATACATATCCTTAATGACTTGAATATAACTAATATTAACTAATTTCTGTTCAAGAACTCTCCAAAGAACATCTCTTGAAACTTTATCATAAGGTTTCTCTAAAACAATAAATATCATATGTAGATCCTCCTTACTTTCTCTATACTTCTCCATCAAACCTCTTAACAAATGTATAACATCCATAGTAGATCTACTTGGCATGAAACCAAATTGATTGTGAGAAACTTTGTATCACATAACTTGTCTTTCGATTACTCTCTCCCATAATTTTAATGTATGACACATTAACTTAATTCATCTATAATTTGCACACTCTTGTGCATCACCTTTATTCTTAAATATAGGAACCAACAAACTCTTCCTCCACTCATCTAGCATCTTTTTAGCCTTTAAAATAACATTAAAAAGATTTGCAAGCCAAGAAATTCCTTGATCTCCTAAACATTTCCATACTCATATTGGAATACCATCAGGTCCTACTATTTTTTTCACATTTTATTTTCTTTAAAGCTTCTCTAACTTCAGATTTACTAATACAATGATAAAAATAAAATTCTCTATTTTTTGTTTAGGGTATTAAGGTTGCTAAAATCAATTGTACTTTCAGATCCTTTATTGAAAAGTTTATCAAAATATCTCATCCACCTATTTTCAATATCCTTTTCTAAGAAAAATACTTTATTATTTTCATCCTTAATATACCTCACTTGAACTGGGTCTTTACTTCTCCTATCTCTTTGATTGGCTAACTTATACATACATCTTTCACCTTCTTTGGTATCTAATCTATTGTATAAATCACTAAAAGTTAAATTTTTTGGATCATATGTTACTTTCTTAGAATCTCTACAAGCCACTTTATATCTTTCCCAATTCTCCGAGTTTTTCCATCTAAATCAAGTTTTATAACAATGCTTCTTATTTCTTATCTTTTTTTTTTTCACACTCGACTCCACCACCAACTATTTTATTAAAGAAGCTTTTCTTTTGATTCTCCAAGCATATTTTTAGCAACTTACTTAATTTCACTTCTTTTTCCCATAATATTAATGAACATTCCAAATTCTAAGCTCTTGTAGCTTGCTCTTAAAAATATTTTTATTTGTGTTCTTTAAGTGTCTCCATCTAATCATAGAAAAATAATTTGATTTATTTTCCTCTTACAATATTTCATCTTAAAATCTAAAACTAATAATCGATGTTGGGTACTTAAACTTTTATTTGGAATGACTTACAATCTTTACAATCTAAACGATATATTTTTCTTATCATAAAATAATCAATCTGTATTTTACTAGATCCATTTTTATAAGTAATAATATGTTCATCTCTTTTCTTAAATAAAGTATTAGTAACTATAAAATTATAAGCTAAAGCAAAATCTAATATAGTCCTACCTTCTTCATTAGTCACTTTAAATTCATACCCATCATGAATACTTTTAAAATATTCTACCACTCTACCAATATGTCCATTTAAATCTCCTCAAATAAATATTTTTCTTCGAGGGTATCTTTATATTAATCTTCTAATTCATTCAAAATTTTTCTTTTGAGCTTACATCCAAACCTACTTGAGGAACATAAACACTTATAATATTGATAATCTAAATATCAATAATGATCTTTAAAGCTATAATTCTATCTCCACATCTATTAATATTTATAACATTATCCTTCAAACTTATATCTATAATCATCGTCCATTTCTAGTTCTTAACGAATACCAAAGTTTAAAACCTAAACTATCAATCTCCTTAACCTTCTCCCCAACCCATTTAGTTTCTTGAATGCATAAAATATTTATCTTTCTATGAACCATAATATCTATTAATTCCATTAATTTACCTCTAAGAGTACCTATATTCTAAGTTCCTAACATAATTCTAGTTTCATGGACTAACTTTTTTGCCCTCATCCGTCCATAATGTGGGAACCCTTACTTATTTAACACTGCAGGCAGCATATTATTCTATATTATTAAATACAGTGTCACTTTCGGAGGGCCCAGTATTAACACAATAATTTAAAGGATTCATATCATGATTATTTCGACAAATTTTACGCTGGCTGTTGACTACTTATCATAATCCTCCACTTTTCATATTCAGACTTATCAAAATCATCATGGTGATTCATTAAATTATAGAATATGCTAATTCTTCTTTGTTATTATTAAAATATATCTGTTATCAATTTCTCTTATTATAAATGTATTTAGCCCATCTATACTACAATCATTTTATCATATATAGCCCGTCAGCCTACAAATGGCAATAAAATAACAATGATGATCATTAAAAGTAAACTCAAAGAAGTTATTACGTTTATATAAATGTATATATAATTATTGATATTGTGGTAATATATACAGGTTTTCCCTTTCCTGGGTTGTAATAGTTTTTTTCTCTTGCTTTCGGATATATATATAGCCATCTCTGTACTCCTTGCAAAGTGTGAATAAGATTTCAAGATTTGGATTTCCCGTAACATGGTATCAGAGAGATTCCTCTACCAATCTTGCATCCCTTCTTGCTGCAAGCTCCGGTACATTTTCACCCCTTTCAAGTTTTTCTTTCCTTCGTTATATCTGCTCCGTCTTTATCACTAATATTTAGCCACAGGAGACGCCAAATGCCAATAACTCCATCGATGATCCGTCAAGTCCCTACTACCTCCACCATTCACATACACCGGGCATGTCTCTCGTATCTCAACCTCTAACAGGAGAGAATTATGTTTCGTGGAGTAGAGCCATGATCATTGCTCTATCAGCCAAAAATAAATTGGGTTTCATTGACGGATCGATTGCTAAACCTGAAAATTCCGACTCAAATCTTGCAAGTTCTTGGACAAGAAACAACAACATTGTCATCTCTTGGATCCTAAATTCCGTATTCCAATACGGCTTACGAAATCTGGCAAGACCTCAAAGATTGATTTCGACAAACCAACGGGCCGAAAATATTCCAATTACAGCTCGAGTTGATCAAAACTTGCCAAGACCACCTAATTATCAGCCAATACTTTACCAAATTGAAAACTATTTGGGAGGAATTGAACAATTTTCGACCTATATGCACCTGAGGAAAGTGCTCTTGTGGAGGAGTAAAGCAACTCATTGCCCATCACCAAATGGAATACGTGATGTTCTTTCTCATGGGCCTTAACGATCCCTTCGCACACACGCGAGGACAAGTTCTTCTCATGGACCCCTTGCCTGCCATTAGTCGTATCTTCGCCCTTGCATCTCAGAAAGAATGCCAAAGAAGTATCGGGCATCAAGAAACCAATATTAATGTATCAAACGAAGCTGCCTTCATAACCAAGAACAATAATAACAAGAATCAGCTCACCAACAATGGAATCCGCAAGAAGAATCAGCCTTTTTGTACTTATTGCGACATTCCTGGCCATACAAGAGATAAGTGCTATAAACTCCATGGTTTCCGCCTGGATACAAACACAAATCACACACTCAATATCAACCCTCCTCTGCCTCCACTAATCAGGTCACTGCTGAACACTCTGAAGGAACCAATTCTGGTGAAAATTTTTTTAGTAGTCTGGATAGAAATCAGTACACTCAGCTCCTGCAAATGTTTACACAATATTTGCAAACTACAACACACGGTAACAACTCCTCTGCTAATGTGGCGGGTACATATTTTTCAGCTTCTTCTTTAACTTCTCTATCTTCATACAAGCATGGGATGTAGATTCAGGGGCCTCAAGACACATCTGTTCTAACCCCGCCTTATTTACTCAACTAAAACCCATTTATAACACTACCGTTACCTTGCCCAATCAAACTCAAGTTCAGGTTAATCACTATGGAGACATTCACCTTAGCCAACACCTTGTTTTACAAAACGTTTTATTGTGATTACTTAATTAACAACAAAAACTGTGCCACTTATTTCTTTTGTGATCACTTTGTTATACAGAAGACCAACAGCTAGATCACGATTGACAAGGGTGATAAAAGAAATGGACTTTACATTCTTGATTCAGAGAACTTGAACCATAATAACTATGCCAACAACGCCTGTGTTGATATCTGGCACAGTAGACTTGGACATCCTTCCATGAAGAAAATGGATCTGCTCAAACAGCATATTTCATGTGATGATTCCAGTTTTAATAAATTGTCTCCTTGTTACATATGTCCTTTGGCAAAACAACGTAGATTACCCTTTATTTCACATAATAACATGTCAAAATCTGCTTTTGATTTGATTCATTGTGATATTTGGGGACCATTTCATACTATTTCTCATCATGGACATCGTTATTTTCTTACTCTTGTTGATGAATGCACTCGTTTTACTTGGTTTTTTTTTATTAAAACAAAAATCTGATGCTGAAGTTAAAATTCGGAACTTCTTTAACATGGTTTCAAATCAGTTTAATGTCAACATAAAGGCTTTTTGTTCAGACAATGCTAAAGAACTCCAACTACAAGTTATTTTAATGAGAAAGGGGTCTTACACCAATTGTCTTGTGTCTTACATCACCAACCATCCAATTTCAAACTTTATTTCTTATGAGTCTCTGCCGGCTTCACAAAGAGAATTTGCCCTCAGCATATCCAGCCTCCGGGAACCTGAATACTTCCACCAAGCTATCCAGTTTCCTGAATGGCGCAAAGCTATGGAAATCGAGCTTAAAGCTCTTGAACAAAACAACACTTGGTCGGTTGTTCCTCTCCTCCTGGTAAGCGTTCCATTGCGTGTAAATGGACCTACAGAGTTGAATATCATCAAGATGGTAGCATTCACCGCCACAAAGCGAGACTTGTAGCAAAGGGCTTCACACAACAAGGCATAGACTACATCGACACATTTTTCCCGGTAGCGAAAAGGGCCATAGTTAAAATGCTTATTGCTATTGCATCAAGCCAAAGTTGGATTCTAAATCAATTGGATGTGAACAATGCTTTTTTACATGGTGACCTCTTTGAAGAAGTCTACATGGAACTACCACCTGCATATAAAATTTGAAGAAAACAATACTTACTCCAACAATAAACATGTCTGCAGACTTCACAAGTCAATCTATGGTCTCAAACAGGCTTCTTGGCAATGGCACTCTAAACTATCTCTTTCTCTTATTAAACATGGATTTGTCCAATCTAAGAATGATTATTCTTTATTTACTTAAGGCAAAGGTGCTAATTTCATTGCTTTATTGGTCTATGCGGATGACATCATCATAACCGGACCAAATCAGGCTTCGTTTGGGAGGGCTTTTTTAGTGCATTTTGCATTGGAAAACGTGAATTTCTGAATTTGCTACTCGTTTGAATAGTGTGCTTTTTGAAACTGCATTTTAGCTCAATTTCACTGAAAGCTCCGTTTTAGCCTTTCAGCAAAAACAAATAATTTTTTAGAATACTTTTAAACTTTTTCAGAAAAAAGCAAAGCTCAATCTCTCATTAATTCTTTATAATCATCTCTTCACACTGAATTTCATCTCAGAGACAGGACAATTACGATATTTCCTTGGACTTGAAGTGACTCAATCTACTAATGGAATTATCTTATCTCAAAGGAATTATGCTCTGCAACTTACTGAGGATGTTGGATTCCTCGGTTGTAAACCATACCACGTTCCCATGGATCCCAAAGTTCATCTTAACAACAAGGAAGGAGAACCTCTTGCTGATAATACTCAGTACCACCGCTTAATTGGATGTTTGGTTTATTTACCGCTCACACGTCCCGATATTTCATTCGCTGAACACAAATTGAGTCAGTTTCTTGCTAATCCCAGGACGGCTCATTTAACAGCAGCTCACCATCTTCTTCGATATATAAAATTGACACCGGGATAGGGAATTTTATTTCCTTCAACCTCAATGACTCATTTGAAGGCCTTCTCCAATTCAGATTGGGGATCTTGCCAGGATACACGAAGATCTGTCACTGGATTTTTTATCTTTCTCGGTGATTCTCCTATTACTTGGAAAGCAAAAGAGCAAACAGTTGTTTCTCGTTCGTCAGCTGAAGCTGAATATCGAGCCTTGGCAGCCACTGTTAGTGAAGTTACATGGCTATCACAACTTCTCAAGGATTTTGATATCCATTCAAATGCTCCCGCCGTCATTTTCTGCGACAATCAAGCAGCCATACACATGCCAACAATCCAACCTTTCACGAACGAACCAAGCACATCGAAAACAGATTGCCATTTCGTTCGAGATAAAGTGCGGTCAGGGACCATCAAGCTCATACCATTCGGACCGAACACCAATTGGCTGACATTCTTACGAAGCCGCTACCACATAAAATTTTATCCGCTCTACTTTCCAAGATGGCTGTAGCCAACAATTATAGCACCTTGAAGGGGGTATTAAGTTTATATAAATGTATATATAATTATTGATATTGTAGTAATATATATATATATATATATATATATATTTATTTTCCTTGTACACATCTCTGTATTCCTTACAAAATGTGAATAAGACTTTAAGATTTGAATTTCTGGTAACAGAAGTCAAATGCTAGCTGTCTATCCCGAAGAAAGGCAAACATGGCAGCATCCTCTCCCAAAACCTTCTCTCTTTCATTATTCCCATGTCTAGCTGAAATCCGCCGCCCCTTCAGCCAATGGCTAGCAGCCATTTCTTTCTACCATGCTGTTCCACGTGAAACAACAAATAAAGAAAATAGAAAATCCCTCAAAAACTTCTCAGCCCAAAAGCACACTCATCACTTCCCATTACCGAGACCCATACTCAAAATCCATCTTCTGCTCCTCGCCAATCCATCTCCTCCCCAGCTCCCGTTTGTCCGTCCATAGCAGCACGTAAGTCGATCTCCCCTCTCCAGCTCACTTTCCTTTCCCTTCCTCTCTGGCTACGAGTTCCAAGTTCGATTCTTCCGATCCGTCCCTGCAGCACATCCTCTATCGGTTCCTCCCAAGGAACTCACCCTTTTCAGTCAACTCCCTCTCCTGATTCCCGTCCTCCAGCAGCTTCTCCCAACTCCCACTCCAGATTCACGGATCAGCTGACCCTCCAACAGCATAGCCTGATCACCTCTGCCTTCCATTCCTCTTCAAGTTCCTGAGATCCCAAGCTAGCCAGCGAAGGTCACCTTCTCCACTCCGTTCCCCTTCCCAGCCTGCTAGCCGACTTTCCTCCCCTTGCCATTCACATCCCACTCTTATTTTTAGCTTGCTGAATCAGCCAGCAAACCATCACGCAAGACTCTTTTCTCTCCTCCTGTCATCCGTCTCAAGCATCCCAACCTGCAGCTCGCTCATTTTTTCTCAGGTTCGCACACCTCAAATGAAAGCCTACCGCTTATTTGTCTAGGCATAGTGCTCGATTCTCCCCTTCATTGGATTTACGCCTTCCTCTCTCGTCTCAAGAATACCAAAAGACGAAGCTTGCAGCTCATTCTCCAGCTATCCTAATCTCTCTATCATTTTGTTTACCTTTGAGTTTGCTCGCTGTAAAAAGCCCATAGGGATAATGAGTTTAGAGATTTAAAATAGCCCATAACCTGAATCCTTAAATCCAATATTTAAGGCAAAACGTGAGAGAAAAAAGTTTCTATAGGAATCAATATTATCACTTTTGGTATAGGGAAAATTAAGACATGCTTATACCCTGCTATCAAATGGTCATTCCATTTGCTGATCTGAGGAAAAATAGAAGGAAAATAGGAATCTGGTTTTCATTCTCATTCAATCAAGTTACTTTTGAAATTTTCATTTTTTTTTTATGTTGGTACAAAAATAATGAAGTAGAGTTTAGATTTGTAGAGGATCTAGTATTGCCATTCCTGTTGTTCTACAAAAAATGAAATGAAATTTTGAGATTTTTTGCTAATCTAAAAAAAAAATATTAATTACATGTTAAATGTAAACAAAAGAGAGATACTGATTTTAGGTTTGAGTTACATTGATTGATTTTGTGTATGTGAGATGACAGCAAATAAAAAAAGAAAGAAAGAAGATTGCTATTATTTGTACGGAAGTATGAAGAATATCTCTTTTTTTTCATGAAAAAAGAATTAAAGCTTAAATATAAATCTTTATATGCTTTCTTAGACGAAGAAATTTGTGATTTTTATGCATGTGTTTGAAGGTCTCTGTTGATCTCCATATTAAAATTAAAACAAGTCAAATTCGATGAACTGGCGGTGTCGATGAGATTATCTTGGGCGTTAAAATAACTCAAATGACTTAGATCGGAGCGGACCGTCATCGCATTGAATGTCGAATTGGTCGATATAAATATTATACAACTTGATCATAAGCCGAAGTCGTCAACATCACGCATGCTCGAGGTCGAGCGTCGACGATGACTAAACGACCTGTGTTCATAAAATTGATCGTTTCATTGACTTTGAAACACCTAAATCTATCAATAAGCCATTTCAATTGACGAGTCAACAAAATCAGCGTCGAAAGCGGCGCGTAATTTTATCGAAATGGACTGATTTGGCCGACTCAACTAAAATACGATCGTGAAGCATTGCGTTGAAATAATGGAATTACCTTAAATCGATATATATATTGACTCTATGCGTTTACCGGCATGAAATCCACATTAAAATTATTTAATAAATTTAAAATAAAAAAATTCTTAAATTACGCCCAAGCTCAACCTTTCTCTCCTATTTTTAATTTTCTGAAAAAAAAATAAAAAAATTGAAATGAAAATCACTCTCCCATTCTCCTCTCTCTCTCTCTCTCTCTCATTCCCCTCTCTCACGTCGAAGAAAAGGTAATTCCCTTTTTTTTATCTCGGTTCCGCTATTTTTTCCGGCCATCCCGCCGGCGTAATCCGACAAAGCACACTCTCGCCGTCCGCGTCCCGCGACCGCGACCAGCTGCCGGCCCGCGCCGCTGACCGGAACTCGCCGCCCGCGCACCGACCCGCATCCAACCCGCACCCGCCGCGCGATCCTGCCTCCGGCCTGCGTTCCGACCCGCTTCTGCCGTTCCGTGCACCGGCCCGCACCCACCGCCCGCGCTCCGACCCGCGGCCCGTTCCGCGCACCGACCCGACCCGCGCCTCCCGCGGCCTGATCTACAAAACCGATCCGCGCACGTTGCTCTGCCGCGCGTCCCGCTGCGGAGTCGGTCCCGCCGTTCGTTTCGTGACTCCCGTGAGTCCCGCCGCCGACCGCGCCGCTGCAGCCCGCAAACCGTCCGTTAAAACCCGCAAAATCATCTCCTGCAGCCCGTGAAACCACACAGCCCGCGTGACCAGCCCGCCAGCCCAATTTCACGGCTCAGCCCGCCGTTTCCCACGGCCCGTGACCTGCTGCCTTCCTACAGCTCGCCAAAAAAAAAAACCGCAAACCCACGCATTCTGTGCAATCCAACTCACAACCCATCCAAATTTCACCACAATCACTCGCCAGTGTCGGAAGAATATCATAGGTAAATTCTTCCGGTTATTGACGTCGCATCCTCATTTTAGCCGTCTGTTTTTTGCGCCGCCGTCGGGAAAAGTCGTATCAGATGAATTCATTTTCGATTTTTTTCCTCGCTTTATTTATCAGGTTTATTGCGCCGAAATCGGCATATCTTCAGGTGAATTCTTCCTTCGATTTTGGCATCGCGCTCGTTTTAGCCGTCGTTCGTTGCGCAAATCGGGAAGAACATCGTCAGTGATCTTCAATTTTGGCATCGCACCCATCGCTTTAGCCGTCTGTTTATTTGCCGCGCCGTCGGGAAGAACATCGTCGTGAATTCTTCCTTCGATTCTGGCGCACCTCGCTTTAAGCGTCCGTTTTATTCTGCACGAGGAAGAACATCGTCAACAGGAGAATTCTTCTTTTAATTTTTTTGGCGTCGCACTCCTTACGTTACATTCCCAAGCCCATACCTAACCCCGTTCCTTTGCAGAGCCTTACAGTGCGATGAAAAATGTGTCAGAATATGTAGGATTTGTGAATGTGAATATGTATATATATGCTTGTCTTTCTTTGCAGGTTTGAAGATCTCGTTGTGTTCAACAGGGTGCAACGAGATGAAAAATAAGCTGTGGTGTAGTAAGACCGCTCATTCTTTCAATAGGCGTCGAGTAAGCCACCACTTGTTAAATGTCAGCTCCCCAGATGAAATCTAGAAATTTTTATTTCCAACTTAAAAAAAGGGAGGAAGGGGGAATGAATATATATTGCATTTGTCTTCTTTCAGGTTTAAATATCTCATCATGCTCAACAGGACACGATGAGATGAAAATCGATGGTCATGACACCACTACTCATCACTCGATAGAGGCATCTGAGTAAATACCTCCGTCTTAGCACATGGGGATGACACCGGGAGGTTGCTAAAATTGTGTCAAATCTTTTGACTTAAAAAAAAGGCGAGGGTAAAATGAGCTGACTTAAGAACGCTAAGTAAGGAAACCTGTAACTAATTCTAAATTAAAAGCATCAAACAAGAAAAAAAGGAGGAGAGCCTTTAAATAAATTTTGAAAAAAAGAAGAA